>OU343218.1:256951280-256974629 GCA_910596185.1 Chrysanthemum makinoi
AGTGAGGACTGAGGATGTGGAATTTTTAGTGGGGTTGGATTCTTGTTGAGTTGATTTTGATGGTCTTTTCAAAATGGTTCTACCAAGTCCAGACCTTTCTTTGGGAGAGTGTGGATTGTAATGTAATGGAGTAAGCTCAGAGCTAGGATCAGCACCGTGAAGAGGTTCCAAAGGTGGAAGTGGTGCTTGAGATTCATCTTCGACTTCAGAGATGTGTTCAGTGCTACTGGGCAAATCTGGGAGTCCAAGCATGCTCTTTAGAGCTTGACTTTCAGGCTCTAGAATTTTTCCAGAGTCAAAGTTAGGAAGCTTACTATCAGGATTAAGTCTTTCAATCCAATCACTGGTCTTGGGAACAGACAACATATTGGTAATCATGCCACCAGACACAAATGGTTTAGGACTCTGGTCTTTGTTGAGAGAGTCGGTAAGATGATGTTCACCTATGACTCTCTTTTTGCTACTGGGGGCACCCACAACATCAAAGACTCTTGGATTCTTGGTGGTCCAGCTATCAATGATTTCCTTTTCTTTCTTAAGTTCATCTTGAAGAGCTTGATTTCTTTTAACTAATTCAGTGTTTTGAATCTGTAAGGTGATAGCCTCAAGCTTGTTTTGTTTTAACACAAGAAACTCATCCCTACACTTATTCAATTCAAAACTTAACTTGTTGTACTTAGAAAAAAGATTTAATCTTTGCTCTTCTACAAACTTAAGATCAACATTGATATAGTTCATATAGGACTGCCAATCAGAATCATCCTCCATAAAAAGTATAATATTTACCTTCTTCATTGTGATGTTGACCCATTCTCCATTTCTGGCATGATTCTTTCCAACAACTAGCTTGTCTTCTTCTGAGAGGGCCATCGGTCTTGCTGACATGCACCATTTCATCATCGATGAGATCGGCTCTTCATCCCGTCGAAGGTTTCTGCAACAAGACCTTTGTTTTTACCCATGCATTGAACACTTTTTGGTTCGAGGACTGCCTCAAGTAATGCAAACTTAGCTTTGATCTTCCTATACTTGGCTTCAAAATCTATTGTTTTGTTCTGGTCGATTTATTCGAAAGTTTTGATGAGACTGATAGATTTTAGGTTGAAATTTACTAAAGCCGAGGACTGATTTGACTGATGGTCTGTAAGAAGGTTCGTGAAATTGTTTTTGAAAAGCAGTCCTTTGCAAAATGACCCTTTTTGTGACACTTAAAGCATTCAGTGTCCTCGTTAGCTTTAGCAGTTGAAAAACCTTTGTTTCTTTTAATAAACCTTCGAGAGTTTGCAAGGAGTGCCCTTTCCTGAAATTCAACGTTCAGGTCATTTAGGTACTCCTCACTTGATCTCTCATCGGCTCATCATCAAAATTTTCTTGAAAATCTTGAACCACATTGTTAGAAAAGAAGGCAATTGATATAGGTGAGGTGATGGTCAGGGACTTCTTGACTTCCTGAGACTTCTTTAAGTCAGGGTATCATCTGTTGATGAGGTTTTCCTCATAGACAAATTTCCCATAAATTTCAGGAAGCTCAAGAGTTTGGATGTGATTTGCATTTCTAAGTCCATGAGAGAAGTTTAACCATTTCTCAGGGAGACAATTAACAAAACCAACATTTATCTCATGTTTGGATAACTCAACACCATCATTAGCCAGTTCATTTAAAAGAGTTTTGTAACGGGTGTAAGTTTGAGAGAGAGTTTCAGAGTCCTTAGCCCTGAAGGTGTTATACTCAAGTTTCAGGTCCATTATCCTGTTTTCCTTGGTATCGATGGACCTTCATGGCTATGGACCGGTCATCCCAGGTTTGTTTAGCCGTGTTACAGCTTATAACTGACTCCATTATATCATCAAGAAGACATGATATGATGATACTTTTGAGTCTTTGGTCCCTGGTTGACCTCTCCTTTCATCCTGAGTCCATCGAAGCTTGGGTTTGGGCAAACCTTCATCAGTCTTTGGGACAAACGGGCCCTCATTAATACACTTGATATAATAAGGTTCCATCCCAATCAAATAGCAAAGCATACGCTTTTTCCATTTGTTGAATTTGCCAACTTCAAGTCTAGGAACAATTGAATAAGCTCCACCCTTTTATCGACTAGTTGGGGTACATCAATTTCACCCATAGGAATCCGATTTAAAAACATTTTAGAGCGGCTTAAAAGGTTTTATAATCAGCCTGCTCTGATACCACTTGTTATTCCCTATTCACTATTGTTAAAAAAGGACAATTAAGTACTTAAAGCAATTTAACAATGAATAATGACTGAAGTTAACATAAAGTAAAACACACAGAGTAATTTTCAACATCATATTCTTATTAGAAATAAATCAAAAGAATACGTTACCCAAGTACTTGCGGAATAGTACCTGGGATTGAAATGACAAAGTTTGGGTGACTCCTCTCTAAGCTCAGGCTAAGTCGGAGCACAACTCTTAGAACCCACTGAGCTAGCTCAAGGATAAAGTTGCATTTGGAGGAGTGAAAAGTTGGCTTGTGTGTGTGTTTTTTACAATTCACAAGCTTCAACTTTTCACTCATTCTCTTATGCTATTTATACAAGTATGATTATTAACTTTATCCTAGAAGACAAAAACATGGATCACAACAAACACGAATATTGATATATTAGTTATCGTTCACCTTTCTATAGTAGGCGGCGAAGCTTCTTTCCTTGATAGAGAATCACCGCTTACTATAAATGGGAAGATATGATCTTGATAGATTGAGATTGTGTATAGACTGGATAAACACTTGAGGGACTTAGTTTTATCTGGGTAAAACTTTCCCGCCTAATCCAGCTCATTCTTCAGGTCTTTAAAGTCTTGATCTCTTCTTTCGTTTGTCTTAGGTGTTTAACAGGTTGGAGAGTCGAGGGATTCAGTGAGTTTTTGTCATCACTCACTGAATCCACTATCTTCTTCTTGACTTAGTCTTCACCCTTTAAGTTCCGCCTTGCAGAGTGGAGAGGCTCCTTCTTCCTCATACTAAGTGTCTGAAGATAGCTCACTGAGACTATGCGCTCATGACTGATTGTGTTTAACACATTAAATACTTAGGATATTTTCTATTCAAATCCTAGTTTAAGGGGTTTGGTATTTACTGAACCCAACAGAACTTTCCTGACCAATTATGTGAGGTTTCTTCGTGTACGTTTATTTATTCATGTCAAGTGTTGTTGAGTTTTATGTTATTGAAGAACGCTTATGGTGATGACATGGATGATAATATGGTGTGCTATTATGGCTATGGAAGGCTCAGGTTTTTACATGAGTTTGGCATACATATGTTTATTTCTTTTATACAGTCAATATAGCTTTTAAGTTATAAGAATGGCCTGTCTTTCTTATATAGTGGTTACATGTAAGTTACACATGTTGTGTGTTTTTTGTCGCCCTGATCGGGCTGTGGGCATGGGATTCACCTATGTCATTTGTACTTCATTGTTTTTTGGTGTAATAGAATTTTACCGGGGTGAATTAACCCTTTTACCCAAAAAAATTATGTGTTCTATAAAATTTTAATAACTTCTATCATGTGTATCTAAGTTTATAATATGTCACTATTTAATTCCTTTTCGTTCGATACATACATGTTTCGTTTAAATTATACCCTTTATCTATAACTACGGCAATACCCCAAATATCTCATTTATTATAAGTTTATTCGTGGAAAAAAATAATAAGTGTTCCTAAGAGATATTTTGATGAATCTCGTAGCTCTAGACTCGATTTGTGCGTTTTGGTTTTAGTAGGAGACTGGAGCGGTGTCTCCTGTTTCAATATCAACACATCTCGTATTGAGAGGTCGTTAGATTATGCAGGTTTCTACTTCATATAAGTATACTAAGAGAATAAAATGACGTTTACGTTTATTCCAAAGTTTCAAATCAATATAACTTCAATAGAGAATTATCAAATAATATTCCAAACAGTATAAAGCTAAAATAGAAAAACACGGTTAATAAGTATTTAATAAGGGTTTTATAATAGATTAAACCATATCCGGGTCCATAATATATATATAGATATAATTCAATAGCGGCTTAGATGTGAAAGCGAAATTTGTTTTATACTTAAAAACAATTATACTAAACTTATTTAAACGGTTTAATAAGTCAACATGTTATGACTATAAGCGTAGCAAAGTATAAAAGATTTTTGATTTATATAAAACCCTTAGCGTCCTAAGTTGAAAAGGATTTTAGTTAAATAAAACATATGGAGGACTATAAAAGTTCTTTTTGAAAACATGAACTATGCCTTAAATAAAGGTCTTTAACGAACGTTTTCTTTTTAATTCTTCAACTCCTTCATTCTCCTTTTCTCATATACTCCTTAAAATTTTCACCCATTAAAGTCAAAGCGTACCAAATAAGGACTTCTAATACCAATAACTATGTAATAAGGTATTGTCCAAATTTATAACCCGGGTAGATCCCTAAGTAAACAAAATATGCCTGGCGGATCATACTAGGATCGCGTAACTTTTTTCTATCCTTAGTCACCTTATAACACATTAAATCAAGTCATATAGAATATCACGATATTCCTATCCCGTTGCGTGTGTATATAAACCTTTTTCATGAAAATATGTCAAAGTGTTTACAATTATCAAACATATTTTGTTAACACCTTAAGAGTTTTGTGTTCTCAGAAATAATCCCCCTTCACATGTGCTTGTTTTTAGCCGTAACATTTTTATTAGAAGTGATGGTCATTCAAGTTTAGGAACTTTGTAACGTGTGTTAGATATAGTGATAGAATACTCAACGGGCACGTGGATTGGACTAAGCTAAATGGCTATAAGTTATGTTAAGCTAGCCTTGTATAAGTTGTCATCCAATCCAAGTCCTGTGAAGCGAAGCCAAGCCCATCCCAAAGCCCATTAGGGCATATGTACTTGTAGTATAAATATACCTCAAATGAGTCATTTGAGGTGTGTGCTTGAATAATGTGTTTTGTGTGTTATGTTTTCTTTCAAGTAATACAATTATTGTTTTCTCATTCATCTTTTCTCTCTCTAACATATACCGCATATCATATATCTTCAAGTCACCATATCTTTCCTTTCTTCTTCTTAATCTTACTTCGCATATAGTGTGTTTGGTTTCAATGCGTGTTAGTCTCATTCTTGTGTTCATAAGGTTGGTGTGCACGCTAAGGTTGATTTGTAAAACAAAGTCCTACAATTGGTATCAATAAGCTAACAATACCTGGTTTAGGAGTGTTTGTGTTAATGCTTTTGGTTAAAAGCTTTATAAAGTTGTGTTTTTACATAAAACGTGGCTTTTTTTGTCATAAAGTTTTGATTTCTACGTGGAACACTTGACTTGTGGATATCTCTTCTGGCTGTGGCGGTGTAAGGATTTTTGGTTCTTAACCATAGTTTCACGCATAAGCGGCTTACGAGTAACTCGCTTGACGCTTCAAAATTACAGCGTAAGGTTTACAGTAACTTTTTTCATCTCTACATATAAGCAGGTTCTGGCGTAAGATACTTTCTAAGCAAGGTTCCTAAGCAAGGTTTCTCACGGCAAGGTTCCTCGCGGCAAGGTTTCTCTTGCATTAAGTTCCTAAGCCTAAGCATCTACGCATAAGATCCTACAAGTAACTACATCCTACTAAGTAACCATATCCACAAGTAGCTTCTTTGGTCTCACGCTAAAAGCTCTTTCTAAGGTTAAAAAAAGGTGAAATTTTGAGGAGACTAAGCGTTCAATTTTGAGGAGACTAAGCGTTCAATTTTTACGCTTGAGATTCAAATTTTGGTTTTAACGGTAGAAAATTTTTGGTCAAAAATTCAAATTTTTGAGCCTAAATTCAAATTTTTTAGTCAAATTTGGCGTCAAAATTGTCATAACTAAAATTTTCATACCGACCTTAGAATTGATTTTATAATTGAATTTCAAATTTTGGGAGAAATTTTTTAAGCCTAAGAACCAAGGTTACGAGTCACGACTTTTCAGAGAAAACCTCAAGCGAGGCTTAATCTTCATCAACCACAACTCCTTTATCGTTGAATCGATCCTACATCAACTTTATCGGATCATACCTTCATCAATGGCAACTCAACAAGACATTCATGCGTAGGTGCCGAAAACCGACCTTCTATGTTGGCAAAAGGTGGTTATCTTCAATGGACAAGTCGTATGCTCCGTTACATCAAGACCAAACCTAATGGCAAACTCATGATTAAATCCATTCAGGATGGACCCTTCAAGCCTCGACAAGTTAATGTCCACTGGAAATGCGGATGCAACACCTCCCATCCCACCATCCTCTCATCTTGGCCCGAATCGAAATACGAAGAGGATCGAGAAACAAGTCGATCACGAGATGACATGGCAATTCATATTGTCAACCGGGTTTTACCAATAGACATCTTTCTTTGCGGTGAAGCGGTTGTGAAAGCTACTTTGATATGTGGGAGCGTGTTAAACGGCTATGTTATGGAAAATAAATTGGTAAACAAGACATGGAGAACAAGCTGCTAACTGAATGGGAGAAGTTTACATCTACACGAGGAGAATCCATTGAATCCTACTATGGAAGGTTTTGCACTTTGATGAATGAGCTATCGAAAACAAGTTGGCACCGAGAACAATGGTTCAAAACATCAAGTTCTGAATAATCTTCGGAAAGAATGGGGCGATATGTCACTATTGTCAACCAAACAAAGACCTTCAATTGAACTTTGATCAACTTCAGCGATTTTACGAAACAAAACCAAGGCTGAAGTGAATGAAGTGAGGGAAAAGAAAAGGCAAAGAATCATGATCCATTGGCACTTATTGCAAAGACTCAAGCCGGTAAATACACAACAAAAAGCTTCATCATCTTCCAACAACAACAACTTGCAGCAATACATTCCACAACCACAACAACAATTCTATCCGGATCAACAATACCGGGGAACTAGGAATCGCGATCCAGAAAGCCCGGCCAGGCGACCTTACGGAATATTTTCTTTATTGGATAAAGCTTTTAACTTGATCGCGCATCGGTAATCGAAGCGGTTCCGTGTCGGAGTATCGGTCCCGGGTAAGCATGTTGGAAATCGGATAGGACAGAATGTTGGGAATAGGCGGTGGAGTATCGGAATGGAAATGTTGCTCGATCGTTAGGAATTATGGAAATGTGAATCGAAGTCAGATGCAATATCTTGGGCGATTTGATGGACATCAAGGGGTCGATTATTGAATCGAGAATATGGGATATCAAAATGGAATAAGCGTTTTATGACTTACATTGATGCTACCTCAGAACCTCAAAGCCAAAATTCAGGTTATTTTAGTTTGAATCTTGTGTAAAGCTTGTTGTGAAGCTTGAAAAGGCTCCGGTACATGTTGATGTTAGCGAAGAGTCGAGAGATTGAATTGAGTACGATGCGAGAATCGCATTCATGAATCAAAGCGAATGAGATAAAGCAAAAAATCTTGCAACCTCAGGTCCTTAGAATCAATCCGAGGACACAACATCAAGTGATACTTTTGATACACCTCCAGTCTATGACCGCGAATCCACTCAATGAGGTACCAAATTATAGTAATGTTTCTAGTCAGGTTTACTCGATGAGCGGCATGCGACATCGGCTACTTATGATACATACGGACTCCAGGAGTTGTAGTCTGAACTACGAAACTCCGGATGTGGATCCTAATGGAGTGTGGCACAAAATCTTGGTGATGAAACCCGTGCTATTTTGAAAAATTAATTAATAATTGTGGTATTGTCGAAGAAAGTTAGTAAGTTGTCAAGCGAAGTTAGGCCGCTGAAATGCTAAATTGACCGTGAGCTTGAAGGTACAAGGCAGCCTTTGAATTTCAAAAAAACAAAGAATCAGAATTAGAAATTGGTTATCGAAATTTGGTTTCTAAAGAAAAATTTTAAATCAAGTATAAACACACTTGATGTGAATCCGAACTTGAAAATTAAATCTTTAAACAAGGAAATTTCTGATTTAAATAACTAACTTTCCAAACAAAAAGACATGTTTTCTAATCTTGAAAAAGAGAAGAAGCAGATTGATTCTTGATTTTTCAAAAGCGAAGATTCCTTCTTGATAAATTCGGATAAAATGAGAAAATTAAAGCTTTGGACAATTTGCTTCTCAGCGGGTCATTAGGATAAAACAAACAAGATGCTTTCAACCAAGTAAATCGGCGTCTTCATACTTCACATAAAATGGCACTTGGTAACGACCACTTCTTAGTTCCTCAAAGCTCGGAAATCTCGAAATCTCGAATGTGTTAAACAATGGAAAAGCTTTGCATGAACCCATAATTGTTCGTGATTCTCTTGAAACGTTGGAACTATAAGGAAGTAGATCAAAAATGAAACAAAAGAATCCGGATCTTAAACCGATTGATTATAACAAATGGAACAAAATTAATGGAATTACTTTTGTCAATCAAAAAGAACAATCAACGTTTTCCACCACACCAAGTGTTTCAAACAAAGTGTCAACACCGGTTTCAAAACGGTTTCAAACGGGTTTGCAACTCCCTGTAGTTGTCTCAAAAACCTTTTCGAAAATCGAACAAATGTCTTCAAACAATCCTTTTAACACAAGTGATGCGAAGCATTTTAGATGGCGTTAAAACTAGAATTGGGTACCTTCAAGAGGTGTCAAATCTAAAACCAATATTACTACTAATACGGTTTTACTTCGTCATGATAATGGCTTGAAAAAGTTTTTGAAACTCAATTGCCCCTGGTACTGGCATCAGTCTTTGAGGGTAATTCATTGAACAAAGCGTTTTGAAAGCTTGGTGACTTTGTCAAGGACCATAAATCCTAGTAAACAAGCTAATGAAAGTGTTGAACACATCAGTTTTGGAAACTTTAAATGACTCTCTCTTGAAGATATGACTACGGATATCATGTCCATTATTTACAAACATATTATGTTGAAGATCATGAAAGACTCGGTCTGAGACCTCATAAATTGTTTCAAAATATGAAAAAGCTCTTGAAAAACTTGAAAAAGAAAATGTGTCCTATTTTAAACAACAACTTGATCGAAAATCGAGGAATGCAAGTATGACAAAGTATGGCGGGCCTAAGGACATGAAAGAGCAAAATGATCTTTTGAGAGCTCATTTGGGATGTCAAAAAGGAAGGTTGTGGATACTAAGTTTGCAAAACCATTGTGAGGAGAAACCAAATGTTCTAAACCGGTTTTCAAACCAAAAATGTCTATTTCTCAGTTTCCTTAAGGTCAATGAGAAAATGATTTGTCAAAGCAGTCACTCCACAGAGACTTTGCCTATTAAAAATTATCAAGCTTTTGAAAAACACATTTTTGAGAAAGAAAAAGTGTTTACACACAGCATCTCTAGGAATACTACCGGAATGTGACCAAAAATCCATTAAAGAATCATCGGTTCTAACAACATGGTCAACAATCACTATCTAGAAGAAGCTAGGAAAAACACAAGACTTCGAAAAAGATGGAATTTTGGTGCAACATCTGGTGATGAATTCTACAAGAGCTTCAAGGGCTGCTAGTAGTAGTAAACCATTACCTAGGAACTCTACAGTAGGGATTGGCTTACATCTAAGAGTAGTTCGCAAAGAAAATGCTATGACCTTAGAAAACATCACTAGGAATTCTAAGTCTTTTTCGAACAAGAATCAATTTCCAAAAGACTGTAGTGACAAAGTTAAAGCTAACATTTTAAACAAGAATATTGAATTTATGCGTTACTACATGTAAAAATAATGTCCTTTTTGACTAATCATGATGCATGTGCCACAATATCTCAAAAACATAATTCTCGTCTTGGGAACAATCCACTAAGACACCAAATAGAAACAAACCCGGTGACAAGATGAACAACAAAAAGAAACCTAATAGGTGGATCTCTTGGGCCGTAGTTTTTTTCTAAAAATGAGTCTTCATTTGCATCGATAAGAAAACAACTCCTAGATCTTACCTAGGTGGATACCCACGGGCAAAGTTTTTCAACTCAATAGGTCTTAGATGGATTCCAGGGAAAGATTTTTGATACTTGCTCAACACAGAGATAATAGTGAAAATCATTAGGATAAGGAAGTCGAGTCCACTACAACCATTGATAGTGATCACCCTCGCGTGAGGAAACATATACTTCTAACAACATTATTTGTGAACATTATTCTACGTGGATCGCGGTACTTGTAAAAGTGTTGAAGATTCTTATACCGGTGTGGTAAGAAGAACTTTATGCTTACCGCGTAATGGAAATCCTTTTCTTATTCCACTCTGCTCCACTTTTACATGACATGACTTAATCTTCTTTCTTCAAATCTTCTTTGTAAATACCTTTTGAAAAAAAACCAAAATACAAAATTTGAAAAACCAACAAAAGCAAAATACAAAAATATAAAACAAAAATAAAAATACAAAAACAATAGAAAATCAAAATCAAAAATAATCTTCTACGACATGTCTCGTATAATCGATATTACATGCGTATCTAGAAATGTAATTCAACAATGATACGGGCATGTACAGATGCTTGAGCGAGAGTTCTTTAATGTTTTCCAAAACATATCGTTTCTAAAAAATTTCTTCAAATAATGGCTTTAAGTATACTTGATGCGAAACCGGACTTCAACATAATGGCTTACGGACACATCAGTTCGGGACCCGCGCTTCAAAGAAAGGAAAGTGCTTAAAAAAAACAATGGTTTTAAATATTTTTCAATTTATTCCTAAAAACATAATGGCTTGCGATTTACTTGAGGCTGTAACCCGATCTTTAAAAAGAAAGGAAAGTGCTACATAAAATCGATTTTCATATATATTGAGCACTTATCCTTAATCACATGAAGATAATTTTTCTCTAAATATCTTCAAAAGATTTTTAAAATCTTCATCTTACGTACCATTAATTTGAAATTTTTCAAAAAGATTTTTCAAAACCTCTCACATTTGGTACCAAGATAACTCCTCAAACCCTTAATTGATTCTAAATTTTCTGTATGAAAAATATGCTTTCGTTAAGGGGAGTATAAAACAAAAATTGTTCCAAAATTCATGCTAAATCAGTTTCTCTCCAAATGCTTTTTAAAAAACATATCTTTTAATCATTTTGTTTCAAAACATCATGGATATGCTATTTTTAGGGGGGAGAAAGCGTGATTAAAATGTGATCAAAAAGTTTAATGATCGTTGTTTGAATCTCAAAAGAGAGCTTGACTCAGGCGGAACCAATGAATTGACGAGGAATCATGTGTACCATCTCGAAAACTTTCTATGGACTTGACGGGGCGGGTAATAATTTCAAGCTAATTCTCTAGTGATGTAGCGTGTGCGAATCGGTCTAGTTCATTTTAAAAGTCGATCAATTCAAAAGTGCGAAACTCTACCCTCATGTGCGATTTACGTCAAAACTTATAAGCACATGTGAGGGTGTTTCAGAAAATATAAAACTCTCGAAGTGTTACAAACATGTTTTTCTATCAAAAACACTCTGAGAGATTTTCAAGAAAAATGGTTTAATGGCAACAATAGGACAGTCATGGAGTTATAAGGTGACTAAGGATAGGAAATCCGTCCTATGATCCGCTTGAGCCGGGATATCTACCAAGGACATCACCAATAGTTTAGTATTAGAAGTCCTTAGGTATGATTGAAAAAAGGAGTAATGTGAGAAAGGAGAAAGAAGGGGTTGAAGAATTAAAAGAAAATTAAAAGAAAGGGTGAAAAGAAATAGCCCTCCATAATCAACCTTAGGGCGAGAAACGGGTTCAACTCATGCTACTGGTTGTCACTAGATGACAGTATTGAAGACAAAAAGGCGTCATGGACCCAGTGGCGCCTTTACCTAAACCTTCTAGCCACTCAATTCCTCTTAAAAGGATTTGTTTCATTCTCCTTTGGGAACCCTACATAATCTATCGGCTTTCTTTTAGAGATCGTTGGTATTGAAGAAGGAGACCCTCTCCCAGTCTCCTTTCAGGAAAACCAATATGCGCTAATTGAGTCTAGAGCCACGAGATTCATCAAAAGATCTCATAGGAACACATGTCATGACATCGCTTGTTGTTCATCATTAAGGGCACAAGTGATATATTATAGAGTCCTCGCGAGATCTTAGCAATCACGCGAGAACATTTATGAGGGGAGTTACAACGTAATCCTCGGTGATTGAATGGAAATTCTGCCGGTCAACATCAGCGACCACGGCAGTGCACCGGTAACTCCTCGTGGATTACGGCTTGAGTTGTCTCAAGCGGTCTCAGATCGTGGGGTGATGCCGGTGTACCTGGCTGACTCATCGGCGTAGATGTACTTGGTATTCGCGTTATCTCACTTGTGGGACTCAGTTCGAGAACGGCCCTTGTGAGAATTAGAGACGTGTTTTCACACTTTATCTTTATTTAACACCCCGAAATTCAAATTTGTAAGTGCGGAATCGCTTATTACTACTTTGTTTTATGTTTTCTTCTTATGGCTTTCGGAGCCGGATGGATCGTCTTGAACTAAGCCACATGCTCATACAAACAACACATGAAAGTTCTCATCAAAATCAAAGGCAACTCAAAGTTAAAGATGATTCTTCGTCAATGTAAAAGAATCTACAAAGTGTAAAGACTCGAGAACTTCATCATTGGAAACTCAAAGTCAAATAGAAGTGTGAGCATGGTGGAGAAAAACGTGGAGACACCTAACCAACGAAGTTGACAACGGCAGAACAACCACATGCTTGATCACAAAGCATGATGGAACAAAGAATCAAGACTATTCTATATCTACACACAAAGTTCGAGCTCAAGAAATGTAAAGACCTAATCAAGTGGAGCATCATTTAAATGACCACCCCAGGGGAGATTGTTGCCTTAATAGTTTTTAAGAGAAGTGATGGTCATTCACATTTAGGAACTTTGTAACGCGTGTTAGATATCGTGATAGAATAGTCAACGGGCTCGTCATTTGGCTAAGCTAAATGGCTAATAGTTATGTTAAGCTATCCTTCTATTACATGTAATCAATCCAAGTCCTGGCCCAAGCCAAGCCCATGGAAAGCCTTTAGGGCAACATGTGTCTTGTACTATAAATACCCTTCAAATGGTCATTTGAGGGGTGTCTGAGTGTGTGTGTGTGTGTGTTTTCTTGCAAGAGCAATATACATATTATTGTTTTCATCTTTCTTCTCTCTACCTCTCTAAACATATACACGAATATACATCAAGTCACCATATCTTTTCTTAATCTTTCTCTTTATTTACGCATAACAGTTTGGGTTTAACGTGGTATTCTTGTGTTCATAACGTGGGTATTTGATAAGGTTGGTATATATAAGGTCATAACAATAACCATTAACGATTTGTATCTATTATCATGTCTAAATGGGATTGAACCCGTACCAAGTCAACTTTTACCATGAATCCGATATATAAGCCAAGATAAATAATCAATAATTGGACATCCGGGTCAAACCTCGTGAAGCATAACACATATACATAATGCATTGACCCATTTGCTCCAAATAATTACCAACGTGGGTCTGACCCGACCCGGTTTCACTCCCAAAACAGAAATCACAATCATACGTTAACTCAGTTTTTACCCAAGAATCAATGTTTACATTTTTATCAATATCTTCCCATCATGACTCGTTTTTATTATCCTCATACCCACGAATTTATCTCAAGAATCAACAAACTATCAAACCTCACGACACCACTTTTTATACCATTATCACCACACGAATTCGAGACCCAAAATGAATCAAATTACTGTTTTTGAGACTCACATACACACGGTCCATACTCCAAATAAATCAAACCCAATCGTTTATCCCGTTTACCATACGACCCGTTCCCTGAATATGTTTTTAGACGGATAATATAAGGACGTTTTCACGTCTTGCGTTTATTTTAGTTGTCCACGAAAACACAACAATCGAAATATACCAAAACATAATCGGAAAAATGGAAAACAAAAATAATACAAATCGTATGGGCTATTACCGTGAGAAAAGAGAGAACGAGAGGCTTTTGGAGGTGTCTCTACGAGTACAACTCGTAACCCATCAAGCTTGGAACCTTTAAAAACGTTTTACCAAGAAACCCTAATAATTTCTAATCTTTAATTCAAGATTTAGGGCGCGTCACTTTGATTCGTAGTGTATATGTTGCATAAACGTGACCACAATCACCCGATCTATCATTTGAGATAGGTGGTGTAAGAAGAGGGAGTGGCCGGAAGTTGGCTGAAAAACTTTGACGGCGCCGGAACCCTAATAGGGTGGCCGGATTTTCTTAGAGAGAGAAAGGGAGATATGTGTGTTTTTTGTAGAGAGAGAAATAAATTGTGAAAATGGGAGAGTGGTGAGGAGGTGTGGTATATATAGTACTACGAGGGACCAAAGTTGCATACTTGAAACACAAGGGGCGGCAATGAAAACTTCCACAAGGACCCTAGGTGTAACTTTACAAAACCTTCTATATATTAGATTCGAGACTCGTTTAGCCTAGTAAACGAATGATTCATGACACGGGAGTTGCGCCAATGTTCTTAAAATATTATTTCCAATAAAAACGATATAAGATACGACTCGTATCTCAAATTAAATCAAACAATCGCTCAAATCGACGTTTCTCCAATTACGACGCATCGAGGAATTTACGAGTTGTCACAGTAAACACCAGCGTCATTCTCCATAAGCTTTTTCAAGCCAAACTTACTCCACGTATTAGTAACATAATTTTGAACAACCAGAAATGCAATAGTCTTTCCAACGAAATACCCAACAAGAGTATTCTTATACCTGCTCAGAACATTCTCCATAACAGCCATAGGTAACATCGTATCATGTTTCTCCACACGAGTCTCATTGATCAAGGGTCGAAAATTAACCTTCTTAGTTGTGTGTTCCCGATTCACGATATGGGCAAAAGAAGGAGACCCTATGTGTTCATTAGGGTTGTTTTCATCAGCCTTAGTTTTTATGTATTTTTAGTATCGTAGTTTTTATATATTTGTCGTATCCGTATCGTATTTGTAATCGTATCGTATTTTTAATATATCGTATTTGAGTTTTAATTTAAAATGTGTTTGTATAAATTAATATAATTTACAAAAAATAAATAAATGGGTTTGTACCAATAACATGTTATTGGATTTTTTGTTGAAAGGGTATTTTAGATGTTTGTGTCTTATTGGGTGGCTGATGATGTGTCGTTGATGTGACAGACGAATAACGTGTTATTCGTCACTCCCTCACCTAGCCCTTTGAGAACCACCTAACCAAATTCATAAGGAACATCACTTAACACAAACATAACTCATAATATACTCCACACACATTCGTAAACAAAAAAATAGTGTTTTTCGTTAGGTTGTCTGCCCCACCAGATTACGATAAAAATGATACCACCACACGCGGTGGATGGCACACCCATAATGGTGATGACGCATGGTAGAGTGGTGACGAAGAACCACCTTTAGGCCCGTTCTTAGTGGATGGATATATGATTTTGTAACCGAGACAAGTATCTTGTCTAAAGTCTAAAAACACCTAAAAACGCATTTTTGCCAATGAAAATCTGATTAGAAAATAATTTAAATGAAAACATTGAAAGTGATTTTTTAAGACTAGAGATAATAATATTTTTAAAGCGAAATGATGCAATATTTGATGAGATGAGACATTACGTGCCAAAAGGGTCTAGTGAAATCAATAGGGTCAATATATGTTAAGATCTACCCAGAATAAAATATGCATTACCTTTAAAGACTCGATTAACATACTACTTTCTTCGTTACAAAATTATTGTCAAGAGACAATAATCACAAATTTTAATAAAAGTTGGACTATTATAATTTTCAATTACTCAAATAGAATATTGCCCATTAAATTCTTTTTTTCTTACCAAAAAAAAAAAAAAGTAAACAATTAATATGATACATCAATAAAAAAAATATGGCAATAAATATGAGGCGGATATATTATTACTTGACTAAAATACACGGTTGGTCCCTAAACTTGTTCCTGCGCATCGCGATGGGACAAAGTTGGGCATTATCATCGCAGGAGGTCCAAAACATGGGGTTTATATGTCAAACTCGTCCCTTGACCAGTAACGCCTATGTCAATGTTATGTTGTTGAGGGCAAAACCGTCTTTCACTGTAGCGTACTCAATACAAACCCGTTATGCAGTGTTTGTAGCTAGTATATAATGCGTAACACGGTTTGGTCATCATTTATCATCCATCCCTAAACTATCTTACAAAAGCAGTCTTCTACAAAAGATAATCGTTCAACATGGTGCGTTCTTTGGTGTGGTAAGCAAGCTATTATTAAGCGCCGTGGACCTCTGCCAATCGAGGCGTCGATTCTTTGGTTGTCTGTTGAGTAAGTACGTCTTAATATTTATTGTATTAGTTTGTTTTACTAAGCAGCAAAGTACATCGTAACAATGGTGGTTGTTTAATGACTTGTCATAATCATGAATAGGGGTCTTCTTGTCGGTGGATACTATTGATCCTTCTAGTAGTACGGCTCCTTCCCGAGATCTACAAGGTAAGCAAAATAACTTGGTGGATGATATCAACCTTATTGATTTTAAGAACAGGTTTGATGTGTTTATAGAGCAAGATTCGGTTTTGAAACCTGTGATTAGCACTACTTGTACTCCTGAAGTTATCCCTAATTCTTCCAAAACTACTTTTCCATCATCTTTGAAGAACACTCCTATTGTTGAGAAAATTAGGAAGCTTGAAAAGCTTATTATTTATGAGAAAGCTACTCTTGTGGATGATGATGGTAAACCTTTTAAAAAGGTTGATTCTTCAGCTAAGGTGGGTAACTCATTCTCTTAAGTGGGCAATGTGGTAGTTTCTTAAAGCGATGATGATGAAGTTTTTGATGATCACACTGAGACGTTGTATTCTGGAAGTGGAGATAGGGGCAGAGTCTTTATAAGCAATGGAAAGCGGATACGGGTTATGGCAACAATTATGATGAAGATGATTTTGGCATCTCTCCTGCACAATTAAAGGTTGATTGAATTCAAGATTTGTATCTTAACTAGGCTGTTTTATATTTTTTTTGCATAAATTGTATCTTTTTATTTTGGTTTTTGGTTTAGTGGTCTAGTTGGTTGTAGCTAGTTGTCGTTTATGGGCTGTCATAAATGATTTAGTGGTTGTATCAAGAGATTGTTTGCGGTTAATGTAATATCTCAGCCACATTCTATTGTACTAAAATGTTTTTTTGGGATAATATATTTTACCGGGTAGAATATCATTTACCAAAAAGGATATCTATACTATATAAAATAGAAAAATGGTCAAAGTGGAAAAAGTGAAAAATGTTGAAAGTTGAATGTTGAAAACATGGTCAATAGAGAGAGAAATAAATAATATAATTAATACTCTTATTAAAACACCCCATTACTTAAGAGTACAATAATTTATTCACATTGTACACCCAATTAAAAGCACATCTACCAAATTAAAACAACCAATTCAAAACCGATACGGGTTGACGTTGAAACCGATACGGGTTGACCTTGTTGAAGATACGGGTTGACCGGGACGCTTCAAACTGGCGGGCGACCGGTTTAATTTGACATTTTTCGACCCAACCTATCGGTTTGACTCGGTTTAAATCGAACTGTTTTTTTTATCGGAACGGTTCAACCAGTTGAACCACCCGGGTGAAATCGGGTTTCAAATTTGACAAAATTTATGAGAAATGATGAAGTAGTTTTGGAACCCGTGACAATATTTTTGAAAGGAGAGACCAAGTAATTGTAGTTTTTGGTTTATTTTGCTTTGACCCATGTAATTTGTCTTTTTGTATAATGTTATTTTTAAAAATGTTCTTCATTTGCGATTTAAGGTAGCGTATATGAATCGTCGTTTAAAGTTAATATATATTGTATAGCCCTTTGTAAGGTGTATCAATAATGTTATGTAAGTTTATTATAATCACAGAAAATAAATAGTATTGTTATCTTTAGCGATAATTATTTGTACCTCAAACAAATAGCTTTGAACATTGCATAAATATCTATACAAATTGATAGTACAAAATAATCTTATATGGTGATATCCAATTTGCAAAGTTACAATTTTAAAAGCCACACCAAATGATAAACGTTACACATGTAAAAAATAGTTATCATTCTTTAAATTACGTAAAACAAGAAAAAGCGGTCACACATGTTGGCTATACCTCTAAACTACAATATAATATTGTTAACTACATAATACCATTGCTTTTTGTAATGCTTGAATCTATTATTACTAAAAATCTTAATAACTTAAAACAATCCTATTAGAAAATATACTCACACACTTAGATGACTCCACATAATTTTTAAAAACCTATATATTTATCTTTCTATGCAACCAGCGCGTCAAATTTTAGTTATTCGAAAATGATTCTCTAATGCTACAAATACAGTTTGTTGAAAGAAACTTATGGGTCATCGGAACTTTGCAGAAAACTAGATATCGCTGCCGCTAGGCGCGGGTACTCGTCTAGTATATTTATATGTACGTTAGTCTTTGTAACTCAGGAAATAATGCAATAAATTTTCACCATTTCTATAAAGTGGTACAATATAATTCACCTAAACACAAGTTGATAAGCTGAGCATCAAATAAACAATAAATACTCATTCGTTTCCTTATCTGTCGATCGTGAATATAGAACAACATATCATAATGCATGTCCACGTTATACAAAACAAGTTGTACCTTAATTACGACCCCAAAAAGATTCTAATATTATACCATCATGTACATCATCAACTATAAATTCACATAAGAAAACTTCGTTTTCAAAGATATCCATCCCTAGAATACTGTCAGAGATAATGGATGGGGAAGAGCCCCCATTGTCGGATCCTGGAGTTTCGTAATGAGGATATAAGTTATCCAAGGCTGTTAAATCCTTTGAAACTAAGGAAGGGGACGATCGTGCATCATTGGTTGATAAAACCTTATTGGATAAACATTTTCGTTTTCGTGAGCGTTTGATGTTGGTCGTTTTGGTAGTTGAAGGGATGTTAGTTGTATAACCATGATTTTTGAAAGCTTCGAAGTCAAGGACAACTCCATGGTTGTCGTGTGGAACAACGCGATTATGCGGGGTCGTGTGGCAAGTGTGTCGACCAAAGTATGTGATGCGAAATTTGTTTGTCTTTTCTAACTGTTGAACATGTTTTGATGCCATGCAACCAAGATCATGCTTGTATGTACATCTGAAATAGCATCTGTAATTGCGCATAAACTAAACATAGTTAGTTAGATCGAATAGGATATTAGGATCTAAATCACAAATAGTTAGTATATTACAAAAGTCATGGCGAAGGCAAGGGGCCTTCCAAAATACTTGGAGACACGGCCATCCAATGGATTTCGGAGGCCCTATGCGGTAACGATGAGTAGGCCCTTATGTTTGATGAATCTAATGTAAAAAACAAAGAATGGTCGACTTTTTCATTCTCAAACAGGCAATCGCCACTTGATGTGTTCTTAATCTTGTAATTTGGTTGTGATCACATAATATTGTTCAATAAACTTAACCGGTGACTTAAATTCATGCATATGCAACTTGATAATATATAAAAGGGAGGCCCCGTAGAATTGGTGGCCCTGTGCAGCCACCTCAGTTGCACAGGATATTGTTCAATCCTCAGATTGATATATCTAGACGTATACGACACTTAACTGGTTAACTTGTTAATTTGGCAGTACACAAGTCACTCCTTTGGGACTGGTTAATCTATTAATCTGAAGTAAACATCATCTAACTGAACCGGGAAGTTCTAATCTTTTGGTTAAATCGTAATCTTATGCAAATGTCATTCAATTCCTGAAGAGATCCTATGAATAAAGACATGTTTTTTAAAGAAAATCTTAAAAACCCAAATATGTATTAAGATCTTGATCTTAACAACAGTGGTAAAACACAAGATAGTTGTGGTAAATGAAGCGTTTATCTTTCTAAAACGTTGTTGATAGTTTGGTGTCAATATAAGCAAAAGCAATCATCCTATATGATGTTTTTAATCGAATGTTGTAATCCCCTTGCCGGATTAAAAGTATATGCGTACCTTTTGCGAATCAATGCAATTAGGGTTCATGAAAGCCTCAAATTAAGATCAACGACCAAGAAACCCTAAACCCTAATAAATTAGGGTTTATATAATTCGAACACATCAAAAGTCGAATACCCAAGATATGCAAACACAAGTGTATTTGCTCTTCGTTCTTGTACACACGTATTAATCTGAATCAATGAGAAAAGCTAGGTTCTTGATCACAATAGATTATCCAAACACCTTTGTTATGCTCAAGGTCACTCGAAAATCCCTTACATGGGGTTTTGCTTCGTCGACCTAAGAACAAGAGGGAAGAAAGAAGAAGTTTGGCCTTCTATTGAAATCTCGTGTCCCTCAGGATGAATACATGGGGATGTATTTATAGCCTTATGGTAGATGTCAAGATTGCTATAGTATCAGATGTGGGATTCTATAGTTTTGGCAAACACAAGCCCAAAACAGGATTCCTAAAACCTTCTCTTGACTTGTTAACTTTTCTTCATATCCCGTTGACATTTAATGACCGATAATCAAAACTCGTCAAATATTAAATATCATTAAGTATTTATTTTGTGATCAAATAATTAAATATAACATTTTATATATTAATTATTTATACATTGATTCTCATACGTAATGTGTGCAATCCCGAAGTCTCGAGTTCGAATCCGATCAAATAATTAAAATATTGCATCAATTATGAGATACTAACTAACAATGCACGTTACTCGTTGTGTAAAACTCCTTGGTAGACGATATTTGAGGTGTAGACTCCTCATTAACTGGCATCACTAAGACCTTTATAGTGCTTTGTGTGACTAAATGTTACAAAAGGCCACACAAACATAAAATTCAAGTGGCCATTGGATGATCAATAGTCACACAAAAGACATATTTCTTCACCTTAAACAACATATGGTCACACTTATTAACACTTTTGGCCACTTTATGCTTAATTGGATGTGACTAAATACCCAAAAGAAACATGCTTTGTGTGACTATACAGTGTTTATGGTCACTAATTTTGTACCTAATTAGTCACACATGTTACGGTTTTGGTTACTCTTTTGCAATAGAGACTAAAAAAGTCAAACCGCGTGACCATAGAGTACCTATGGTCGCGGCACCTTTAGTCACACACGACCGAAAAATCATGTGTGACTATATGTATATCGTCACACATATTCGGTGTGGCCAAATCCACTTTTTGTTCTAGTGATGGTCTAATGGTCTATAGCAATAACAATAGAAAATACATCTTGTTTTGACTAATTAATCCGTGCATCGTTTGACTTTTTTTTGCTAATACTAATCCATGACTTTTTTTTGCTAAACTAATTTATTGGTAATTCTTTCAGTGAGTAATTAGTAGTAGCATTTAGAAGTACTCTATTATAATAATTCATTAAAGGGAGTACTTATTGGTAAGATGAGATTCTGAATATATCTTTTGAAAGTGAATGTAATCATCTTTTATAGTCATACTTTTGACTTTTTTTTTAAGTGAATGTAACCATTAAATGGAGAATAAACTACTAAATTATTGGTAATTCTTTCTGTGTGTAAATTTATGTGTTAACTCAATTGAAAGCCAAACGAACCATAAAGACCCACTACATAGCAACGACCCATTGTGCCAAACACCCAAAAAGACCCATAAGACCCACTGTGCCAAACACCCAAAAAGCTGCAATAGAAGTTAACCAAGAACAACATGCACTGATATATACACCCACTGCAAATGACAATTTTATTTAGAGTTAATTACATAATTGATCCTTAAGGTTTACCGGATCTTGCAGAGAATGTCCCTGTGTTTTTTTTTTGACGGGTCATGTCCTCGTGGTTTTGATTTATTACGGGTTTGGTCCTTTGACCAATAATTCTGTTAGTTGACCGTTAACTGAAGGGTATTTTTGACTTTCAACATGTTTTAGCAAACCACAAGGACGATTTATGTTAAAAAAAAAAAAAAAAAAATTTTAAAATAACAACCTCAAATGCGAAGTTACACGAATGTGAAACCAACCTCAAGATCATCGTCAATATTCTTTTCATTTTTAATTGTCATGTCTATGCGAATGAAAGTAAACATGTTGAACTAAATCAATCCATTATGTTCTTTATATAGGCATTTGAAAAACACTTGCCATGTATAATGTTTGAAGTTTGTAATTTAAATTGAAGTGATGAACACAATTTCCCGCCATGTTTTAAAGAGATGAATCGCTTATAAATCTTTTCCTTGCTATAGTATTGAATGGCTAGCCTTTTAACTTGTGTCGATATCACTTTGTTGATTGGGTACTTTAAACAACCCATTATATAGTTTCCTCTTTTAAAGTTTAAAGAGCCCATTCAATAATTACTCTTTAAACAACCCATTGAATACTCTGTAAACATAGCACAATTAGATGCATGGCTGTTTAGTTCACAAGTCAACATTTCAATGTTTAGTTAGACGCATGGCTGTAAACATTCCACAATTACATTATTCCACATTGAAAACTCTGTATACATTATTCCACATTTAAAACTCTGTAAACTACTTGGCTATTTAAACATTTCAACATTTCAATGGGCACTTTGACTTTTTTTTCAACTTTCAACTTTTGACCATTTTTCTATTATATATAGTAAAGATTTATATAGTTAAGATTTTTATTTTTGACATTTTAAAAAGTTGAATACCTAAATAGTAGACACAGGTAACTAATAAGAAAATACTAAAGATACCAGCCATAGACATAGAATTTTTCAATTCTGACACAAGATACTTGTTAGATTGAATGTACTTACGAAAAAAACCCACAACCCCTTGGGGTTATCCTGCACTTGGAAAAAGAACTAGAAAAAGGAATAAATATAGTGATAATTTGATTCTTCGTCGCCGTAGTAAATAGGAGAGAAAATAGAATTTCTTTCTTCGATCAAATCACACATATACTAGGTCTTCTAATTCGTTAAGAGGTTTATCTAAAAGATTCACAATATGGGAATAGGACTCCGTTCTGGTCAACGCCCAGTGTCTGGGTTTGGTCCAGGTGAAGGTATCCCGAATACGGTCGTCAGCTCATCCCTAGTTATAGAAAAATTGATTACATCCGAGCGTTTCCGCGGCCGAATCCACTTTGAATTTGATAAATGCATTGCATGTGAAGTATGTGTTCGCGTATGCCCTATAGATCTGCCCGTTGTTGATTGGAAATTGGACTATAATTGGAGATACCATTGTTTCTGGTACAGAAGTTCCTATAAAAATGGAGCATGCCTGTTGGGGCTTTGAAAAAGAA
>OU343218.1:256974729-257095738 GCA_910596185.1 Chrysanthemum makinoi
TTTTTCAAGCTTAGCCTCCAAGCTTTTCCTCTATCGTCAAGCTTCTTCAATTTAAGTCCGCCTCCTGAATTTCTAATCCATTCGCCATTCGAGTCGCATCCCATTTAAATTATCCAGAATTTCTTGACGGCTTCCTCCAATGATTCCACATACCGACCGCCTATATTCTTTATGCTCGCCTTGGAGAGAATGCTTGTATAGCATGAATGTCTTTAACCATATTCATATCACATCCAAGTCTATCCAAATGCTTGGTGATGCGCCAATGTCATCCAAGCTGTTGCTATTTATGGCCCAAGTGGTTGCTCCATCATACTAATTTCGTGAATGGTCAGCCATCATTTTAATTGATCTAAGGGCTGCGTGTGTGGCATTGTGGAATAGGTCCTTGAGAGTCAAGCATTTGGCGGGACGAGATGTTTAAACCTTTGTAGAAAATTAGGACCATCTGATGGTTGCTGATATCATGCTGGGCATCTGAAGAAGGTCATTATATCTTTCTCAAGCTTCATCAAGCGCTTTCATCCATCTTCCGTCTGAAACTCCTTATTTCTTCCATCTTCTTGGTAATCTTTGAAGGAGGATAATATCTTCTAATAAATGCTTTCTCCAAAAGATTCCATGTATTGATCGACCCAAACAGAAAAGCATCTTCATCCATCTTCCGTTGCACCGGTGAGTGTAATTGGGAACACTCTAAGCATTAATGCATCTTGAGTGACTCCTTGAGTGTGGAAAAGATCTGCGATCTCCAATACTCTCGCATACATGCGTGGGCATCTTCATCATTAGTTCCTCGCTGAAAAGCTTTTGTCTCAGCCTCATGAACCGCAAATGATCTCAAAGTCGATGTCATCATTCAATCGGGCATACCACGCCCATCTTTGGTTATCTCAGTCAACCCAATATATTCTTCCATAGTGAGCATGTCAAAACCTAAATCTTCCATATCCTGAAATATCAAAAACAAAACAAAAAGTAAAAGAAGAGAAAAAGAAAACTAAAAGAAAATAAAAGAAAAACTTAAATTAAAAAATCCTAAATAGCTCCCTAATGCCAAAACTTGATGCGGTGTTTTAATGACCGTGTTTTAATATTTATAATTACCTTATACCTATGGTTCACCCTAATGCACTAACGGGCAAGTACCGTCAGTGTAGTGTAGTATCTTAAAATCGAGGTCGTCCCAAGAGCTACGAGGATCGGAAATTAACTTAAGTCTATGTTACGATTTAAAGATGGTTTGATATTGAAATAATAAATTAACTAATAAGACAAGAAAGGAAAGCAGATAAGGGCAAGAGGTGTGATCAATGAAGGATAGTGGTGCTAACCTAGTTATTCATCCTAGCTAGTAATGACTACGTCTAATTACTTCCAATTACTTGTGTAGGATCAAAGTCCAGAGGACGATTTGGTCAATTCGCCCCAACCTATCGCCAGCAAAGATGCCACCACAGAGAAATCAGCGACCGGCCATAAGTCCTATTGTTCCGGTCCTCAAAGCCGAAGTCATTAAGTACTCGTGCTAAATTTATAATAGTGAGTGCCCGGCCGTTAGGAACTTAGACACTCACCCCTAATTCTTAAGTTCATCCAAACGATAGGTGATCAGTTGGTCAAATCGCACAAGTAGAAAGGGTCGTCATTGGTCATATCTTTACCCTTCCCATCTCAAATCGCTCACCTAGGGTTAGTTGGTCATATCTCCTAGGCAATTGGCCTTCGCCCATTCAAAACTACCTAACCAAGGGTGGCTACCAATAAACTATGTTGCATACACTTAGAAATAATTGTACGTAAGTAAAGTAAATGCAAACAAAACAATTAAAGAATCATAACTAGGCCTGCACTGTGGTGCTTATCCAAACATAATAAATCATACCAACAAAGATGAATAAATCATAAATTGAATTGAACATAACGTTTGATACAAATTACTTGATGTAGAGCTAATAATGATGATGATTGCAAGTGAATTTTTCCTTCAAACCGCTTCGACTGGAAAATGCCTTGGAGTGGTTCTAATCGACCCCTAAGATAGTGAAGAGATATTTAAAAATGCAGATTTAAGGCTGTATTTATAGGTTCATTATGGTTACGGCATAACCTTATGGGCTAATTACTGTGAACTAAAGTCGGCTAAATAAAATCGGCTTTCGGACAATTATGTCGTAACTAAGTTATTTTACCGTAACTAAACAATGTTATTACGCCTTAAATAGAATTTCGTACTTGTCTTCATCCTTTCTATATCATGAAACTTATTTGCACTAGAAGTTGCTTTTGGCCCCTGAAGTAGCGCGTTGATTTAAATTAAGTCCAAAAGCCTTAATAATACTTACGGTTTCAGCCCTCGTCGTTTTGATATATTTATACTTGGTCCTCGAAGTGAATAAAATAAATATTAACTTGCCGCTTCCAGTCCTTGGACTTCAAAACTTTGTGCCCAAGTAATTAATTACGGCGTAACTAAATTGTCAAATTACGCCGTAATTCTTCAACCATATATTCATATCCGCCTCATATCTATCACTCACGGCGTAACTAAATTGCAACGTTACGCCGCAGAATCCTTCAATAATTACGACGTAACCAAAAGAATTGGTTACGCCGTATCCTTCAAAGCATCATATTTACGCCGTAACCTTATTAGCTAGTTACGCGAATCTTCACATAAAAATCCGAAGGCCCTCGTAAATCAATCTTCAGAACATATACTTGGCCTTTTATCACTTCTTTTCCGCTCCAATGCCTCATTTATCCTGAAATGCAAATATGAACGAATATGAAAGAATTAAGTACCATATTAATGCAAATGAGGCCATAAACACGGGAATTTGATATATAAAAGATCGGGCTAATTTGATGTTATCACCAATGGTTGTTGTATGTAGTTAAAAATACAGCTAAAGTTGTATGGATTGTTTGAACTTTTAGGGATGAACACAAATGTTTGCAATCAAGAGAGATTAAAGCTTGTGATTACAAGTTTCTTTCGAAGCAAATAGTTGACCAAGTTCATGTCAATCCAGATATTCCAATCAAGGATGTTCAAGATCAGCTCAGTAAACAGTTTGAAGTTCAGGTGTCTACGCAAAAGGCATTAAGGGCAAAAAACAAAGCAGAAAATGAGATTAGGGGTGATCATAAGCATCAATACACCCTTTTACGAGACTATGTTGAAGAGTTTCAGAAAACAAACCCAGATAAAATAGTTAGGATAAGTGTTCAAACTGCAACAGATGCAACAAGTCCAACCAGAGTTTTCAAGAGAATGTATGTATACTTAGGTGCTTTGAAGGAAGGATATAAAGCTTGTCAAAGAGAGTTGTTGGAGTTAGATGGTGCTTTTATGAGGGGTCCTTTTCCTGGCCAGCTTCTTACAGCAGTCGGTATAGACAACAACAATGTAATATACCCTTTAGCCTACGCGGTTGCAGAAGCTGAAAGCAAAGACTCATGGATTTGGTTTCTTGAATGTCAAAGAGATGATCTTGACTTGCAACCAAACTCAAACTACACTTTTATCAGCGACATGCAAAAGGTGATGTTACCATTTAGTTGATTAGATTCACTTGTATTTTTGATAAATGCAAGTTTTATTAGTAATGAATTGATGTTTATTTGTGTAGGGTATCATTACAGCATTAGCAGCAGTATTCCCTAGTGATGAACACAGATATTGTTTGAAGCACATCCATGATAATATGAAATTGAAATGGAATGCTAAAGCATACAAGGAACATTTGTGGAGATGTGCAGCAGCAACAACCGCCAAACAATTTGAGGCAGCCATGCTGGCATTTAAGAGGTTTAGCGAACCTGCCCATGCTTGGTTAAGAAAGATACCACCAACCCATTGGTCAAGGTCGCATTTTTCAGGTAACTAACCAAATCTATGTCTACGTGTACATCTTTTGTTCTACGACCTTGTTTAACATTGTTGTTTGTATAAATCAAACATGTTGTATAAATGTGTATGGAGGGCTCATTCTGATGTCTTACTTAATAACATGTGTGAGGTGTTCAATGGGAAACTATTGGGAGGTAGGCACCAACCTATCATTACTGCTTTGGAATACATTAGAGAATACTGTATGAAAAGAATAGTGAATGTTGTGAATATGATTCACAAGTGTGCCGGACCATTAACACCAAAGGCAACACTTATGTTAGACTTGATAAAGAAAGAGGCTTATAAGTACACCATTTTACGGGTTGAAGGAGATAAGTATGAGGTCAGTGGATGGGGAGATAAGTGTTTTGTGAATGTTGAAGCTAGGGCTTGTACATGTAGAAGATGGGAGCTTACAGGTATGCCATGTAAACATGTTGTTGCTACCCACCGGTCTATGAGGTTCAATGGAATGCAAGTAGGATCTGTTGAATCATGGGTTCATCCATGTTACTTGCTTAAGACTTGGGAAGAAACTTACAAACACCACATCCAGCCAATAAATGGTTATCAACATTGGAATAAGTCACAAGTTCCTAAAAAATTCTTCCACCTAAACATCATAAACCATTAGGTAGGCCACAAAAGAAAAGAACTAGGGCTTTTACTGAAAATGATAATAGTGACAAAACCAGTAACTTGTCACAGTCTAGTAAGAGTGTGGTTTGTAGTGTATGTGGCAATGCTGGACACAACAAGAAAACATGTCTCGGGCAAGGAGGTGTAACAGGAAGTCAAGGCAGTACACAACAGTCTCAAAAAACAGGTTCATCCCAGCCAAAAGTTACAGCAAAGAAGAAGGCAAAGGTTACAGGTCACAACTTTGAAGGAAATGAAAAAACCTTAGTGTCAAACTGATGCTCAATCTGAAGGTGATTTTCAACCAAGTGTAGTCCAGTCTCAATCTGGAAGTCAAGTTGATGTCGCTTCGGTGGGTCTCCAAAACAATTTTGGACTAAGACCAAGATTATAGCAGCAAAGCTTTCTTCACCACAAAAAATGTTGGTTAAGCATATGAAAGCCAATGTTTTCCATCGAATATGTATTCCCCTAAACATCATTTGCTCGTGTTTAAACAATGTCTGCTTCTCGAACTTTGTAGACTACAAAATTTTATGCATTTGGGAATATATCCATTTGCATTATGTATGAAATCATGTCATGTTAGTTTATGCCTATGTGTTAAATTGTGTTTTTATTGTATTGATTTTGCCACTTTACTGTAGTATTTCTACTTATGTTACTAGTTCATACGATAGTAATCGTGACTTTACAAAGTCAATTACTGTTCACCCATCCTTGAGACTTCATACGTCTATGATTCTTGGATCTGTGTTTTGAGTTAGATACTGTTATTATATTATCACAAACAGGAATGAAGGATCAAAAATAGATGAACAACACCATATCAAGTTTATGTTGATACTCAGAAATGGTGTCGGTTCACCCATCCTTGAGACTTCATACGTCTATGATTCTTGGATCTGTTTTTCTTGGATCTGTGTTTTGAGTTGGATACTAGTATTCTATTATCACAAACAGAAATGAAGGATCAAAAATGGATGAACAACAGCATATCAATTTTATGTCGATACTCAAAACTGGTGTCTGTTCATCCATCTTTCAGACTTCATACGTCTATGATTCTTGGATCTGTTTTTATTGGATCTGTGTTTTGAGTTGGATACTGTTATTCTATTATCACAAACATGAATGAAGAATCAAAAATGGATGAACAACACCATATCAAGTTTATGTTGATACTTAAAAGTGGTGTCTGTTCATCCATCTCTGATCATTCATCCATCTTTGATACTTGTATTTGTGTTATGAGTTTGATCATTTTACAAAGGTGTGGTTTGAATTGAATAATATTTGTGTGGCAACTGATGTGGGTTTGATCATTTATAAGGGGAAGGAGCAGGTATTAAAGGCATAACACTCATAAGGACTAAAGCATAAAAGTAAAACTACTTATACTGTACAAGGACCAAAGTACATCAAACCATGACTTTTCACAAGTCAACCATCACCACAAGACTAATTACAGAGACCCTACCACCGACTCAAAAGGCAAAAAACCACCGACATTGTAAACCCACTAGATAAACCATATACGTATCTACAATGATCAAGTATCCGTGAGAAAACAACGAAGTTCCTCAAACGGCATAGTTTCCCCTTCAAGAAGGAGCTTAGCTAGGTATCTTGTTGACTAGCCTCTAGCTCATTGGCCCCTGGCATGCTTGTTTACAAAGCCTCCATGGTCTCACCGAGCGAGGGCTTTGGCATTCTTGTAATGCCTCATTTCGTGGATGTGCCTCAGCCAAGTAGAGGATCACCTCCCTTGCTTTCCTCGTCAATGGTGGATCCAACCATCCATTGATATGACATCTAGATCCCTAAAAAATCAAATCAAACGCTTGAAAACACTTAAAAGCTGACACCAAGATGAAACTATAAACATAACATGTTAAATTTAAGAAATACAAGCATTATCATTTAAAGACTAGATAACATGAACAGACAGCATAGTAACACTACGGGCAACATTGTTCCAAAGAAATTTATGCAGCCCGCCTACCACAAGCACAACGCACCATTATTACAACTTGATCGGAAATATTAAGGATATTTTTTGGAAAGGAGACTTTTGATAACGCTACACGCGTCGTTCGGGGTCAAGGAAACTTCTTTTTCTTCGAGCAAGTTTTATAACACCCTAGGCAGTGAACATAATCGTTAGTGTAGTATTAGGTAAGCCACGGTATTGATATCGCTCTATAGGAATAGGAATGCTATTGAGAAGTTACTACGCTAAGGTTGAGGTTGAGGAAGATTATTTTTTATCTTTTTATTTTTTTAAGGAAAGGAAAGGTACGAATCTCGGGGTTTGAATTTGGGGGGTTGGTATTGCTAACGATTACTCTACTTATCTAATTATCTAATCTAAGGTGTATGTAGTCTATGTCTAATTAATGTGTGCTCGTATGATAGTTTAAAGATGTGTTTACTTAGGTTTTACTACTCCTAAATTATCTCCTATTGGTGGTTGAATTGTCACGTCCTCATTCTTAGTTGCGTTGTGTGTCTAAGGTTGTAGGGTATGCGTATGTTCCTTAACTCTTTGAACTTACCAAAGGGTCTCGTCTACAAAACCCACTAGGATAATAAACTCTTACTCTAAGGCACTCTTTGGATGGTTTAGCTTACAACTACTCAAGGAGTCATATTCTAAGGTTCACAAAGATTTAATCAAGCATTAAGTACACAACGAATGACCTATCGCATTACTAAATCATTAATCAACTAAGATAAGAAACAACCAATCAATATTCAATAATTAAGTTTCATATTCTCTAAGCAAACACACAAATAAATTAGCCGGACATGGAAAACATGCAAGCATACACACAAATAATCAAAGACATAATTGTATTAATGAAGTAAAATACTTATCTTGATGTAAGATAGGGTTTGGAACCCTAAAATAATGTACAAGACAGCCTTGGTTCGGTTTAGGTTTTAACTCCAAAAGACTACACACTAATACTGAAAAATTCGGATTCTATATATAATATTACATATGCGACGGCGTCACTTTATGTTTTGTGACGCCGTCGTGTCGCCGTCATTAGGTTTCGTCTTGCCACGACTTGCGACGGCGTCACCTTATGCTTCAGGACGCCGTCCTCTTCAGCTTCTGACGGCTCCTGATTACATCTAGGCCGCCCGATGCGACGGCCTACTCTTATAACTTGACGCCGTCACTTGAAATTGGGAGTTTTGGCTTCGTCCCGTCACAAAGATCCTCCGACGGCGCCGTGCACTTAACACCGACGCCATCACCTATGTTTTCGCACTTTGAGTGTCTCGATTCGACTTTGGCCATTTTCTTCAGATAATCGCCTTTTCGGCCCAAATAAGTGCCATTTTAGCATTTTGCCTTCAAGAGACCTAAAAAGTGAAAAGGAACGATATTAAGCAATAACGGATACAAAAGTGATCAAATAAGGGCTTAAACGACCCCTCAAAAAGGTACCATTTAAAACCTTATCAAATATCCCTACACTTGGTATTTGCTTTTCCTCAAGCAAATGTGCTTTTAGCCAATTAATTTATAAGTTAGAGGTCATAAAGCATTGGTTTAAAACAGTCCACAACACATATAAGCCCCGCAAAACTCATAACAAGCACGGAAATTACGTACTAGCACCTCACATGGGGTGTTTGGATACTCACATCTCTCTCGGGTGTATATGAAATATAAAAAATTGGAAATGGAAGATAAACACTCATTAACCGGTCCTAGAACATATATTACCATAGGCTTGAGAATAGATCAAACCTCCATCGCTTTGGCGTAAGCACCTAGGAAAGACTATCAAAGAGGTCTTTAAAGGGTTGTAACGTTTAGGCTTACGGTAGGGAAACAAAGGGTTTGGTGGGATAGGCTATATAGTGGTGGCAAGTCAAAAATCTCTTATGTTACAAGCATACGAAGAATGGCGTTGCTAAGCCAAGACTCGACACTCTAAACTCTAGCTAACTGAAATAAACAAACATAAATTTAAAGGATAGATGTAGGATGGTAGCCCGTATGTTTTTTTTTTTTTTTTTTCAATTTTTTTTTTTCATACACTTTTACTCTACCATCCTCTACGGTAACATCAAAATGATAGGGATTTATAGGCACATCCCTACACTTGAGTTTTATTACTCTAATACTAATTTGACCCGAATTGAAAAGATCAAAACACTTGGGGTACATTATTATGCAAACAAAGGAAATTTGAATTTAACGTTCCTTCCGTCATTTCATAAACTTTAACTTTCCCATGAATCCCAATCGTCCCAAAACTGTGTACAAAGGATATGACTCGACTTAGCAACTCATGCAAGCAACTGGATAATTGAACTAAGGGTTTAAGGTGATAACAATAATGCACTAAAAGTGAGTGCATAAAGGGTAGGCTAAGGCGATTTGGGTGTATATTTGGGGGTGGGGTGTAAACAATGCTATTCATTGATATTCCGGAAAAACCGAAACATCACGAGAACCGCGAAAAGGATAGGCTCTGAGGGGTTAACTAGGGGTATCGTGTACTAAAGATGAGTACAACGCAAAGGGTGTGGGGAATTACTCAACCGATGTGGAAGAAGTAATTATATTACGGGTATCAAACAAGGGTTATCCTAATGTCTCTTATCATTTAGTTATTCCTAACTACACAAGTGTAGTCTTACTAGCTTATCTCGAATGCATCACAAAACAAGTTCTAGAATCTAATATACTACCGTTCACACTCTAAGCATTAAAGATGAATGCTTTTAATTCCTACTAATCTAAGGGCGATCCTCACATTTTGGGTGGAATTTAGGTGGTAAAGGGTTTTTGTGCTAGTCATGCAACTTCCTATCCGTGAGACGCTTTTGTTAAGACTAATGGCCCACTCCTATATGTCATGAAAAATTAAAAATTTGGTGCCAAAATTACCCTAACCGACATTTTCTCATGGTTTATTACACAATTACACTTGGACAAAGCAAATAATCAAGGATAAGCATAGTTTCAAAGTTCCCGTTTTATTTTCCCTCCCTACACTTAAACTGAACATTGTCCCCAATGTTCCCCGAAAGTATCAAAGTTATGATAACGGAAGGTAATCAAAAACGAAAGAAACTAGTACTCCCCTGATTAGCTCGGTAGGATCCGTGTGTCAAGTAGTGGTTAAATCCTTTCCAAGAAAAATTTATGCGTGAAAAGCTCCTTCCCATCTTTTGTATCTTCTTCTTGATAAACTAAACCTGCACATTTGAAGAAAACAAACGAAACCTTCGCGTAAAATCGGCGGTAATAATATATATAAGACTCGATTTAAACTAGGATATAATGCTTGTGGAATGGATGTTTACGAATTTCGAAAATTAAGACTGAAAATTCCAAAATTTTAAGTAGCTCAAAACGAGAAAAAAGTAATCTGTTGTTTTACTCCTTCCTCGACCGCCAGTTGCGATCCGACCGTCAGTTATCCCTGACAAAAACTGTCTGCATTTTCTCGAAAAATCTTCGAAAATTTACATCTTTAGAATCGAAAAATTTCTAAAACATCCATTATCACTCGATACAAGCATTTGACTCGAACAAACACACAAATATATCTTTTAATGAATTGTTATTCTCATGTTTACGTTTCCTTGAAAACGTGTGTAATCCTCCCTACACTTATCCCTTATGTAAAATACCTTTATATGCAATTAAGACGAGGTTAAAACAAAATAAAGCATTTTTACAAATTTAAACATGAGAATAAACAATTGATAAAAGATATATGACACTAACAAGCAAACAATTAAGCATGGGTTGCCTCCACGAAGCGCTTTTCTTTATTTAAGAGTCTTGTAGCTAGACTGTAGTCGTGTTCTACGTTGTATCATGCATTTCACGTGCTTATACTCAAGTCATTCCAATGTTCTTTTACTCTTTTTGTAATCATCTCCTAATTCAAGGCATTTGTTGTAATACCTTTTAGTTTTCTCATATTGGTACCTAAGTCCTCTTTGCTTATCCCTTTCACTAAGCAATGGAATAGGGTCATTCTATTACAACTTCTATATCCTTGTGTTTGAACCTAGGATGATGCGTGGCATTTGGTAGATAAAGTCCTCAACTTCATCAGAGAATGTGATTAGACCATCAACCATCCGTTCATTTAACCTAGTCATTATTTTGAAAGGTTTTCCAAAAATTACTTGAGTAAGGTCCTTATCAATAAATTCTCCTAAGTCTTCTAAGACCATGAATTCTACCAAATAAGCAAAGCTTCCAACAACACGTGCAAATAGAGTGATCGCTTCAACAACATTGTTCCCTTGATAGGTTAACTCATTAATTTTGATTTTATTGTATAGGTTCCTTGAGATTAAGTTCAAAGGCAAAAATGAATTTAAGTAAGCATCGAACCCTTCTAATCCTATTTGCAGGGGGATTGCATGTTAAAGGGACCATCTTTCTCGATTCTACACCTAGGGTCAAAACTTTGGGCGGGGTCTTCTTTAATTTCAAAACTAACCCTCATTGACAACCTCCCCACTATCAAGTGCTTCACCATAATCAAATTCCTCATCGGTCGGAATGAGTCATAAAGGACTTTGTTGTTGCCAATTTATCTCATTATGGTGAACGGGTGAGGGATTTTGTGGGAGTGCGATCTCAATTCCGGGATTGGGAATGGGTAGGGTGAAAATCTTCTGTGAAAGATAATGTATCATGGTGAGTGATGGATTTTCAGAACAAAGGTCACTAAGAAGGGGGATAGACTAAGAGGAAGCTAAAATGAGGAAAAAAGTTTACTTGATATAAATCAAGTAACGAAACCTAACCGGCGTGGACTACTAACTAGCTATTCTATTCCATGGCAAAAGCCAAAAACTTGATACGCTACAACCGTCGGGGTCAAGGAAACTTCCTTTTCTTCGGCAGTTTTATAACACACCCAAGCAGTGAACCTAATCGTTGTAGTGTAGTAATTAGGGTAAGCCACGGGTATTGATATCGATCTCTAGGGGAATAGGAATGCTAGTGAGAAGTTACTACGCTAAGGTTGGGGTTGAGGAGATTATTTTTTTTTATCTTTTTATATTTTTAAGGAAAGGAAAGGTACGAATCTCGGGGTTTGGATTTGGGGGTTGGTATTGCTACCTATTACTCTACTTATCTAATTATCTAATCTAAGGTGTATGTATCTATGATGCTCTGATTAATGTGTGCTCGTCTGATAGTTTAAAGATGTGTTTACTTAGGTTTTACTACTCCTTAATTATCTCCTATTGGTGGTTGAATTGTCACGTCCTATTCCTAGTTGCGTGTGTGTCTAAGGTTGTAGGGTATGTAGTGTATGTTCCCTAACTTTTTGAACTTACCAAAGGGTCTCGTCTACAAAACCCACTAGGGATAATAAACTCCTACTCTAAGGCACTCTTTGGATGGTTTAGCTTACAACTACTCAAGGAGTCATATTCTAAGGTTCACAAAGATTTAATCAAGCATTAAGTACACAACGAATGACCTATCGCATTACTAGATCATTAATCAACTAAGATAGAAAACAACCAATCAATATTCAATAATTAAGTTTCATATTCCCTAAGCAAACACACAAATAAATTAGCCGACCATGGAGAACATGCAAGCATACACACAAATAATCAAAGACATAATTGTATTAATGAATTAAAACACTTATCTTGGTGTAAGATAGGGTTTGGAACCCTAAAATACTGTACAAGACGCCTTGGTTCGGTAGGTTTTACCTCCAAAAGACTACACACTATACTGAAAAATTCGATTCTATATATAATATTACACATGACGCGTCCACTTTATGTTTTGTGACACCGTCGTGTCGCCGTCATTAGGGTTTCGTCTTGGCACGTTAGACTTGCTGCGTTATACCTTATGATTGTGGACGCCGTCCTCTTCAAATTCGACGCCCGTCGGATTACATCTAGCCGTCTGAGTTGCGACAGCCTACTCTTTTATAACTTGACGTCGTCACTTGAAATTGGGAGTTTTGGCTTCTGTCCCGTCACAAAGATCCTCCGACTGCGTCGCGCTTAACCCTGACGCCGTCACCTTGTATTTTCAGCAGCTTTGAGTGTCTCGATTCTGACTTTGGCCAATTTCTTCGTATAATCGCGCCTTTTTGTCCAAATAAGTGCCATTCCAGCATTTTGCTTTCAAGAGACCTAAAAAGTGAAAAGGAACGATATTAAGAAATAACGGATACAAAAGTGATCAAATAAGGGCTTAAACGACCCCTCAAAAAGGTACCTTTTAAAACCTTATCAACTTTATGGATGAGTGGTGAATAAGAGTTGCTTTTATTAGCCACTAATTACTGTAGCACCCACAGAAAAGTGTATCGAACACGCTGTATTGAAATACGGAAATGACAATTGTGCCCTTGGACTAAAGACAAATTAAACGGCAACTGACGTCCTTGACTAACGGAAATATGGTCAAAGGACCAGTTAAGAGTATGAAACTTAGAAAAGGGACTCCGGACAATGAAAAAGCCCAAATTTGTCCTATCGCGATGCGCAGCAACAAGTTTAGGGACGAATGGTGTATTTTAGTCAAAATTCTATTTGGGGCTACCCGAAAATCAATTCTCTATTAATAGTCTGATGGAATATTCCGGTGGATGTACTTATGTGTTTTGAGATATTGTTTTGCTTCACCCAAAATTAATTATTTTTTATGTGATTTCATTCGGTGCTACTGTGTTGGCATTGGTTCAATGTTTATGAATTTTATGGATTAGTTTCTATTGTGATAATTTGATGTTGGTAGTATATGTTTTATGCTTGTTTGGAACTTTGTTGGTTGAAGTGATCGAGTCTTTAATTGTAGTGGCAACGTTCATGTTTTTATGAATTTTTATCGAGTTTCTTTAAAAGTTGTTTGCTTACTTGAATCTTATTTGGATTTTCGGGGCACTAAACCAATTAAACCGAAAGTTTAATCGGGTGGTTTGTGTTTTGTGTTTGTGGGTGGATTTTGTGTTTGCGTTTATAAAGATGATGTGTTGGTGGTTTATATATAATGAGAGAATGAGATGGGTGTTGATTTTGGAGTTTTTGAAGGTTGTCGGAGGTGGCAGGACTGGTGGTGGACAGTGGTAGTGATGGGTGGAAAGGTGTAGGTGAACAGATATATATTAAAGAAGAAAATGATAGGTGGTGGTGGGACCCACCAGAAAATGTTTTTTATTTATTTATTTGTATTTAAAAGGAAAAGAAAAAGAATATAGCAAATTTACCATTATACTCTCATTTGAGTATTAAATAGAGTGATTTAACGACAGTTAATGAAGATCGTTAAAGAGAGGGACTAACGATAGATAGTTTTCGCATTTAAGGACGGATATGTACTTTTTTCGGTCAAAGGACGAAACTTGTCGGTTAACGCAAATCACAAGAACGAACGGTGTAGTTTACTCTTTTATTTACTATTTTTAAGTCGATTTTTGCTTCACGTGGGTGGCCATGTATGTCTTCAAAGTAGGGCTGAGCAATCCCGACCGACAATCGACGACCGACTGACATCCGACTCCGACCGACAACGACCGACACAAACCGACCTTAATTGGTCGGATTCAGGGATGGGGTTTTCCACCTTGTCGGGACTCCGCGGGCCGTCGATTCCCGGGATTGTTTGAGATAACATAAAGAAAACCATACAAAGCGGTTTGTTTCGGGACTCGGGTCGGGATTCGGGATTACCCGAACTAGAATCGGGTCGGGATTCGATTAGAATATTCAACCTTGTCGGTTTCGGGATCGGGTCAGGACGGGTCGGTTTCGGTCCGATGCTCAGCCCTAGTTCAAAGTTTGGATTGTATCAGGGTTTCACACACCTTTCAGTATGTTACTTTTTAAAGTGTGGATAATTCCACGGAAGAATATTTGATGAGAAGAAACATTACACATACCAAAAGGGTCTAGTGAAATCAATATGGTCAATATATGTTAAGATCTATCCAGAATAAAAGATGCATTACCTTCAAAGACTTGATTAACGTACTAGTATTACTTTTGAGACTTTACAACTTAACTTCAACTAATAAGTGACCAGTCTATGAAGTCCAAATTATCAAAAATCGTGGCCTTAAGCCTTGAGCTAAAATACAAACATTTATTTCTCATTAAATTGAGCTCCAAAAAGATGGGTAGTTGACGTGTTTAATCTGTTGAACAGTAAGGGAGTTCCATAAAACCAAATTAAGATTCTTTTTCTTTTCTTTTTTGTTTCATTTTTGCCATCACTACTTACGTAGACGTCTAGAAGCTTCGTTGAAACATGGGATACCATTTATGATAGGGGAATTATACTTGCACCACAATTTTTTAATACATTCACCACTATTCATGTATTGCAGTATTGTACTGTACAATACTGTAATGCATAAATGGTGATGAATGAATCAAAAAATGTGATGTCAGTATCACCTCCTTTTATGATAAGTTAATCGATTCCTTGAGCCTTAATTCTTTGATGTCTAGTAAAATCTAGATTATTAGGGGGGTGGCAGTGGGATCGGTGTGGGCATCGGTAAGGCCCAAACAGATCGGTAACACCGATGCCATAGATTCGGTGTGGTGTGGGTGTGGTTCAATTCTGTAAACTTCACCGATTTGGTGTGGGAGAAGGATTCCAAAATCAAGCCGTTGAACGGCTAAAAATCTATCAGTTGGGAGCCTTCAAAAAAAAATTATTTCCTTTATTTTTTTACCTATTTAAACACCACTCATTTAACATTATTTCACAAACAAAAACATCTCTATTTTTACTCAAACAAAAACATCTCTATTTCACCAAAAAAATGGCTTCATCTTCATCTTCTTCATCCGAGGACGAGTTAGTTTTTCCCTCCGACTCTTCCGAACTATTGTTTTCCACAGGTTCTACCCTGTCAACCTTTTTAGTCGCGTGCGATGCTATTGAAGACACGGCAAGCTCAACCGATACCCGAGATTATGTTACCCGTTTTCGTGAAAAAAACTCTTCAAACTCTAATGAATGACTATTTCGTCGAAGAAAACCAAAGTTTCCCTCCATGTTTTTCGTGAAAGATTTAGGTATCAATAAAGCTTGTTTCTAAAAATTGTTGGTGATATTGAGCGAATTTCGAATGGTTTCAAAGTTGTAGACGCGAGGGGAAAAAGTTTCACGGCGTTACAAAATGCACATCCGGCCATTCGACAACTGCCTGCAACGGGTGGACCTACGGATAGATATGATGACTACTTAAACATGGCACGAAGAACGTCAGGTTATTTTTTCGTTTTTTATAATTTCATACTTTTTATAATTCGGTATTTTTTAGCTTTTTTATAATTCGGTATATTTTTATAATGTTTTCGTTATTTTTTAACTTTGTAGGTGAATGCCTTGATCATTTTTGCGATGCGGTAATCCAATTATATACGCAAGAGTTCTTACGTAGACCGACAACCCACGACGTTGCACGCTTATTCGTGGCACATGAAGAACAACATCACATTCCTAAAAAAATAAAAATTTAATATTATTTTTTTATTAAATTGTTTAATATAATTATAAATATAAAAAAATAAAAATAAAATTAGATGAGGTGTGGGTTATGCATGGTTGTCACTAAAAATCTATGGTTAAGTATGAGATGAGATGGAAGGATATTATTGATGGGTGATTAGGTATGAGATAAGTTATTAGGCATGACTGCCACCCCCCTTATTACTTTACACTTTAAACTGGTGTCATAGCATTAAGCTTGGTGTTATCATGGCATCAGTGGTGCTATGACTAGTAGTTATATAACACTGTGCACCAGGGGGCAGAGACAAGAGGGTCACAAGGGTTACGTGTCTTTTTAGCGGAAAAAATTATAATGTAAAATTTTTAAAATATTTGATTTTTTCTGTAATTTGCCCTCCCAAGAACCAATTTGTAATATAGTTTTCAAAAATTATAAAAGTGTGATCCTTTAAGCAAAAATTTCTAGCTCCACCCCTGCTGTTAAGGGTGTTATTCGGGTTGACCCGGTCGGGTTCGGGTCAACTCGGATCGGGTCAAATTGGGTCAATCCTTAAAAAAGCATACCAAAACCCGACTTTGTTTAGAACTCGGGTCAATCGGGTCGGGTCACTTCAGGTTCGGGTCAATTCGGGTTCGGGGTTAACCCGGGTATTTTTACGTTGTAAAAGTGTTGTTGAGCCGGGTTAGTCGGGTTCGGGTCGGGTCAAGGCTAAAAAAACATACCCGAACCCGACCTTGTTTAGAACTCGGATCAATTCGGGTTGACCCGATTGACCCGAATATATTTTTGAACCTGATTGACTCGACCCGAATTTACTTGGGTCGGGTTCGGGTCGGGTCAGCCCGAATAACACCCCTACCTGCTGTGCACGCATGAGTTTTGGTGTGGATCTCCACAATATATTAAAATTTTAAGTATTTGCGGATACAAATATATTTTTGAATTTTAATATATAACACTGTGACTTAATCCATAATATATCTAAATTTTAATTATTTGTGCATAAAAATTACTTAAATTTTCTAATTTTAATAATATAATTAGCTATTAATGTAAAATTCTATCTTGTAAGTTTTTATCTTGAAGCTGTTAAATAAGAAATTTATATAACATTATGTAAAATCTTTTATATTTATATAGTTATGATATCTGTTCACGCGTGTGTTTTTACATAAACTTTTCATTATGTATAAATATTGATTAATATCATGCATAGATTTTTGTTAGACGGATGATTGACTTTTTGTAATTGACATGGTGTAGAGGTTGATTTTTTTTTTTTTAATTTAACAAGTGGTATCATGTTTAAAACATTGTGGGTCGTTAATAGGATGTAATGACCCTTGAAAAAAAATTGGATAGATTTTTGTATAATTCTGTGTATTTACTTTCATTTCACAGTAACTCGTAGGGCTGTTTCTGCATTTTGATATTTATATTCCGGTTAATAATAATTTTAGTCGCATTCAATTTTTATACCCTTGTACGCTCGGGTTGAACTTATAAAGAGGTATAAAATGGGTGGCAATTAAACGTGGATAATAATAAAAAGTACTTTTTCGAACATCCTTACTTAATAATAATAATAATAATAATAACAATAATAATAATAGTAATAATAATAATAATAGTTACAAATAACGACAATATATATGTTTTATTTAAATATAAAAGATAAAGTCTAGAGGTATAATGTCTAAGGGGTATTTATTAAATTTATAAACTTATTAGAAAATATAAAAATTGATAGGTTAACTTAACTTCATATAATTTATTTTAAATTGAATTATTAAAGTTTTATTAATTACCCTTTCTTTTTGTTTTTTTGTTTTTTTGTTTTATTTTTTACAAAATCGACACATATGTTTTTATACATACTTTTTTTTGGATGAAATTTAGACGAGTTTGACCAATATATTTCAAAATTGACTTTTTATTTGAAACACCCCTTTCTTGATTGACCAATAATAAATTTTTTTGTAGAAACAACATAACTATAATGAACCTTTTGTTACTCTTTAATAAACTGATATAAATCTATCATAAAGCGGCTTTTGAAATTATTTTTTAATAAAACAAGACTCAAATATCTTTAACAGGTTGCACGACTTCTAATAACTTACGGTTGATTTAATATGAATTTCCAAACACGACCCAACTTATGCGCAACATGTTATCTTTCTGGGCAGTGTGTTGTAAATTGCAGATTTGACCCATTTAGATTTAAACTCGGAACCTAGAACTAATTGCATCAAAAAGTAGACTCAGTTATCTTTAAAATGATATATGGCTCGAATCCTACGGACTTACGGTTAATTCGCTACGATCCTTCACAGACAGCACAATTTTCTGCACTACTTGTTATCCCGTTTTCACACTTGACTAAAACGACAAAAACTCGACTTCCAAGACTCTATAAAACATGAAACATTTCATAATTAATTTAAACACCATATAAACCATTTTCATTAACTTACTTTGTCTAAAATGACCCATGAACACAAAATTTACGGCGTTTGCCAAACACCCCGCTTCGACCAATTTCTACTATAACATTCATACTATTACATGATATTTACTATAACAATGAATCCAACATGCTTAAATTTGACAACCAAAAAATATTTTATCACTTGATCGACCACAATATTAACAAACCATTTATGACTCTTGAGATTCAACATCGATTGAGCTGGGTATATAATACTAAGCGCACATTCCAATACATTTCTAATCCGCTACTTTCCATCCAAGACCTTAACCCAAGCCTTACTTGCATCATAAAAACCTACGCAAAAACATAAACAACTAAACAGTAAGCTTACGCTTAATGAGTAACCAGGTTAAACACGAATAATGCACATATTACACATATTCGCAACATGAACAAACACTATCAACCACATGTCTATTACCATTCAAGTACACATCCACAGCTCCATTTCATCCATTAAACGTTTTTATTTATTTATGTAATTTTTTGAACGGAAATTTTAACTATCTCACAACATTTACATCACAAATGTATCTCACATGTCCTAAGCATGATTTGAACCCACAACCATTTGGTTGGGGAGCTTCTCACAAAACATGAGATACCATTGGGACATAAGCCCTTTGGTCATCCACCAAACATTAACCACGTATTACTATAACATACATCAATCATAAAGAAATTCAAACACATACATTGATTAATCCATAACCAAGGACTAACACTCTCTTCTACAACCACTTAAGTCTCTAATCATACCACATTTTCTAAGCCAAGACTATCTAATCCTAAACACCTTCATTCATAATCACAATATATGATAATATCAATATTAGACATATCATAATAAAAGTTACTCGCCTTGGCTTCCAATAGCTATGTTTAGGCCTATCATGTAACATTCCTGTTTAGCAATAACATTAGTTCCAAGCCAAAGATGATGTTATTACCTTTCTTTTACACATTGAAACTTAGGGGGTGTTTGGTACAAATGAATCACGCAGAATGGAATCGCATAATGGAATGGAATTAAATAGAATGATAATAGATCTAAAGAATGCAACTCAATTATAATGTTTGGTACTCATAAAGAATTAAATAGAGAAGTATGTTATTTTTGTGAATTTATTGTTTGGTACAATCGCGGAATGAATTTGTAGCGCAATCAAAATGTAACTACACATTGCATCTGATTAAAAAATTTATAATTACCAAAGTTGTGAAACCACAATTATTTTAAATTATTTCCTAGCATTACAATTTAATAGAGGTACAAATCCAAAATATTAGTAGTACATACACGAAATCAATATGAAATTGAAATATAAGTAATAATATCATACTCATCCAAAGCATGTAATAATCTCAAGATAGACTGATACGGTGGTTCCAATGTGTTGGAAAATTTAGTGCACTTGTGGGATTAGTTCACATCTGGTTTTGGGTTAGGAGGTACGGAGTGTACACCCATGAGGTCCCTGAACACCCTGACTCAATAGTGGTTAGTAACTGCTAGTGTTGGTTACTACTGCTAGTGTAGTGACTGATTGTTCCCGGCTGCTAGTGTATTGGTTCCTCTTGGTAGTGTTGGTTACTCTGCTTGTGTAGTGTGATGGTTCATACTGCTAGTGTATTTGTTCCTGCTGCTAGTGTATTGGTTCCTACTGGTAGTGTTGCAGTGATTAACTTGTAACAGCTTTGACTCATTTAAGTGGCTGTTATGACTACTTTATGACCACGTTTAATTGGTCATGTAACCACTATTCCTATAATAATCGAGGCTTATTATGGGTGATTAATTAGCCATTAATAACTCATAAAGTCCATTGACTAGGGTTGAGTGTTCTCTACTATATATAGAGATCGACATCATCAGCATGAAGATATAGAGAAAAAACCAGGAGAAACAAACAGAAAGCTAAAACACTTATATGCGCAAGGGTTATTGATTTGTGCCTAATTCAATAACTAACATTTGGTCTTATCCCAAGTAGATATTCGTGTAACCCAGGCATAGGGTAGAATAGTTTACTTTGGAAAGTGATCACACGATTCCAAGTGATATCCGGTAACCTGATTTGGTATTGCATTGCTACTGATTATCTTAACTTACGGGGCTCATAACCACCAACAATCAAAGTAAACTATTTTGTGATAATCAATGGCTGTTGCTGCAATGAAACACATGGCTTCAAACTTTTCCAAGCTGGACAAGTTTGAAGGGGTGGACTTTAGGAGATGGCAGAAGAAGACGCACTTCTTGCTGTCAAGCATGAGTGTGGTCTATGTTCGACCACACCTATTCCCGATGATGAGGGGGATGATGCTAACGTGGAACAAATAAGGAGAGGGGGCAAATGGGAGAATGATGACTACATTTGTAGAGGCTTAATTCTCAATGGTATGTCTGATTCACTCTTTGACATTTATCAGAATTTCGAATCTTCCAAAGAACTATGGGATTCCTTGGATGCCAAATATATGGCTAAGGATGCATCAAGTAAGAAGTTCCTTGTAAGTAATTTCACAAATTACAAAATGACTGATTCAAGACCAGTTATGGAATAATACAATGAACTTCGTGGTATACTTGGAAGGTTTACACAACACAATATGCACATGGATGAGGCTATTTCAGTCTCTTGTGTCATTGATAAACTTCCCCCTTCTTGGAAAGATTTCAAGCATACCTTGAAACATAAGAAAGAGGAGTTAACTCTTGTTGAGTTGGGCAGTCATCTGCGCATTGAGGAATCTCTCAGGGTGCAAGATAATGACAAGCCAAAGAGTAATAATGCTACTGGTGCATCTGTTGTCAATATGGTGGAGCATAATAACTCCACCAAGTACAATGACAACAAAGGCAAACGTAAACATCATGATAACACAAGGGCATATCCTAACAAGAAGGCAACACCTACTTGTTGGAAATGTGGCAAAACTGGTCACATTAAAAGGGATTGCAAAGGTGTTAAGGTTGGTGGTAAAGCCAATGGATTAGGCACTAATGGTTCAGGGAGTGGTGGTTCTACCAACTCACTGAAAGGTTTGAATATGTTTAATAAGTCTTTTCAGATTTATTATGTTACATATGTATCTGAATCTTATTATGTGTAGGATGATGATGTTACGTTGTGGGTTGACTCTGGTGCAACTGTTCATGTGTGCAAAGATAGAAGCTGGTTCAAGACTTATGAGTCACTGAATGATGGTTCTATTCTTCACATGGGAAATGAGTCAACCGCCTTGGTGCATGGTCGTGGTTGTGTAGGTCTTAAGTTTAGTTCTGGAAAGATTGTAACTTTGTTTAATGTTATTCATGTTCCTGGTATAAGGAAGAACTTGGTTTCAAGTAGTGTTTTGAATAATCATGGATATAAACAAGATATTGAATCTGATAAATTTGTTCTATCTAAGCATGGCGTGTTTATTGGTTTTGGCTATTTGTGTACTCAAATGTTCATGCTTAATATTGTTAATGAATGTGATAATTCAGCCTTTGTGACCACCACTAACCTGACTGACTCTACCCTATTGCATGCTAGGCTTGGCCATGTACACTATAAAAGGATGCAAGATATGTCTAAGGATGGGTTAATCTCAGCATTTGACATGGACACTGAAAAGTGTAAAACTTGCATGTTGACCAAAATAACTAAGAAACCTTTTCAGGTTGTTAATCGTGAAACTAAGCTCTTGGAGCTAATACACAGTGACCTGTGTGATTTGCATGCCACTCCCTCTTTGGCGAATAAAAAATACTTTGTGACATTTGTTGATGATGCTTCTCGGTTTTATTATGTCTATCTGTTACATACCAAGGATGAAGCATTAGATAAATTTAAATTATTTAAAACTGAAGTTGAATTTCAACTTGGGTCCCTAATCAAAATATTAAGGACTGATAAGGGAGTTGAGTACATGGATACTCTTTGTTTTCAGTCTGTTGGTATTATCCATGAAACGACTGCTCCCTATACTTCTCAGCAAAATGGTATTTCTGAAAGGAAAAACAGGGTACTAAAGGAGATGGTTAATTCCATGTTGTCCTATTCAGGACTGAGTCAAGGGTTCTGGGGTGAAGCTATGTTAACAGCTTGCTATTTATTAAATAGGGTTCCCAACAAAAGGAACAAGGTTACCCCTTATGAACTCTAGACTAAACGGAAACCCAACCTGAACTATCTCAGGGTTTGGGGTTGTAGGGCTGTTGTAAGACTCCCTGATCCAAAGTGAAAAACTTTGTGTGAAAGAGGCATTGATTGCATCTTTGTTAGATATGTTGAGAATTCCAAGGCTTTTAGGTTCTATGTTATTGAACCTAATGAATCTGTTTCAATTAACTCCATAATTGAATCAAGGGATGCAAACTTTGATGAGAATAGATTCTCATCAGTCCCTAGACCAAGTCAGAGGATTCCTAATGGAACTCATGACATTGGTGTATCAAAGGTCCCTGATGAATTATCATCAGAGGTCCCTGATGAGGTTGTGGCTCAACAACCTGAACCTATGCTCAGAAAGAGCAAAAGGGTCAGGACTCCAAAGTCATTTGGACCTGAGTTTCAATTGTATTTAGTTGAAAGAACTAGGGATGAGGTTTCTGACCAATACTCCTATTTCTTCATTGTTGAGGATGATCCCAAGACATTTGAAGAAGCAATGAAGTCCCAGGATATTGCTTTCTGGAAAGAAGCAATCCATGATGAGATGGATTCCATCATGGGCCATAACACTTGGGTGTTGGTTGATCTACCACCTGGTTGCAAATCTTTGGGTTGCAAATAGATTTTCAAAAGAAAAATAAAGGTAGATGGAACTATTGAAAAGTTCAAGTCTAGACTAGTCATTCAGGGCTTTAAACAAAAGTCAAGGATAGACTATTTTGATACTTATGCCCATGTGGCTCGTATCAGTACCATAAGACTGCTGATTACTTTGGCATCTATTCACAATCTGGTTATTCATCAGATGGATGTCAAAACAGCTTTCTTGAATGGTGAATTGGATGAGGAGGTTTATATGAACCAACATCAGGGCTTTATCATGCCTGGTAATGAAAACAAGGTGTGTAAACTGATTAAGTCTCTTTATGGACTAAAGCAGGCATCTAAGCAATGGCATCAAAAATTTGATGAAGTGGTTTTGTCTAGTGGTTATGTTCTTAACCAAGCTGACAAATGTGTGTATAGCAAATTTGATGAATCGGGTAAAGGAGTCATCATTTGTCTATATGTTGATGACATGTTGATCTTTAGCACTGACCAAAATCAGGTTAACCTGACAAAGAAATTTTTGTCATCAAGGTTCTCCATGAAGGACATGCGGGAGGCTGATGTTATCCTTGGTATAAGGATTAAACATGAAAGTAAAAGAATTTCTATATCTCAGTATCATTATATTGAGAAGGTGTTGAGGAAATGCAATTACTTTGATTGTACTCCAGTGAGTACACCTATGGATACTTGTGAGAAGTTGATGCCTAATAATGGCAAGGATGTATCTCAACTTGAGTATTCTAGGGTAATTGGCTGCTTGATGTATGCCATTACTTGTATAAGACCTGATATTGCTTTTGCAGTGGGTAAACTGAGAAGGTATATGATAAGGTTTTAAAAGGTACCTTTTTGAGGGGTCGTTTAAGCCCTTATTTGATCACTTTTGTATCCGTTATTGCTTAATATCGTTCCTTTTCACTTTTTAGGTCTCTTGAAGGCAAAATGCTGGAATGGCACTTATTTGGACGAAAAGGCGCGATTATACGAAGAAAATGGCCAAAGTCAGAATCGAGACACTCAAAGCTGCTGAAAACATAAGGTGACGGCTGATTCGCTCCGAACGGTCTATCTTTTATTAGTCAACCACTTGTGAATGGTCAACCATAAAAGTCAAACAGCTCAGAACAAAAATGCAATTAAGTCCAGAGGAGTTTAGTGTTTCCCCCGGTCGTTAAGTCCCAACGAGGTGTGTAAACTGTAATACAACGAATCGTGATCGGCTGAATATTGAACAGAAAGGGTGATGATTGATTATACTAAGGAAATGAATCTATTTAAGGACTTTGAAGTCCTTCTAATTCTATTCTAAAAAACGTTTAACGATTAAAACCTAAAAACGTAAAACTTAAACTAAAACAAACGTAAACGTGTAAAATAAAAATGTGAAATCAGAAAACTAAAAGACTCATGAAAATGAAAATTACTTTTTAACAATTCTAATAATAAAAGAAAATTTTAAGAAAAATAAAATTATTTTTAAAACTATTTATCTAATTATTATTAATTAAAAACTATTTATTAACTAATTAAACTAATTTAATTTATTAAAAATACTAAAATGACTTAGATAATTAAGAAATTTTTTATAAAACTACTTAACCATTACAGGAATCCTAAAAAATTATAAAAACTTTATAAAAATTATTATTAAACTATTTTATTAATTATTAACTTATTTATTAATTAAAAACTATTTAAACTAATTAAATTCTAGAAAATAGAAGATGAACAGTAAAAATTATGAAAAATTTCCTAAAATTATTTTATATTATATAAAAGCTAGAAAAAATATAAAAACATGGTTTTACTTAACAAAAATTAATTTTACTATTTAATACTTTAATATTAATTAATTATTAATTAAACTATTATTAATTATTAAAAATACTAGATGACAAAGGAAAAATCTGAGAAAATTCCTAAAAATACTTTAATATGACAGAAACTTAAGAAAAATATAAAAACATATAAGTGCTTAATAATAAGATGAAAAGAAATTAAAAAGCTAAATTATATTAAATAAACGCTATCACTAATTTTATTTTTGGATTTTTCTGGTTTTTCTATTTCTAAACTATTTTAACACTAAAAACAAACAACCTTTGTGAAATCACTTTAAGTGGGGCTCAGTGAATAAGCACTTCAAGTGCTTATTGCTTTGACAGTTGACTTTGGTCAAACTGTCAAGCAATAAGCTTCAAATAAGCTAGCTATGGCCCCACAGTGGTAAATTCTAGTGAAAACAAGTTAAGTGACTAGAATTAAGCTAACACAAACCAAAGAGAACTCCTGAATAAGCAATTTAAGCCAAAAAATAAGCAAAGCTAAACCAGTTTCAACTCAGAAATGGGACAATATTACTGCTGATCTAGGAGTGGGGTCCACAGAGCTTAAGCTCAAAAGCTTGGCTGCAAATGAGAGCTAGCAAGGTGGTGAATACTATGGAACCAAGAACCACCACTAGGGCCCACTGAGGTGGCCTGTGGGACCCACAGAAGTGGTGAAGATGGCCACTGTGGTGGTGGTGCGCAGATGCACAGGGGAGACGCTTCCCCTGTAGCTCACTTTGAGACCATGCACAGGATCCAAGAAAAATCACAAAAATAATCTAAAATGAGCTTGTTGAATACAAGCTGAGATATTACCAATCCCCAAAAGCACAGATTCACAGGGTCAAAATTGAACCCTAGAAAAATCAATGAAAGTTGCTCAAAATGAAAAAGTTGAGAAATTTTTGACTTTGTATTTGAAATCAAAGTTGACTTTTATGAAACTAGGGCAAGATTAACTGAATGATCTAGATGTATTATAGTATAATAAGACTGTTTTAAGCTAGAACAACAACTAATGAGCTAAGTGACATGATTTGGCCACATAAAAATTCCCACAGTGGACAATAGGGTGCAATTCAAGTTGATTTTGACTTTTTCCAAAAGACCACTTGGTTTTATAACTTTTCTTGACCTGATTATACCTAAGTGGATCTATTTGTTCCTAAGTAACAACTAATCAACAACAAGAACACCAAGAACAATCCTTTTCTAAACACACCTTTAACAAAGCTTCAAATGTGATTTTCAAAGCATAAGACTGCATAAACCTATTTCATCAAATCCAGAGATCATATTGTGTCAAAATAGACCTTTTTAAGCATAAACAAGTAGTCACAAATGTTCAAACCTAGGTTTATCAAAAAAAAACTAGCATATATAGTCAAAATACCATTTCAGACCACAATCAAATCCAAACCATAAATACCTAATATTAAGACATATTATGACTAACAAACAACAAAGAAACATAAAAACATCAAAATCAAAGCAAATAAACAACAAAACAGTAATATGCAAAATTTAAGAAAATGGCTTACAAGTTACAATACAAGCTGAGACAAAGAACCAGGACCCAAGAACAATCCTAAAGCTTTCCACAAAGCTACTAAACCATTTCCATCCAATAATCAACCTGCTTCAGCTTTCTTGCACCATCTTCAATGATTTTTTTATTTTTAACCTATTTTTCTTGATTTTTATGAATTTTTAAGTTCTATAACTACAACTGATTTTTATGGTTCTAATAGCTCTCAGAAGCTATATAAGGAACTTATATGAGCTTATGAGTCCATAATATCAACTACAAACAACTTTAAGCTAAAATTGAGATTTTGCTCAAAAATTGCATAAACTGAGATAGAACTTGGAACTTGAAATTGATTATTGAAAAAGAGTTGAAATACACTGAATTAACTTAGTTTAATACTAGAAAGCTTAAAATTACACTGAGAATGAAAATTACACTATGTCTATATTACTAAACTAAAACTAAAACTACTCCTCTGCTCTTCTCCTCTTTCTTCTATTTATCAACAAAAAGCTTCTCCTCTCTCCTCTGATCATTTCCCACCAAAAATATTGAGCCATTGGATTAGTAGAATTCATCTTAGCCGTAGATGGCATTTTTGGCGCCAAAAGTCCTTGTTACTGTTTTGGTTAACTTGGAGCATTTTTAGAACAATTAATGATTCTTGGTATGAAGTGTAGGTGGAGGGAACAGGATTGGGAGAGTGGGTGAGCAAGTGGAGGTGGAATACCAGGTGGTAATGGAGGGTGCAGAGGGAGGAATAGGGAAGGTGGATTGGGAGGGCGGTTTTATTTTTAAACCATGGGTTTGACCGAAGTTTGACCTGGGCTGGGTTGTGGGCTTCGGTTAATAATACAAAGGTCCGGTTTGGTTTGTAGTAGTATCACAAGGACCATAATTGCAATTTAGCAATTTTTCGAGGACCGATCTTGCCCATTTTCCAAAGTTATCAATAGGACCAAACTTGTCAATCTTTAATAGTACAAGGACCACATTGAATGTTTTCCATTTTATTCCACCAGGGACCAAATCTGCCAAAGTTCAAAGTAGAGGGACCATTTTTGTAAATTTTCAAATCTTTCACCAAAGGACTAAATATGACAACTTATGATTTCAAAAGGACCTTTGGTGACTTTTAAAAAAAAAAACAAATGCTCAGGGACTGATTTTGACAACTTTTGAAATTTGGGGGACTGAAACTGCCAATTATGCAAACTTTGTACGTTTTTCACCTGCTTTTGGTATTTTTGCATTTGAAACACATAAAACACTTATTTGTGATATTTTTATCATTTTGATGCTTTGACGGGTGTTTTTGGATGTTTTTTGGCAGTATAAAAGGTACAAAAATGATGAGTATTTGCATACTCATCAATCCCCCACACTAAACTATTGCTAGTCCCTAGCAATCTTTTTGAAACTTTAATGGATTTCATCTCTTTACCAAAAGCCATTACTTCTGGAGTAGCCAATTGTTTCAGTTCAAGTAAGAACCTTGGTACAATGATAACCAAATGATTTTGAGCAAATCACCGGCTTTCAACGGTTTTGATTTGTCTTACCAGAAGCCGTTTGCTTCTGGACTAGCCAACTCTTAGATAAAATATCTTTGGTGAGTCGATTGCCAATTATGGTTTTCCAACTGCCTTTACCACAAGCCATAAACTTGCGGGCTAGCCAACTCTTCACTAATTAAAGATATGGTGAGCTGAACACCATACAATTTTGGGCAAATTGCAAGCCGTCAACGGATTTGATAAATCTTTACCAAGAGCCGTTTGCTCCTGGATTAGCCAATCCTTTTGTTTGTTAGACATGGCGGACTGATAACCGTAAGCTGAGTAAGTGCAAAACACTTACTCCAAAAAAAAATTTGGCCAAAAATGGGGGAATTGGGTGGTATAATTACATGATAAAATTCGTGAGAATTCCCCCCCACACTAGAAATGAATATTGCCCTCAATATTCAAAGTACCGGCGGTTATGCCGAAACATAGAACGTAAAGGGAAATACTACGGCCATTTTTTTTTTTTTTTTTTTTTTTTTAGAAAACTTATTTACAACAGCGGGGGGCAACTCCCCCACACTAGGGTGGTACACACGGGTGAAAACCCATGTTTAACTACTGTTTTTGATTACCGAGTCGCTAGCTTGACTCGACCCCGAATTAATTTGTTCATGGGGAAGTAAGTGGAAGAGACAATCTCCATCGGACTTTCATTCAAAATGTTTGTATAAACATTTGAAGCACGCGAAAGTTCCACACCGATGAGATATAGAGAGACCAGGCTCACAAATGGTAAATGAAAATGTCGGGGTCAAAGATAGTGTCTTCATTCCCGAAGGAGTGAAGAACAGGAGAAGTCACGGGATAGGTGAAGAAAAGAAAGAAAGTCATGATGAAAATCATGACTAACTCATCTTCATCCATAGGAGAATCCATAATTTCAGTATTATGAATCTCATCATTTAAGCTCACGTGATCAAGACAAATCCCGGGTGTGTCATGATCAAAGTGGAAGTTATCATACTCCGGCGGAGATATGATATGAGTGAGTTCACCGGCGAACTCCTCGTGAACAGAATCATTCACGAGATGTAAATCTGTGAATTCTTGTTCCACTGTAGACTCATCACTATCCTCAATCTGAGTATCAAAGAGTGGATTCTCAGAAATTAAAGTGAATTCAGAGTCGAATTCAAATAGAGGATTAGTGAGAGTTGTTTTGAACGCTTCAGGAACAGAGTGATCAACATTCTCTATTAAACTGTTTGGATAAGAAGTGAGTGAACGATCATTATAAAGGAGACTTTCAATTTCTCCTAGGTCGGCTTCGAAATCAAAGATATCATCATCACTTTTCGATGAAAGTGGATTGATGTGAGCGAGTTCATCGGTGAACTCCTCAAGAAGAGGATCAGACTGTGGAAATGATGCTTCAACATACTCGATGTTTCCATAGGAAGCACAATCGTCGCTAAGATCAGAGAAAGTTTCAAAATGATCTTTTGAACACTCAAGAGGGGAAAGAGAATCACACATATGATCAGAAGTTCCCTGCGACTCTCTCGAGATTGGGACAAGGTTCTCAACACTAGACTTTATGAATTCGTCCGATTCCTTTTCAGGAACAGTGTCAAGATGCTCGTCCCCCATGCTCAGAGAGTGAGTGTGAACCTCGGGTGTGATAACAGTTGTTTGAGAATGAATCTCAACTGCTGGGATATCAACTGATGAACTTGATGAATCTTTATAGAATTGAAGGATATCAAGTGTATCCTCATCATCACTATCATCAGGAATAAAACGAAATTGAGAGCTAGATCTGGCTGCTTTTTCTTTTGCAATTGATTCCCTAATAGATTTTTCAAACGCAATTTGGGAATTTATTTTAGCAGCCTGGTCTTCAGCTAGCAATTCTTCCATGGATTTCTCATGTGAATTTTGAATGACGGACATTGTGGGAGTGGAGATTTGTCAAAACCGGAAGGTTGACATTGATAATCATCATGAGGACCCCCACAATATACACAAGAAAAACTGGGAGCATTTCGAAATGCTGTTTTACTCAACTCCTCAGTTCTTTTCACTAACTCCAGAAGCTCTAGATAAGTGTCTTGTTGGGTTTGTTGAGGAGTTTGAGTCATTTGGCACTGTGGAGGTTGGTCGTGATATGGATAGTCGTAATTGTTACAAGGAAATGGATTCCCTGTTTGACAATCAGAGCTGAAATGGGGACCTCCACAGTTCTCACAACAAAATGATTGTTGTGACTGATTTGGTGAATAACATGGATATTGATCATTTCCAAAGTTCAGAGTGTTATCAGAGATTTGTTCATAGAAAAACGTGTCTCTGGTCTGACACTCAAATCCTTGGTGAGGACCTCCACAAAATTCACACAAGTATGTCTGAATCTCATGATGTGGTAGCTGATGAAATAAATTAGTCGTGTCATGGTAAGAATAGGGATCTTGGTTATTGATCTGTGCTAAACCGTCAAGCTACCTCACACAAGCTAGCCACTTGTGAATGGCTAACCGTAAGAAGCTTAAAACTGCTTAAAACACAAATACAATGAAGTCCTGGAGAATATAATGAATTCCCGGGTCGTTAAGTCCCACGGAGACTCAATGGTGTGTCAAAACAAACTCAGAGGATAGAATGATCACTAAGGATAGTGATCGGAAAGGATTTGGATGGATAATTACACTACTGAAAAAGTTTATAAATTAAAGCGACTTAAATACAAATTAAGAAGATTAAAAGATAAAATATATTAAATAAACGCTATCACTATTTTTAAAATTGATGAACGTTTAAAACTTAAAACTTAAAACTTACGTTTAAAATAAAATTACGTAAACGTACAAAATAAAAAGTGAGATCTAAGAAATAAAAGTCCTAAAAATATGAAAATGACATTTTTACAAACCTAATGATAAAAGAAAATTTATAGGAAAAGAAAATTATTTTTAAAACTATTTATCTAATTCTTATTAATTAAAAACTATTTTTAACTATTTAATAATACCCTAAAATATAAGAAAATATGAAATAAAGCTAGAAAAGTGAAATTAAGACTTGAAAAAATCTAAAATATCAAAAGAGAATTTTCAAAACTATTTTTGTATTTTTCTGAATATTTTTGTATTTTCTAGGAATTAAAAACTATTAAAAACTAATTAAATTATTTAAAAATACAAATTTAACTAAGGAAAATCTATAAAAATATTTTTTTGGCTTTTTATATTTATCTTAACTTAAGAAAAATGAAAAATTATTTTTTTGAACCTTTTCTTAATTTTTTTGTATTTAAAGCTAATTAAAAATGCTTAAAAACTAATTAAAATCAAGAAAAATAGCAAACTAACTTGGAAAAATCTGAAAATTTCAGGAAAACTCTAAAATTATAATTGGAATCAAGGAAAAATGGAAAAACAGGTTCTTATGTGTAAGAATATGAAACTGATGTGCCAAGTGCTTATAAATAAGCACTTGAATAAGCCAAATGAAGAAAACAAGCCACCATCTGTTAACAGAAGTTATAAACTGCTAATAGAACTAAAATGCAACAAATAATAACAATCCTTAACCTCTGATATTCAAGATTAACAGATTTGATGTTTAGAGATTATAAGCTAAAACAGTTTTTGGGATACTACTTTAAGCCCAAGAATAAGCACTCAAATAAGCTAGCAACTAAAAACCAAAACTTGGAACTTACACTAGACCTGGGTGGGAACATGTAAACCAAAAAGGAGACTTTGAGAAGCTCTTATGAGCCTTGTGCAATCCCTGCACAAACCTGTGCAGAGTCAGTTGACACTGACTCAGTTGCACAGGGCAACTAAGGCTCAATCCACAAGCTTATTTGGGGCTTTTAAAAATTTTACAAAAATATACAAAAATAACTATAAGAAAATAGACCAAGGCAAGTTTTTAAATCAACAAGTTTTACTGAATTAGGTTCAGAAATGAATCTAAGAAAAATCACTCTCAGTTGGCTCAAAACTGGTTTTTCATTGTTTTGACTTTTGACATGAACATAGAAAGTTGACTTCCATGAGTTTTGATCCAATTTTGTGAACTGAAAATGAAGTTAATGGATGAAATAACACTACTGCTAGCTATGTTTATGAATTTTAAACACAAAACAAGAGTTTCATTTTCTAAAAATCCAACAGATTTCCTTATAAGACAGATAACACAAGATTTTGACTATTGAGAGCTGCAAACACAATTTAATGACAGATATGAGCATAAAAGAGTTGCACAAGAATCAACAACAGGTCTCAACTCTTGACCCAACCTTTAATACAGAGTAACAAGCTGATCCAAACACCTCTTTTTCAACTGTTTTGCAAGCAAAACAAATCTAACTGCTAAACTAGCATAGCCTAGTGATCAAACTGACTTTAATTAACTTAAATACTACTTAATAAACAGAATTGAACCAATTTTAACTACAATTGAAGATTATGCAATGAAACTTTGTAAATCACTTACAAATTGTCCTTAGCCACAATGGCTTGAAACAACACCCAAGGAATCTCTAACCTAAGCAGATCAACCCATTAACTCAAAATCAACCCAATCCCATTTCTGCTTCAACCCATTTCCATTTCCAAGACCAATTTAGCCCCGTTTGACTTTCTTTGACCAATGTCCAAACTTGCTAGAAACTTGAACTTAAGCTTACAAAAAGCTATTAAAAGCTTGTATAAGCTTATTAGAACTGAGAAACAAGCTTATTGAAGCTTGGGTGTAAGAAATAAGAACTGAAACTTCCAACAGTGGTATAAAAATTTGAAATGTGAACAATAACTTGAATTGATACTTAAAAGTTGTTTATACTGATACAATAACCTTACTTTGATACTTAGAAACAAAATATTACAGATATTAAATTAAATTAAAAGCTTTGAATTAAAAACGACATAAGTGAAAAATAAAAAACTACTAGACTCCTTTTCTTGCTTCACTTTGCTTTCTTTTTATAATCAAAGTGTCTTCTCTCTTTCTTCTGAATATATCCCAGCATTAATCTCCATCATTAGATGATTTCAAGCTATCCTGGCCATTCATTCAGTTTTGGCGCCAAAATTAGCATTTGATAGTTGGGGTTGAGTGAGGGGAGGGTGAAAGCAATAAATGCATCTTGGATGTGTGTGGAGGTGGGGGGGACATGGAAGGGATAAGGTGAGGAGGGGGGATGGCTTGGAAGTGTGTTGCAGAGGTGAAGCAGAAGAGAAGAAAACTAAGGGCGCCAAGTGGGTTTGTTTGACTTGTTTGGTTTGACTGGGTATTAATATAAAAGGGGGTCCAAATTGTTTAAGTGGCAGGGGTCACATGGGGTCAAGGTCCAAAAAGGCATAAAGGGTTTAATAATTATAGGGACCTATGTTGTAAATTCTGAAAAGTGAGGGACCTAAGCTGCCAATTCATGCAAAGTTATTCCAAGGGACCACAAGTGACAATCTTCAAAAGTACAAGGACCAAACTTGACAATTTCAATTTTCCAGGGGCCATTTTTGCCAATTTTCAAAGTTGGAGGACCAAACATGTAATTTTCTCAAACTTTTGACATTTTTCACCAAAGGACTAAATTTGACAACTTATGATTTTAAAAAGACCTTTGGTGACTTTTCTTTTGAAATTTTGACTCAGGGACTATTTTTGACAATTTTAGAAACTTGGGGGACTGAAACTGCCAATTATGCAAACTTTGCTCATTTTTCATCTGATTTTAAACATTTTGCATCTGAAACATATAAAATGCAATTTTGGAATATTTTCAGTATTTTGATGCATTTCTGAGCATTTTTAAACGTTTTGCAGTTCAGATTGACCCAAAAATGATGAGTATTTACACACTCATCAGTTATGGACAGACCCATTTCCTGACTCTACCATGCTAAAACTGAGACAATTATCATCATTATGAGGGCCACCACACCATTGACAACCAAGAAGGTGAGGATTAGACATAGAAAGAATCAAAGGGTTCCAGAGGGTAAGAAATGAAGAATCAAAAGGGTAAGAGGGTAAAGAGGAATATTTTTGGTATTTTTGAAAAACATGTGGTAAATATAAGAAAGAAAATCTTTTTGGGTTTTAGTGTTCGTTGAAAACTGATTTTAAAATGTTTTCGGGAACCGTTTTGTTTTTATATAATAATAATAAGAAAATATGAACAAGGATGGTAAATATACAATGGATGTATATTCAACAACACTGATGCTTCAAATTCGTAGTACGCATCACACCTCCCCGGCAGCGGCGCCAAATTTTGATTCGCTCCGAACGGTCTATCTTTTATTAGTCAACCACTTGTGAATGGTCAACCATAAAAGTCAAACAGCTCAGAACAAAAATACAATTAAGTCCAGAGGATTTTAGTGTATCCCCGGGTCGTTAAGTCCCAACGAGGTGTGTAAACTGTAATACAACGAATCTGTGATCGGGTGAATATTGAACAGGAAAGGGTGATGATTGATTATACTAAGGAAATGAATCTATTTAAGGACTTTGAAGTCCTTCTAATTCTATTCTAAAAAAACGTTTAACGATTAAAACCTAAAAACGTAAAACTTAAACTAAAACAAACGTAAACGTGTAAAATAAAAATGTGAAATCAGAAAACTAAAAGACTCATGAAAATGAAAATTACTTTTTAACAATTCTAATAATAAAAGAAAATTTTAATAAAAATAAAATTATTTTTAAAACTATTTATCTAATTATTATTAATTAAAAACTATTTATTAACTAATTAAACTAATTTAATTTATTAAAAATACTAAAATGACTTAGATAATTAAGAAATTTTTTATAAAACTACTTAACCATTACAGGAATCCTAAAAAATTATAAAAACTTTATAAAAATTATTATTAAACTATTTTATTAATTATTAACTTATTTATTAATTAAAAACTCTTTAAACTAATTAAATTCTAGAAAATAGAAGATGAACAGTAAAAATTATGAAAAATTTCCTAAAATTATTTTATATTATATAAAAGCTAGAAAAAAATATAAAAACATGGTTTTACTTAATAAAAATTAATTTTACTATTTAATACTTTAATATTAATTAATTATTAATTAAACTATTATTAATTATTAAAAATACTAGATGACAAAGGAAAAATCTGAGAAAATTCCTAAAAATACTTTAATATGACAGAAACTTAAGAAAAATATAAAAACATATAAGTACTTAATAATAAGCTGAAAAGAAATTAAAAAGCTAAATTATATTAAATAAACGCTATCACTAATTTTATTTTTGGATTTTTCTGGTTTTTCTATTTCTAAACTATTTTAACACTAAAAACAAACAACCTTTGTGAAACCACTTTAAGTGGGGCTCAGTGAATAAGCAATTCAAGTGCTTATTGCTTTGACAGTTGACTTTGGTCAAACTGTCAAGCAATAAGCTTCAAATAAGCTAGCTATGGCCCCACAGTGGTAAATTCTAGTGAAAACAAGTTAAGTGACTAGAATTAAGCTAACACAAACCAAAGAGAACTCCTGAATAAGCAATTTAAGCCAAAAAATAAGCAAAGCTAAACCAGTTTCAACTCAGAAATGGGACAATATTACTGCTGATATAGGAGTGGGGTCCACAGAGCTTAAGCTCAAAAGCTTGGCTGCAAATGAGAGCTAGCAAGGTGGTGAATACTATGGAACCAAGAACCACCACTGGGGCCCACTGAGGTGGCCTGTGGGACCCACAGAAGTGGTGAAGATGGCCACTGTGGTGGTGGTGCAGCAGCTGCACAGGGGAGACGCTTCCCCTGTAGCTCACTTTGAGACCATGCACAGGATCCAAGAAAAATCACAAAAATAATCTAAAATGAGCTTGTTGAATACAAGCTGAGATATTACCAATCCCCAAAAGCACAGATTCACAGGGTCAAAATTGAACCCTAGAAAAATCAATGAAAGTTGCTCAAAATGAAAAAGTTGAGAAATTTTTGACTTTGTATTTGAAATCAAAGTTGACTTTTATGAAACTAGGGCAAGATTAACTGAATGATCTAGATGTATTATAGTATAATAAGACTGTTTTAAGCTAGAACAACAACTAATGAGCTAAGTGACATGATTTGGCCACATAAAAATTCCCACAGTGGACAATAGGGTGCAATTCAAGTTGATTTTGACTTTTTCCAAAAGACCACTTGGTTTTATAACTTTTCTTGACCTGATTATACCTAAGTGGATCTATTTGTTCCTAAGTAACAACTAATCAACAACAAGAACACCAAGAACAATCCTTTTCCAAACACACCTTTAACAAAGCTTCAAATGTGATTTTCAAAGCATAAGACTGCATAAACCTATTTCATCAAATCCAGAGATCATATTGTGTCAAAATAGACCTTTTTAAGCATAAACAAGTAGTCACAAATGTTCAAACCTAGGTTTATCAAAAAAAACTAGCATATATAGTCAAAATACCATTTCAGACCACAATCAAATCCAAAACATAAATACCTAATATTAAGACATATTATGACTAACAAACAACAAAGAAACATCAAAACATCAAAATCAAAGCAAATAAACAACAAAACAGTAATATGCAAAATTTAAGAAAATGGCTTACAAGTTACAATACAAGCTGAGACAAAGAACCAGGACCCAAGAACAATCCTAAAGCTTTCCACAAAGCTACTAAACCATTTCCATCCAATAATCAACCTGCTTCAGCTTTCTTGCACCATCTTCAATGATTTTTTTTATTTTTAACCTATTTTTCTTGATTTTTATGAATTTTTAAGTTCTATAACTACAACTGATTTTTATGGTTCTAATAGCTCTCAGAAGCTATATAAGGAACTTATATGAGCTTATGAGTCCATAATATCAACTACAAACAACTTTAAGCTAAAATTGAGATTTTGCTCAAAAATTGCATAAACTGAGATAGAACTTGGAACTTGAAATTGATTATTGAAAAAGAGTTGAAATACACTGAATTAACTTAGTTTAATACTAGAAAGCTTAAAATTACACTGAGAATGAAAATTACACTATGTCTATATTACTAAACTAAAACTAAAACTACTCCTCTGCTCTTCTCCTCTTTCTTCTATTTATCAACAAAAAGCTTCCCCTCTCTCCTCTGATCATTTCCCACCAAAAATACTGAGCCATTGGATTAGTAGAATTCATCTTAGCCGTAGATGGCATTTTTGGCGCCAAAAGTCCTTGTTACTGTTTTGGTTAACTTGGAGCATTTTTAGAACAATTAATGATTCTTGGTATGAAGTGTAGGTGGAGGGAACAGGATTGGGAGAGTGGGTGAGCAAGTGGAGGTGGAATACCAGGTGGTAATGGAGGGTGCAGAGGGAGGAATAGGGAAGGTGGATTGGGAGGGCGGTTTTATTTTTAAACCATGGGTTTGACCGAAGTTTGACCTGGGCTGGGTTGTGGGCTTGGGTTAATAATACAAAGGTCCGGTTTGGTTTGTAGTAGTATCACAAGGACCATAATTGCAATTTAGCAATTTTTCGAGGACCGATCTTGCCCATTTTCCAAAGTTATCAATAGGACCAAACTTGTCAATCTTTAATAGTACAAGGACCACATTGAATGTTTTCCATTTTATTCCACCAGGGACCAAATCTGCCAAAGTTCAAAGTAGAGGGACCATTTTTGTAAATTTTCAAATCTTTCACCAAAGGACTAAATATGACAACTTATGATTTCAAAAGGACCTTTGGTGACTTTTCTTAAAAAAAAACAAATGCTCAGGGACTGATTTTGACAACTTTTGAAATTTGGGGGACTGAAACTGCCAATTATGCAAACTTTGTACGTTTTTCACCTGCTTTTGGTATTTTTGCATTTGAAACACATAAAACACTTATTTGTAATATTTTTATCATTTTGATGCTTTGACGGGTGTTTTTGGATGTTTTTTGCAGTCTAAAAGTTACAAAAATGATGAGTATTTCATACTCATCAACGGCGTCAGGTGTTAAGTGCGACGCCGTCGGAGGATCTTTGTGACGGGACAGAAGCCAAAACTCCCAATTTCAAGTGACGACGTCAAGTTATAAAAGAGTAGGCCGTCGCAACTCAGACGGCCTAGATGTAATCCAGACGGCGTCAGAAGCTGAAGAGGACGGCGTCACAAGCATAAGGTGACGCCGTCGCAAGTCTAACGTGGCCAAGACGAAACCCTAATGACGGCGACACGACGGCGTCACAAAACATAAAGTGACGCCGTCGCATGTGTAATATTATATATAGAATCCGAATTTTTCAGTATTAGTGTGTAGTCTTTTGGAGTAAAAACCTAAACCGAACCAAGGCTGTCTTGTACAGTATTTTAGGGTTCCAAACCCTATCTTACACCAAGATAAGTGTTTTACTTCATTAATACAATTATGTCTTTGATTATTTGTGTGTATGCTTGCATGTTTTCCATGTCCGGCTAATTTATTTGTGTGTTTGCTTAGGGAATATGAAACTTAATTATTGAATATTGATTGGTTGTTTCTTATCTTAGTTGATTAATGATCTAGTAATGCGATAGGTCATTCGTTGTGTACTTAATGCTTGATTAAATCTTTGTGAACCTTAGAATATGACTCCTTGAGTAGTTGTAAGCTAAACCATCCAAAGAGTGCCTTAGAGTAGGAGTTTATTATCCCTAGTGGGTTTTGTAGACGAGACACTTTGGTAAGTTCAAAGAGTTAGGGAACATACACATACCCTACAACCTTAGACACACAACGCAACTAGGAATAAGGACGTGACAATTCAACCACCAATAGGAGATAATTAAGGAGTAGTAAAACCTAAGTAAACACATCTTTAAACTATCATACGAGCACACATTAATTAGACATAGACTACAAACACCTTAGATTAGATAATTAGATAAGTAGAGTAATCGGTAGCAATACCAACCCCCCCCCCCAAATTCAAACCCCGAGATTCGTACCTTTCCTTTCCTTAAAAAATTATAAAAAGATAAAAAATAATCTTCCTCAACCACAACCTTAGCGTAGTAACTTCTCACTAGCATTCCTATTCCCCTATAGAACGATATCAATACCCGTGGCTTACCCTAATTACTACACTACAACGATTAGGTTCACTGCCTAGGGTGTTATAAAACTTGCTCGAAGAAAAGGAAGTTTCCTTGACCCCGAACGACGCGTGTAGCGTTATCAGTATACTAGCAATCCTAGTGCTCATCTCTGGCAAGCAGTTCAGAGGGTATTGAAGTATCTAAAGAGAACTATGGATTATAGTCTCTCATATACTAGTTATCCTTAAGTGTTAGAAGCATACACTGATGCAAGTTGGATCAATAACACTAAAGACAATTCGTCTACCAGTGGTTGGGTATTCCTACTTGGTGGAGGTGCAATTTCTTGGGCATCCAAGAAGCAAACTTGCATCACCAATTCAACAATGGAATCTGAATTTGTGGCCTTAGCAGCTGCTGGTAAAGAAGCTGAATGCTTGAAAAACTTGCTTCTTGAGATTCCATTGTGGCCTAAACGTATAGCACCTATTTCTATCCGTTGTGATAGTGAAGCTACATTGGCAAAGGCTTATAGCCAGATGTACAATGGGAAGTCTAGACACTTAGGTGTCAGACATAGCATGATTCGTGAGCTTATCATGAATGCGGTGATATCTATAGAGTTTGTTAGATCTCAACAAAATTTAGTTGATTACTTGACGAAGTCTGCTAAAGGGATGGGTTTAAGTCCAACTTAGTCACTGAATGCTAAGACACCTAACTCCCTCCTGAGGAAACTTGAGAGCTGAGTTCAATGTGGAAAGCTAAACATTCAGTGGACTGGAGCTCATGTTTTATTTACATCCCAAGGTTGTGCTCATAACCTGCTGGAAAGGAGGATGAAGTCTTTACTTCTTAATGGTTATTTTTTTTTGAAAAAGTGCTTGGCAGGAGCATGAATAAAGAGAAACCACCTATGTGAATGTTGAAGTTTTGCCGCTTCAGGGAACTTTTGGACTTTTGGCTCTTGCAACACTTATGAATTTGGATATGGACACATGGCTTGTAAAGTGTCAGGAGCGTTTAAGTGTTTGAAAACTTGTGTGTATTTTATCTTCAGGTATTCAAATGGGTTGAAGGGTTCAATTCTTAGAACACCCTGATTCTCGAATATTTGAACGTGTAATTTACTAAGATGGAAATTCAATCCACATGATATTTTCGTTTATGCACATGTTTTGCTTAATGTTTATTTTCATGCAAAAAGAAGTGAACTAAATTTGGGGATGATTGTTGGAAAATTTAGTGCACTTGTGGGATTAGTTCACACCTGGTTTTGGGTTAGGAGGTACGGAGTGTACACCCATGAGGTCCCTGAACACCCTGACTCAATAGTGGTTAGTACTGCTAGTGTTGGTTACTACTGCTAGTGTAGTGACTGATGGTTCCTGTTGCTAGTGTATTGGTTCCTACTGGTAGTGTTGGTTACTACTGCTTGTGTAGTGACTGATGGTTCCTACAGCTAGTATATTGGTTCCTACTGCTAGTGTATTGGTTCCTACTGGTAGTGTTGTAGTGATTAACTTGTAACAGCTTTGACCCATTCAAGTGGCTGTTATGACTGCTTTATGACCACATTTAATTGGTCATGTAACCACTATTCCTACGATAATGGAGGCTTATTATGGGTGATTAATTGGCCATTAATCACTCATAAAGTCCATTGACTAGGGTTGAGTGTTCTCTAGTATATATAGAGATCGACATCATCAGCATGAAGATATAGAGAAAAACCAGGAGAAACAAACAGAAAGCTAAAACACTTATATGCGCAAGGGTTATTGATTTGTGCCTAATTCAATAGCTAACATTTGGTCTTATCCCAAGTAGATATTCGTGTAACAGGCATAGGGTCGAATAGTTTACTTTGGAAAATGATCACACGATTCCAAGTGATATTCGGTAACCTGATTTGGTATTGCATTGCTACTGATTATCTTACCCTGCTGGGCTCCTAACCACCAACACAATGTAGACCAATGTGAACCCAAGCAATTGGAATTTGACACACTATTTAATTCACGAAAGGAAACAAAAATTTTAATGATGAGATTTGCCAAAGAAGAAGATGTTGTCGTGAGAAGAAATATATTTTCTAGGGTTTATGCATAAACTCAAAAATTACATAACATGTGCGTGTCACATGTTTTTTAGTTTTAAATTTCCACATTTGTTGATGGCCTTACGATTCTTGCGTGGAATGACATTGTGAATGTCTTAGCTTTGGAACACTCATTCTCACCATTCTCTTCCTTTTTTAAAGAATCAATATGATGGAAAGGGAATGCCATTTTTATTCTCTAATTTCATTCCCGATATGAGACAAACATGGGAAAACACCCCATTCCGATTCTCACCTTTTGATTCCATCGTACCAAACATCCCCTTAAAGCATCTACAATGCATCAAGTCTTAAAGACTTGATGCATTTAATGTATAACACATTGAATAGCTAAAGCTTGGAAGAAAGACTTGATGTTTACCAAGCCTTTTAAAAAAGATTTTTAAAAAGATTTGATTACAATGCAAAAAACCTTCCCAAAAGTTTTTTAAAATAGTAAAAAGCTTGTAATCACTTAACGCATTATGAATGCTCCTAGTTGATAATACTTTAAGAAATACTTGGTTTCTTTCTAAACCAACCATACCATGTAAGCATCATCATTTAGATACTAAGAGCAGGAGGTATAATGACCTCAAGTTAAACTTTAACTTTCGCCACGTCAGCACCACATCAGCTTTAACATTTCACATTAACTCACCAAAAAAACACCCCTTATAATAACATTCTCAAGGTTAAACATTAACTCAAATATTTTCAAATTCAACCCCTAAACTAATACAAACACTTCATTTATTAAAAACATAACCTTAACTTAAACATATTACAATACGAAATATAAAATAACTATAAAAAATTACACCAAAAAAAAAATAACGAAACATAGCAAAGACTTATTCATCATCGTCGCTCTCTTGTTGTTGTTGTTGTTGTTGTTGTTGTTGTCGTTCAAGATTGTTCTGCCAAACATGCTCCATAAGGTCCATTTGGAGTTGGGTATGCGTTTCTCGGTCGCGTATTTCTTTTGCCTTACGACGGTGAGTATCACATCTTTCGACCCATCTTTGTTGCCTCAAACGTGCTGACGGATCTACCCACATTTCGTTATAGTCATGTAATGAAAATTTTTGATCTTTTATAATCATGTTATGCAAAATAATGCAAGAATACATGATTCTACGTATCTTGACAATTTCCATTTGACGTGCCGGTTGCTGTATTATTAGGGGTGTTCAAAAAAATCCGAGAAACCGACGAACCGAGCCGATCCGCTCAATCCGAAACCGCAAAAAACCGATAACTGAAGAAACCGAAACCGAGAAAAACCGAAACCGGAAAAACCCGCTTATCATGTTTCGGTTTCGGTTTTTACTTTTAGTTATCCGCGGTTACCCGAACCGAACCGCCTATAATATACATGTAGGTTTCAACAAACCATTCTTAAAATGTACAATTATTAACTATCTTATTGCATTACATTTATCGTATAACGCATTTTTACATACCTAATGTGATTATTTACTAACGCCATGGATTACATGTGATTAAGGTGATCGTACTTATAAACGTCAAATAAATAGTATTAGGTATTTTATTACATATGATAATTTGAATGCTTTTATTGCGACGGAACAACATTATTATGACTTAAATCTTTTCAATGTTATTTAATTTTACTACAATTGACATATTACGTTCTAATTTATGTTATTGTTCGTCCGATTCAATTCGATTAATTTTTTAAAATGGTTAACCGTGACCCGAACCGCGGGTAACCGCTCATTTAGGGTACCCGCTTGTCCGGTTACCCGCCTAGTACGGTTCAGTTTCGGATAGTAAAATGAACTACCCGCCCCGCGATGGATAGTTAAAATCTCTAACCGAACCGAGCCGAACCGCCCCGTGAACACCCCTATGTATTATACCCCAATGTCCTTGAAGCACACCAAAAGCACGTTCAATATCCTTGAAATAGTCATTACGCAGACGTTCTTCTGCAATCTCACGTTCACGATATATATTGGTGCGAGTTACGCGAAGTTGAGATGCTTCTTGTTCCAACTGTTGCTGATACTCGTACGCGGCCGCTATAAATTCGAAGTCAGTTTCGTCATCAACGTCTGATCATTGCTGAGGTAATTCATCAATTTGATTCGGAACCTAGCCGTTAGTGGGGGGGGGGGGGGGGGGTAAAATGAAAAAGAAATTTAAACCCCAACGGCTACTAGCCGTTAGGGGGTGTAAAGTGATTTTTTTTAAATATTAAACTCGGCCAAGTAACGCACGTTATTTCTTTAACGTGCAACGTTTAACGCAAGGTTAACGTGGACCTTGGTGTGGATAACGGGCAATAACGCTTGGAAGTTAAAGGTTAACCGGAAAGGGGGGGGGGCGTTATTATACCTCCTGCTCTAATAGCTTTCTGTCTTGAAAGCTTGAATATATGAATCAATAGTTTCACTCTCTTGTATGTTTTCATGTAACCTTTGCCCATTTGATTATCATTTACTTGGTGACCTCCTTAAAAAATTCGAAAAAAGTTATGTTCTATTTATCCTTTCAATCAATTGTAGGCTTCAAGTAAATAATAGCACTAGACGTTACACTACTATTATTTAGACTATTTTAGGTGTCTTCGTTATTAATAGCGTGAGGCGTGACGTGGAGGAATGATCAAGTCTCACGTTTTTGCGGCTAAGGCGAAGCTTTTGCGTTTATAAAGCGTGGCATAAGGTGGCACAAAGTATGAAAATATTTATATATTTATATCATAATTCATATATATCGAGTTTACAAAAACATTTGTCATAAGTCGGCATGGCATGACGGCATGATCAATCCTCATGTCTTTGTGAGATCTTTACGGAGCCTTTGCGAGCCTTTTAAAACAGTGATCTTACTTAAGATACAACATGATTAATTTTTTTTTTGAACGGCTGATATTATAAAACTAGCAAGGAGCTAGACAAACAAAAGTTACATGGTTAGAAGATAAGGATTTTTAAGCCAATCTAACCACTTAAAATTGAATCTACCTCTATGTTTACACCATTGAAAGGAACGAGCCACAATGTCATAAAAAAGAACCGCTTTGAAAGGAGTGGTTGATCCAAATACCAGCTTATTCCGAAAATTCCATATGGTCCACCAAGCAATATAAATAACACCTTCAAGAACCAGCTTACGATTAGAAGAAAGATTTAAACTCGATATCCAAACCTTCCATTCCTCAAAAGAAGCGACCTGAGGAGGTCTAACATCCCACCAAGAGGCGATATTACTGAGAATATCTCTTGTCATAGAACAAGTGAAAAATATATGGCTTGAAGTTTCAACATGGTTCTCACAAATGGGGCATAGAATAGAATGAATATCTACCCCTCTTCTAGAAAGATTAAACCGAGTGGGCAAATAATCTAATTTAATTTTCCAGGCAAGAATGTTAACTTTGATTGGGACAATCTTTCTCCAACAAAATTTGGAGGAAACCTCGGGGAGCAGATGGTCATCGATAAATTTACGAATCGAAGCAACCGAAAAATCACCCGAGCCCGTTAAGGACCAAACCCATCTATCATTCATGGTGGGAAGCTGGAAACCTACTAGGGAATTCGACATATCATTGAATTGGTCGAGTTCAGCGCCACTTCTAGGGATACGACGCAAAGAGAAACCCAAATTATCATGAGCCAATTTGGAAGCAACATTAATGTTCTTGCAAGTTTCCATCGCATATATTCGAGGATAAAGAGATTTAAAGGTAGTGTCACCCCTCCAAGTATCTTCTCAGAAAGAGGTATCCAAACCGTTACCAATCTTTTTTTAGAAGGCCAAGTAAGTCAATACCTTGAGTCTTAAGATTAGCTACTTCACGAATAATATCCAACCATATAGAAGGGAAAGAAGACTTAACTGATTTACCAAGAAGGCCGTCATTACCGTGCATAACTTTAATGAAGCTAGCCCACAAAGAGGTAGTATCTGATTTCAATCTATAAACCCATTTGAACATGAGAGCACGATTCATGGCGTAAAAACTTGAAACGCCTAAACCTCCTTTATCTTTAGAAGCCAACACCTTGTTCCAGCTAACCAATGACATTTTCTTTTCATTTGCTTCCATCCCATTAAAAAAATGACTTCGGATTGATTCCATCCTTTTAAGAACTTGGGAAGGCACTTTAAACAAAGACATATAGAATACGGGAGTAGATCCTAAAACCGACTTGAGGAAAGTAAAGCGACCACCTATGGAAAGAGTTTTCATCTTCCATTTAGATAAACGCGCAACTAACTTATTAACAATTTCTTCCCATGAGATAATACGTGACATCAGGCCTCCAATTTTAGAACCAAGGTAAGAAAATGGAGGTTTAAGTTGCAAACAACCAATCGAACGAGCAGCTTGAGTCACAATATCGTCATCAACACCAACCCCCATTAATTTACTTTTATGCATATTGATGCGAAGGCCAGACGCATAAAAGAAACATTTCAACACATTAATAATGGTCGAGATATTGGAGTCTGACCACTGCCCCATAAATACCACATCATCGGCATAGAATAAGTGAGATAAGTGAAAGGACGAGCCAATAGAATTCCTTTAAACATACCTGAATTAACAACATTCTGAAAAGATAGGTGAAGACTTTCCATGATCAAAATAAAGAGAAAAGGGGAGAGAGGGTCTCCTTGTTTGAGGCCTTTGTGAAACTGAAATTCTTTTGTAGGGCTTCCATTGACGAGAATGGAACCCCTAGACGATCTTAAACAGCTTTGAATCCAACCGCACCATCGATTACCGAAACCAAAGCTTTTCAATACGTCATCTAGATAGTCCCACTGAACTGAGTCAAAAGCCTTCTCAAAATCGACTTTGAAAATCATTGTTTGCTTTTTCTTAGCTTTGCACCATTGAATCAGATCATTTAGAATGAAAGGACCGTCTAAAATTTGTCTATCCGCAACAAAAGCCGATTGCACATCACTAACAATATCACCCAAGAAAACTTAGTCATGTGATGACTAGTACTTGGTCTCCTCCCCAAAGAACACATAAACATCCGCCCTTATCTCCATTTCTATATTGAGAACCTAATTACTTAGGAAATATATAAGGGAAAATGGCACGAAAAGTCATCAAACTTGACACTTATTGTCATTGTGTGTAGCGACCTATTTTTTTTGTCATTGTGACACAAACCTTTTGGGATTGTGCTATTGTATGTATCGGTGACTTGTTTTACCTATTGCAACCGGTCATGTTAACGACCGTTAGTGTTTTTATTGCACCGTTAGTCCTTTTCGTCTGTTTTTAACGACCGTTATTATATTATTGCACCGTTAGTCATTTTCGCCCGTTTTTTACACGTTTTCGTCCGTTTTCACACTTTTTCGTCCGTTTTTGCACAGTTTCGTCCGTTTTTACACGTTTTCGTCCGTTTTTACCCGTTTTCGTCCGTTTTTACACGTTTTTGTTCGTTTTTACATGTTTTCGCACGTTTTTAACACGTTTTCGTTCGTTTTACACGTTTTCGTCCGTTTTTACACCCTTTTATACATTTTTTCACCGTTTCGTCCGTTTTTACACGTTTTCGTCCGTTTTTACCCGTTTTCGTCCGTTTTTACACGTTTTTGTTCGTTTTTACATGTTTTCGCACGTTTTTTACACGTTTTCGTTCGTTTTACACGTTTTCGTCCGTTTTTACACCCTTTTATACGTTTTTTCACCGTTTCGTCCGTTTTTACACGTTTTCGTCCGTTTTTAGACGTTCTTGTTCGTTTTTACACGTTTTTGTTCGTTTTTTACACGTTTTCGTCCGTTTTTACACGTTTTCGTCCGTTTTACACGTTTTTACACGGTTTCGTCCGTTTTTAGACGTTTTTGTTCGTTTTTACACGTTTTTGCACGGTTTCGTCCGTTTTTACACGTTTTCGTCCGTTTTACACGTTTTTACACGGTTTCGTCCGTTTTTAGACGTTTTTGTTCGTTTTTACACGTTTTTGCACGGTTTCGTCCGTTTTTACACGTTTTTGTTCGTTTTTTACACGTTTTCGTCCGTTTTTACACGTTTTTTTTGTTTTTACACGTTTTCGTCCGTTTTTACACGTTCTTTTTTCGTTTTTACACGATTTTGCACGGTTTCGTCCGTTTTTACATCCTTTTATACGTTTTTTCACCGTTTCGTCCGTTTTTACGTTTTTTTTTTGTTTTTACACGTTTTCGTCCGTTTTTAGACGTTTTTTTACACTTTTTTTGCACGTGTAAAAACAGACGAAACCGTGCAAAAACGTGTAAAAACGAAAAAAAACGTGTAAAACGGACGAAAACGTGTAAAAACAAAAAAAACCGTGTAAAAACGGACGAAAACGTGTAAAAAACGAACAAAAACGTGTAAAAACGGACGAAACCGTGCAGAAACGTGTAAAAACGAACAAAAACGTCTAAAAACGGACAAAAACGTGTAAAAACGAAAAAAAACGTGTAAAACGGACGAAAACGTGTAAAAAAGGAACAAAAACGTGTAAAACGGACGAAACCGTGCAAAAACGTGTAAAAACGAACGTAAACGTCTAAAACGGACGAAAACGTGTAAAAACGGACGAAACGGTGAAAAAACGTATAAAAGGGTGTAAAAACGGACGAAAACGTGTAAAAACGGACAAAACCGTGCAAAAACGTGTAAAAACGAAAAAACGGACGAAACGGTGAAAAAACGTATAAAAGGGTGTAAAAACGGACGAAACCGTGCAAAAACGTGTAAAAACGAACAAAAACGTCTAAAAACGGACGAAAACGTGAAAAAACGGACGAAACGGTGAAAAAACGTATAAAAGGGTGTAAAAACGGACGAAAACGTGTAAAAACGGACAAAACCGTGCAAAAACGTGTAAAAACGAAAAAAACGTGTAAAACGGACGAAAACGTGTAAAAAAACGTGCGAAAACGTGAAAAAACGTATAAAAATGAACGAAAACGTGTAAAACGAGCGAAAACATGTAAAAACGAACGAAAACGTGTGAAAACGGACGAAAACGTGTGAAAACGGACGAAAACGTGTAAAAACGGACGAAAATGACTAACGGTGCAATAATATAATAACGGTCGTTAAAAACAGACGAAAAGGACTAACGGTGCAATAAAAACACTAACGGTCGTTAACATGACCGGTTGCAATAGGTAAAACAAGTCACCGATACATACAATAGCACAATCCCAAAAGGTTTGTGTCACAATGACAAAAAAAATAGGTCGCTACACACAATGACAATAGGTGAGGAGGGGGGATGGCTTGGAAGTGTGTTGCAGAGGTGAAGCAGAAGAGAAGAAAACTAAGGGCGCCAAGTGGGTTTGTTTGACTTGTTTGGTTTGACTGGGTATTAATATAAAAGGGGGTCCAAATTGTTTAAGTGGCAGGGGTCACATGGGGTCAAGGTCCAAAAAGGCATAAAGGGTTTAATAATTATAGGGACCTATGTTGTAAATTCTGAAAAGTGAGGGACCTAAGCTGCCAATTCATGCAAAGTTATTCCAAGGGACCACAAGTGACAATCTTCAAAAGTACAAGGACCAAACTTGACAATTTCAATTTTCCAGGGGCCATTTTTGCCAATTTTCAAAGTTGGAGGACCAAACTTGTAATTTTCTCAAACTTTTGACATTTTTCACCAAAGGACTAAATTTGACAACTTATGATTTTAAAAAGACCTTTGGTGACTTTTCTTTTGAAATTTTGACTCAGGGACTATTTTTGACAATTTTAGAAACTTGGGGGACTGAAACTGCCAATTATGCAAACTTTGCTCATTTTTCATCTGATTTTAAACATTTTGCATCTGAAACATATAAAATGCAATTTTTGAATATTTTCAGTATTTTGATGCATTTCTGAGCATTTTTAAACGTTTTGCAGTTCAGATTTGACTAAAAATGATGAGTATTTACACACTCATCATTATGGACTACCCATTTCCTGACTCTCCCATGCTAAAACTGAGACAATTATCATCATTATGAGGGCCACCACACCATTGACAACCAAGAAGGTGAGGATTAGACATAGAAAGAATCAAAGGGTTCCAGAGGGTAAGAAATGAAGAATCAAAGGGTAAGAGGGTAAAGAGGAATATTTTTGGTATTTTTGAAAAACATGTGGTAAATATAAGAAAGAAAATCTTTTTGGGTTTTAGTGTTCGTTGAAAACTGATTTTAAAATGTTTTCGGGAACCGTTTTGTTTTTATATAATAATAATAAAAAAATATGAACAAGGATGGTAAATATACAATGGATGTATATTCAACAACACTGATGCTTCAAATTCGTAGTACGCATCACACCCCCGCAGCGCGCCAAATTTTGATTCTCTCCGAACGGTCTATCTTTTATTAGTCAACCACTTGTGAATGGTCAACCATAAAAGTCAAACAGCTCAGAACAAAAATACAATTAAGTCCAGAGGATTTTAGTGTATCCCCGGGTCGTTAAGTCCCAACGAGGTGTGTAAACTGTAATACAACGAATCTGTGATCGGGTGAATATTGAACAGGAAAGGGTGATGATTGATTATACTAAGGAAATGAATCTATTTAAGGACTTTGAAGTCCTTCTAATTCTATTCTAAAAAAACGTTTAACGATTAAAACCTAAAAACGTAAAACTTAAACTAAAACAAACGTAAACGTGTAAAATAAAAATGTGAAATCAGAAAACTAAAAGACTCATGAAAATGAAAATTACTTTTTAACAATTCTAATAATAAAAGAAAATTTTAAGAAAAATAAAATTATTTTTAAAACTATTTATCTAATTATTATTAATTAAAAACTATTTATTAACTAATTAAACTAATTTAATTTATTAAAAATACTAAAATGACTTAGATAATTAAGAAATTTTTTATAAAACTACTTAACCATTACAGGAATCCTAAAAAATTATAAAAACTTTATAAAAATTATTATTAAACTATTTTATTAATTATTAACTTATTTATTAATTAAAAACTCTTTAAACTAATTAAATTCTAGAAAATAGAAGATGAACAGTAAAAATTATGAAAAATTTCCTAAAATTATTTTATATTATATAAAAGCTAGAAAAAATATAAAAACATGGTTTTACTTAATAAAAATTAATTTTACTATTTAATACTTTAATATTAATTAATTATTAATTAAACTATTATTAATTTTTAAAAATACTAGATGACAAAGGAAAAATCTGAGAAAATTCCTAAAAATACTTTAATATGACAGAAACTTAAGAAAAATATAAAAACATATAAGTACTTAATAATAAGCTGAAAAGAAATTAAAAAGCTAAATTATATTAAATAAACGCTATCACTAATTTTATTTTTGGATTTTTCTGGTTTTTCTATTTCTAAACTATTTTAACACTAAAAACAAACAACCTTTGTGAAATCACTTTAAGTGGGGCTCAGTGAATAAGCAATTCAATGCTTTTGCTTTGACAGTTGACTTTGGTCAAACTGTCAAGCAATAAGCTTCAAATAAGCTAGCTATGGCCCCACAATGGTAAATTCTAGTGAAAACAAGTTAAGTGACTAGAATTAAACTAACACAAACCAAAGAGAACCCCTGAATAAGCAATTTAAGCCAAAAAATAAGCAAAGCTAAACCAGTTTCAACTCAAAAATGGGACAATATTACTGCTGATATAGGAGTGGGGTCCACAGAGCTTAAGCTCAAAAGCTTGGCTGCAAATGAGAGCTAGCAAGGTGGTGAATACTATGGAACCAAGAACCACCACTGGGGCCCACTGAGGTGGCCTGTGGGACCCACAGAAGTGGTGAAGATGGCCACTGTGGTGGTGGTGCAGCAGCTGCACAGGGGAGACGCTTCCCTGTAGCTCACTTCTTTGAGACCATGCACAAGATCCAAGAAAAATCACAAAAATAATCTAAAATGAGCTTGTTGAATACAAGCTGAGATATTACCAATCCCCAAAAGCACAGATTCACAGGGTCAAAATTGAACCCTAGAAAAATCAATGAAAGTTGCTCAAAATGAAAAAGTTGAGAAATTTTTGACTTTGTATTTGAAATCAAAGTTGACTTTTATGAAACTAGGGCAAGATTAACTGAATGATCTAGATGTATTATAGTATAATAAGACTGTTTTAAGCTAGAACAACAACTAATGAGCTAAGTGACATGATTTGGCCACATAAAAATTCCCACAGTGGACAATAGGGTGCAATTCAAGTTGATTTTGACTTTTCCAAAAACCACTTGGTTTTATAACTTTTCTTGACCTGATTATACCTAAGTGGATCTATTTGTTCCTAAGTAACAACTAATCAACAACAAGAACACCAAGAACAATCCTTTTCCAAACACACCTTTAACAAAGCTTCAAATGTGATTTTCAAAGCATAAGACTGCATAAACCTATTTCATCAAATCCAGAGATCATATTGTGTCAAAATAGACCTTTTTAAGCATAAACAAGTAGTCACAAATGTTCAAACCTAGGTTTATCAAAAAAAACTAGCATATATAGTCAAAATACCATTTCAGACCACAATCAAATCCAAAACATAAATACCTAATATTAAGACATATTATGACTAACAAACAACAAAGAAACATCAAAACATCAAAATCAAAGCAAATAAACAACAAAACAGTAATATGCAAAATTTAAGAAAATGGCTTACAAGTTACAATACAAGCTGAGACAAAGAACCAGGACCCAAGAACAATCCTAAAGCTTTCCACAAAGCTACTAAACCATTTCCATCCAATAATCAACCTGCTTCAGCTTTCTTGCACCATCTTCAATGATTTTTTTTATTTTTAACCTATTTTTCTTGATTTTTATGAATTTTTAAGTTCTATAACTACAACTGATTTTTATGGTTCTAATAGCTCTCAGAAGCTATATAAGGAACTTATATGAGCTTATGAGTCCATAATATCAACTACAAACAACTTTAAGCTAAAATTGAGATTTTGCTCAAAAATTGCATAAACTGAGATAGAACTTGGAACTTGAAATTGATTATTGAAAAAGAGTTGAAATACACTGAATTAACTTAGTTTAATACTAGAAAGCTTAAAATTACACTGAGAATGAAAATTACACTATGTCTATATTACTAAACTAAAACTAAAACTACTCCTCTGCTCTTCTCCTCTTTCTTCTATTTATCAACAAAAAGCTTCCCCTCTCTCCTCTGATCATTTCCCACCAAAAATACTGAGCCATTGGATTAGTAGAATTCATCTTAGCCGTAGATGGCATTTTTGGCGCCAAAAGTCCTTGTTACTGTTTTGGTTAACTTGGAGCATTTTTAGAACAATTAATGATTCTTGGTATGAAGTGTAGGTGGAGGGAACAGGATTGGGAGAGTGGGTGAGCAAGTGGAGGTGGAATACCAAGTGGTAATGGAGGGTGCAGAGGGAGGAATAGGGAAGGTGGATTGGGAGGGCGGTTTTATTTTTAAACCATGGGTTTGACCGAAGTTTGACCTGGGCTGGGTTGTGGGCTTGGGTTAATAATACAAAGGTCCGGTTTGGTTTGTAGTAGTATCACAAGGACCATAATTGCAATTTAGCAATTCTTCGAGGACCGATCTTGCCCATTTTCCAAAGTTATCAATAGGACCAAACTTGTCAATCTTTAATAGTACAAGGACCACATTGAATGTTTTCCATTTTATTCCACCAGGGACCAAATCTGCCAAAGTTCCAAGTAGAGGGACCATTTTTGTAAATTTTCAAATCTTTCACCAAAGGACTAAATATGACAACTTATGATTTCAAAAGGACCTTTGGTGACTTTTCTTAAAAAACAAATGCTCAGGGACTGATTTTTACAACTTTTGAAATTTGGGGGACTGAAACTGCCAATTATGCAAACTTTGTACGTTTTTCACCTGCTTTTGGTATTTTTGCATTTGAAACACATAAAACACTTATTTGTAATATTTTTATCATTTTGATGCTTTGACGGGTGTTTTTGGATGTTTTTTGCAGTCTAAAAGTTACAAAAATGATGAGTATTTCATACTCATCAACGGCGTCAGGTGTTAAGTGCGACGCCGTCGGAGGATCTTTGTGACGGGACAGAAGCCAAAACTCCCAATTTCAAGTGACGACGTCAAGTTATAAAAGAGTAGGCCGTCGCAACTCAGACGGCCTAGATGTAATCCAGACGGCGTCAGAAGCTGAAGAGGACGGCGTCACAAGCATAAGGTGACGCCGTCGCAAGTCTAACGTGGCCAAGACGAAACCCTAATGACGGCGACACGACGGCGTCACAAAACATAAAGTGACGCCGTCGCATGTGTAATATTATATATAGAATCCGAATTTTTCAGTATTAGTGTGTAGTCTTTTGGAGTAAAAACCTAAACCGAACCAAGGCTGTCTTGTACAGTATTTTAGGGTTCCAAACCCTATCTTACATCAAGATAAGTATTTTACTTCATTAATACAATTATGTCTTTGATTATTTGTGTGTATGCTTGCATGTTTTCCATGTCCGGCTAATTTATTTGTGTGTTTGCTTAGGGAATATGAAACTTAATTATTGAATATTGATTGGTTGTTTCTTATCTTAGTTGATTAATGATCTAGTAATGCGATAGGTCATTCGTTGTGTACTTAATGCTTGATTAAATCTTTGTGAACCTGAGAATATGACTCCTTGAGTAGTTGTAAGCTAAACCATCCAAAGAGTGCCTTAGAGTAGGATTTTATTATCCCTAGTGGGTTTTGTAGACGAGACACTTTGGTAAGTTCAAAGAGTTAGGGAACATACACATACCCTACAACCTTAGACACACAACGCAACTAGGATAAGACGTGACAATTCAACCACCAATAGGAGATAATTAAGGAGTAGTAAAACCTAAGTAACACATCTTTAAACTATCATACCACACATTAATAGACATAGACACAAACACCTTAGATTAGATAATTAGATAAGTAGAGTAATCGGTAGCAATACCAACCCCCCCCCCCAAATTCAAGACACACTAAAAAAAAGAAAAAAAAAAACAATCACATCAAACACCTATAATCAATGTAGATTCACAAACAAAACTATAATATTAGAACATAGATAACAAACATCAGAAGAAATTAGACGTGAGCTATACGACACAACCCACCCTACAACCCTCAAATTCACCTCCGATTCCGATGAATTCTAAAAAGGTACTTTCAATTTCCTTCTAAAACCTTAACTAAACAAGATAAAAATACATCTTCCTCAACGCTTACGATTCGTAACTCAGTCATAACTTCGACGGTTCCTTCATTCTAAGCCCATATCTACAACATACTCCAGGCTATACTCCTAATTCAACTAATTCACTACTTCACTCAATTAGGGTATTCAGTACTAACTGTTCATGGTCTCACGACAGAAAAGGATTCACCTTTCCTTGACTTCCTCAACCACAACCTTAGCGTATAACTTTCACTAGCATTCTATTCCCTAACGATATATGTCTTACATCTACACTAAGCAGGTTCACTGCAGGTTGTTATTGCAAGAACTTTAGAAGATGTAGCAAGTATACTACAATAATGCTCATCTGGCAGCATTCAGAGTGATTGAAGTATCTAAAGAGAACTATGGATTATAGTCTCTCATATACTAGTTATCCTTAAGTGTTAGAAGCATACACTGATGCAAGTTGGATCATAACATAAAGACAATTCCGTCTACCAGTGTTGGGTATCCTACTTGGTGAGGTGCAATTTCTTGGGCATCCAAGACTTGCATCACCAGTTCAACAATGGAATCTGAATTTGTGGCCTTAGCAGCTGCATGTAAAGAGCTTAATGCTTGAAAACTTGCTTCTTGAGATTCCATGTGGCCTAACGTATAGCACCTATTTCTATCCGTTGTGATAGTGAAGCTACATTGGCAAAGGCTTATAGCCAGATGTACAATGGGAAGTCTAGACACTTAGGTGTCAAACATAGCATGATTCGTGAGCTTATCATGAATGCGGTGATATCTATAGAGTTTGTTAGATCTCAACAAAATTTAGTTGATTACTTGACGAAGTCTGCTAAAGGGATGGGTTTAAGTCCAACTTAGTCACTGAATGCTAAGACACCTAACTCCCTCCTGAGGAAACTTGAGAGCTGAGTTCAATGTGGAAAGCTAAACATTCAGTGGACTGGAGCTCATGTTTTATTTACATCCAAGGTTGTGCTCATACCTGCTGGAAAGGAGGATGAAGTCTTTACTTCTAATGGTTATTTTTTTTGAAAAGTGCTTGGCAGGAGCATGAATAAAGAGAAACCACCTATGTGAATGTTAAGTTTTTGCCGCTTCAGGGAACTTTTGGACTTTTGGCTCTTGCAACACTTATGAATTTGGATATGGACACATGGCTTGTAAAGTGTCAGGAGCGTTTAAGTGTTTGAAAACTTGTGTGTATTTTATCTTCAGGTATTCAAATGGGTTGAAGGTTTCAATTCTTAGAACACCCTGATTCTCGAATATTTGAACGTGTAATTTACTAAGATGGAAATTCAATCCACATGATATTTTCGTTTATGCACACGTTTTGCTTAATGTTTATTTTCATGCAAAAAGAAGTGAACTAAATTTGGGGATGATTGTTGGAAAATTTAGTGCACTTGTGGGATTAGTTCACACCTGGTTTTGGGTTAGGAGGTACGGAGTGTACACCCTTGAGGTCCCTGAACACCCTGACTCATAATGGTTGTACGCTAGTGTTGTTACTACTGCTAGTGTAGTGACTGATGGTTCCTGCTGCTAGTGTATTGGTTCCTACTGGTAGTGTTGGTTACTACTGCTTGTGTAGTGACTGATGGTTCCTACTGCTAGTATATTGGTTCCTGCTGCTAGTGTATTGGTTCCTACTGGTAGTGTTGCAGTGATTAACTTGTAACAGCTTTGACTCATTTAAGTGGCTGTTATGACTACCTATGATAATGGAGGCTTATTATGGGTGATTAATTGGCCATTAATCACCTGGCAAAAGTCCATTGACTAGGCTGAGTGTTCTAGTATATATAGAGATCGACATCATCAGCATGAAGATATAGAGAAAACCAGGAGAAAACAAACAGAAAAGCAAAACACTTATATGTGCAAGGGTTATTGATTTGTGCCTAATTCAATAACAAACATTTGGTCTTATCCCAAGTAGATATTCGTGTAACAGGCATAGGGTCGAATAGTTTACTTTGGAAAGTGATCACACGATTCCAAGTGATATTCGTAACCTCGACGGTATTGCATTGCTAATGATTATCTTTACCTCAATGGCTCCTAACCACCAACACAATGTAGACCAATGTGAACCCAAGCAATTGGAATTTGACACACTATTTAATTCACGAAAGGAAACAAAAATTTTAATGATGAGATTTGCCAAAGAAGAAGATGTTGTCGTGAGAAGAAATATATTTTCTAGGGTTTATGCATAAACTCAAAAATTACATAACATGTGCGTGTCACATGTTTTTTAGTTTTAAATTTCCACATTTGTTGATGGCCTTACGATTCTTGCGTGGAATGACATTGTGAATGTCTTAGCTTTGGAACACTCATTCTCACCATTCTCTTCCTTTTTTAAAGAATCAATATGATGGAAAGGGAATGCCATTTTTATTCTCTAATTCCATTCCCGATATGAGACAAACATGGGAAAACACCCCATTCCGATTCTCCCCTTTTGATTCCATCGTACCAAACATCCCCTTAAAGCATCTACAATGCATCAAGTCTTAAAGACTGATGATTTAATGATAACATATCAATGATAGCTAAAGCTTGGAAGAAAGACTTGATGTTTACCACCTTTTTAAAAAGATTTTTAAAAGATTTGATTACAATGCAAAAACCTTCCCAAAAGTTTTTTAAAATAGTAAAAAGCTTGTAATCACTTGACGCATTATGAATGCTCCTAGTTGATAATACTTTAAGAAATACTTGGTTTCTTTCTAAACCAACCATACCATGTAAGCATCATCATTTAGATACTAAGAAGAGGAGGTGGTATAATGACCTCAAGTTAAACTTTAACTTTCGCCACGCCATTCACAACAAATTTTAACATTTCACATTAACTCACCAAAAAAACACCCCTTATCATAACATTCTCAAGGTTAAACATTAACTCAAATATTTTCAAATTCAACCCCTAAACTAATACAAACACTTCATTTATTAAAAACATAACCTTAACTTAAACATATTACAATACGAAATATAAAATAACTAAAAAATCACAATCAAAAATAACGAAACATAGCAAAGACTTATATCATCATCGTCGCTTCTCTCTTGTTGTTGTTGTTGTTGTCGTCGTTCAAGATTGTTCTGCCAAACATGCTCCATAAGGTCCATTTGGAGTGGGTATGCTGTCTCTGGCCGCGTATTTCTTTTGCCATTTACCGGTGAGTATCACATCTTTCGACCCATCTTGTTGCCTCAAACGCATTTGACGGATCTACCCACATTTCGTTATAGTCATGTAATGAAAATTTTTGATCTTTTATAATCATGTTATGCAAAATAATGCAAGAATACATGATTCTAAGTATCTTGACAATTTCCATTTGACGCGTCGGTTGTTGTATTATTAGGTGTTCAAAAAATCCGAAACCGACGAACCGAGCCGATCCGCTCAATCCGAAAACCGCGAAAACCGATAATCAAGAAACGAAAACCGAAAACCAAAACCGAAAAACCCGCTTATCATGTTTCGTTTCGTTTTACTTTAGTTATCCGCGTTACCCGAACCGAACCGCCTATAATATACATGTAGGTTTCAACAAATCATTCTTAAAATGTACAATTATTAACTATCTTATTGCATTACATTTATCAGATAACGCATTTTTACTTACCTAATGTGATTATTTACTAACGCCATGGATTACATGTGATTAAGGTGATCGTACTTATAAACGTCAAATAAATAGTATTAGGTATTTTATTACATATGATAATTTGAATGCTTTTATGGACGAACAACATTATTATGATTTAAATATTTTCAATGTTATTTAATTTTACTACAATTGACATATTACGTTCTAATTTATGTTATTGTTCGTCCGATTCAATTCGATTAATTTTTAAAATGGTTAATCGTGGACTAACCGCGGGTAACCGCTCATTTAGGGTACCCATTGTCCGTTAATTTAGTACCTGCCGGTTCGGTTTGATAGTAAATGAACTACCCGCCCGCGATGGATAGTTAAAATCTCTAACCAACCGAGCCAAAACGCCGTGAACACCCCTATGTATTATACCCCAATGTCCTTGAAGCACACCAAAAGCACGTTCAATATCCTTGAAATAGTCATTACGCAGACGTTCTTCCGCAATCTCACGCTCACGATATATATGGGTGCGAAGTTACGCGAGGTTGAGATGCTTCTTGTTCCAACTGCTGCCGATATCAGCACGCCGCCGCTATATAAATTCGTCAGCGTCATCAACGCCCCATCATTGCTGAGGTAATTCATCAATTTGATTCGAACCTAGCCAAGTAGGGAGGTAAAATGAAAAGAATTTAAACCCCAACGGCTACTAGCCGTTAGTGTAAAGTGATTTTTTAAATATTAAACTCGCCAAGTAACGACGCTATTTCTTTAACGTGCAACGCTTAACGCAAGGTTAACGGACCTTGGTGTGGATAACGGCAATAACGCTTGGAAGTTAAAGGTTAACCGAAAGGGGCGTTATTATACCTCCTGCTCTAATAGCTTCGTCTTGAAAGCTTGAATATATGAATCAATAGTTTCACTCTCTTGTATGTTTTCATGTAACCTTTGCCCATTTGATTATCATTTACTTGGTGACCTCCTTAAAAAATTCGAAAAAAGTTATGTTCTATTTATCCTTTCAATCAATGTAGGTATTTCAAGTAAATAATAGCACTAGACGTTACACTACTATTATTTAGACTATTTTAGGTGTCTTACTGAAGGTTATAAATAGCGTGAGGCGTGACGTGGCGGCATGATCAAGTCTCACGTTTTAAGCGGCTAAGGCGAAGCTTTGGCTTATAAAGCGTGGCATAAGGTGGCACAAAGTATGAAAATATTTATATATTTATATCATAATTCATATATATCGAGTTTACAAAAACATTTGTCATAAGTCAAGCATGGCATGACGGCATGATCAATCCTCATGTCTTTGTGAGATCTTTACGGAGCCTTTGCGAGCCTTTTAAAACAGTGATCTTACTTAAGATACAACATGATTAATTTTTTTTGAACGGTGATATTATAAAACTAGCAAGGAGCTAGACAAACAAAAGTTACATGGTTAGAAGATAAGGATTTTTAAGCCAATCTAACCACTTAAAATTGAATCTACCTCTATGTTTACACCATTGAAAGGAACGAGCCACAATGTCATAAAAAAGAACCGCTTTGAAAGGAGTGGTTGATCCAAATACCAAATTATTCCGAAAATTCCATATGGTCCACCAAGCAATATAAATAACACCTTCAAGAAACTACTTACGACAGAAGAAAGATTTAAACTCGATATCCAAACCTTCCATTCCTCAAAAGAAGCGACCTGAGGAGGTCTAACATCCCACCAAGAGGCTTATATTACTCGAGAATATCTCTTGTCATAGAACAAGTGAAAAATATATGGCTTGAAGTTTCAACATGGTTCTCACAAATGGGGCATAGAATAGAATGAATATCTACCCCTCTTCTAGAAAGATTAAACCGAGTGGGCAAATAATCTAATTTAATTTTCCAGGCAAGAATGTTAACTTTGATTGGGACAATCTTTCTCCAACAAAATTTGGAGGAAACCTCGGGGAGCAGATGGTCATCGATAAATTTACTAATCAAGCAACCGAAAAATCACCCGAGCCCGTTAAGGACCAAACCCATCTATCATTCATGGGAAGCCGAAACCTACTAGGGAATTCGACATATCATTGAATTGGCGAGCTCAGCACCACTTCTAGGGATACGACAGAAAGAGAAACCCAAATTATCATGAGCCAATTTGGAAGCAACATTAATGTTCTTGCAAGTTTCCATCGCATATATTCGAGGATAAAGAGATTTAAAGGTAGTGTCACCCTCCAAGTATCTTCTCGAAGAGGTATCCAAACCGTACCAATCTTTTAGAAGGCCAAGTAAGTCAATACCTTGAGTCTTAAGATTAGCTACTTCACGAATAATATCCAACCATATAGAAGGGAAAGAAGACTTAACTGATTTACCAAGAAAGCCGCCATTACCGCAGCATTTAATGAAGCTAGCCCACAAAGAGGTATCTCATTTCAATCTATAAACCCATTTGAACATGAGAGCACGATTCATGGCGTAAAAACTTGAAACGCCTAAACCTCCTTTATCTTTAGAAGCCAACACCTTGTTCCAGCTAACCAATGACATTTTCTTTTCATTTGCTTCCATCCCATTAAAAAAATGACTTCGGATTGATTCCATCCTTTTAAGAACTTGGGAAGGCACTTTAAACAAAGACATATAGAATACGGGAGTAGATCCTAAAACCGACTTGAGGAAAGTAAAGCGACCACCTATGGAAAGAGTTTTCATCTTCCATTTAGATAAACGCGCAACTAACTTATTAACAATTTCTTCCCATTAGATAATACGACATCGCTCCATTTTAGAACCAAGGTAAGAAAATGGAGGTTAAGTTGCAAACAACCAATCGAAAGCAAAAGCTTGAGTCTCACAATATCGCATCAACACCAACCCCCATTAATTTACTTTTATGCATATTGATGCTAAGGCCGACGATAAAAGAAACATTTCAACACATTAATAATGGTCAGATATTGGAGTCCACCAATCGCCCCATAAATACCACATCATCGCATAGAATAAGTGAGATAAGTGAAAGGACGAGCCAATAGAATTCCTTTAAACATACCTGAATTAACAACATTCTGAAAAGATAGGTGAAGACTTTCCATGATCAAAATAAAGAGAAAAGGGGAGAGAGGGTCTCCTTGTTTGAGGCCTTTGTGAAACTGAATTTGTAGGGCTTCCATTGACGAGAATGGAACCCTAGACGATCTTAAATGTTTTGAATCCAACCGCACCATCGATTACCAAAACCAAAGCTTTTCACGCCATCTAGATAGTCCCATCGAATCGAGTCAAAAGCCTTCTCAAAATCGACTTTGAAAATCATTGTTTGTTTTTTTCTTAGCTTTGCACCATTGAATCAGATCATTTAGAATGAAAGGACCGTCTAAAATTTGTCTATCCGCAACAAAAGCCGATTGCACATCACTAACAATATCACCCAAGAAAACTTAGTCATGTGATGACTAGTACTTGGTCTCCTCCCCAAAGAACACATAAACATCCGCCCTTATCTCCATTTCTATATTGAGAACCTAATTACTTAGGAAATATATAAGGGAAAATGGCACGAAAAGTCATCAAAAACTCGACTATTGTCATTGTTAGTACAGACCTATTTTTTTGTCATTGTGACACAAACCTTTGGGAATTGTGCTTTATGATGATTCGTGACTTGTTTTACCTATTGCAAGGTCATGTTAACGACCATTAGTGTTTTTTTATTGCACCGCTAGTCCTTTTCCCGCTTTTTAACGACCGCTATTATATTATTGCACCGTTAGTCATTTTCGCCCGCTTTTACACGCTTCGCTTTCACACTTTTTCGTCCGCTTTTTTGCACGTTTCGCCCCGCTTTACACGCTTTCCCGCTTTTACCCGCTTTTGCCCCGCTTTTACATGTTTTTGTTCGCTTTACATGTTTTCGCGACGCTTTTAACACGCTTTCGCTCGTTTTACACGCTGCCCGCTTTTACACACCTTTTTATACATTTTTCACCGCTTCGCCCGCTTTTACACGCTTTTCGCTGCTTTTACCGCTGGCCCGCTTTTACACGTTTTTGTTCGTTTTTACATGCGTTGCGACGCTTTTTTACACGCTGTTGCTTTACACGCTTTCGCCCATTTTACAATTTTTATAATGCTTTCACCGTTGCCTCGTTTATTTTCCCGCTTTTAGACGCTTTTGTTCGCTTTACATCGCTTGTTCGCTTTTACATCAAAGCTTTCGTCCGTTTTACACGCTGGCCCTTACACGCTTTTACACGGCTTTTCGCCTCGTTTTAGACGCTTGTTCGTTTTTACACGCTTTTGTGACGTGTTTTCGCCCTCGCTTTAAGTACGTTGTTCGTTTACATGCTGTCCCGCTTTACACGTTTTTGTTTTGGTTACGGTTTCGTCCGTTTTGACGCTTTGTTCGTTTTACACGCTTTTTGCACGTTTCGTCTTTTTACACGCTTTTTTTTTCGTTTATATCGCTTTCCGCTTTTACATTATTTTTTGTTTTTACGTTTTTTGTCCGCTTACACGTTTTTCGCTTTTACATTTATTTTGCGATTTGCCGCCCGCTTTTTACATCCTTTTATACGTTTTTCACTGTTTCGTCTGCTTTTACTTTTTTTTTTGTTTTACACGCTTTTAGACGCTTTTTACACTTTTTGCACGGTAAAACGGACAAAACCGCAAAAACGTTTAAAAATGAAAAAAATGTGTAAACGGACTTAAGTGTAAAACAAAAACCGGTAAAACGAACGAAAACGCAAAAACGAACAAAAACGTGTAAAAATGGACGAACCGCGCGTAAACGTAAAAAGGAACAAAACGCCTAAAACGACAAAACGTAAAAACCGAAAAACGTAAGACTGACAAAAACGCGGTAAAGGAACAAAAACGTAAACGGACGAAACCGCAAAACGCGTAAAACGAATTCCAAACGCCTTCAAAACTCTAAACGTAAAACGGGATTTAAACGGTGAAAAAACGCATGGGTGTAAAACGGATCAAAACGCGGTAAACGGATAAAACCGGTAAAAACGTGTAAAACGAAAAACGGATTAAACGGTGAAAAACTTATAAAAGGTGTAAAACGGACTAAACTGCAAAACGCGGTAAAACGAACAAAACGCTTCAAAACGACGAAAACGCGGAAAAAACTGGACACGTAAACGCAAGTGAAAAAACGTATAAAAGGGGTGTAAAACGGACAAAACGTAAAACGGACAAAACCGCAAAAACGTGTAAAACCTAAAAACGTAAAACGGACTTAAAACGCGGTAAAAACGCTAAAACGGAAAAACGATAAAAATGAACAAAACGCGGTAAAACGAATTAAAAACATGTAAAACGCATAAAACATGTAAAACGAACAAAAACGCGGTAAAACGGATTTAAAACGCGGAAAAAACGACGAAAACGCAAAAACGGATCAAACTCCGCAAAAACTGACGAAAAAGTGTGAAAACTACGAAAACGCAAAAACGCTAAAATGACTAACCGTGCAATAATATAATAATAACGGTCATAAAAACATTTAAAGGACTAACGGTGCAACAAAAACACTAACGGTCGTTAACATGACCGGTTGCAATAGGTAAAACAAGTCACCGATACATACAATAACACAATCTAAAAAGGTTTGTGTCACAATGACAAAAAAAATAAGTCGCTACACACAATGACAATAAGTGTCAAGTTTGATGACTTTTCGTGCAATTATCGCAATATATAACAACAAAGGTCCACATCATTCTTATTAAAACCAATCCGTGGTATAGTTTCTTTCGACTTTAACAACTTATATATATAAGTTTACAAATGCTTAGCTTCTTACTTGCAATTAGATTTCAATGTCGACATGTTTATTAAAAAATAAAGTAACTCTCAATGCCGTCTTCCACGGGTTATGGGTACCCAATACCGTTTTCGGTGTTTGGGGGAGGTTAAGATGTAGACAACCTTACCCCTACCTAAGGTAGAGAGGCTGCTTCCAGTTCTACCAAAGGTAGAAAGGACCTCCGGCTTTTTGTAGAGAGTGAGGATCGAACCCCTGACCTCTCGGTTGAGAAGCAAGGGGTTTTCCAACTGATCCAACCCTACTTGTTATTTATTAAATGACATCGTAAATGTAAATATAGCTTCAAACAAATTTAAGAATTGGGTCGTTACATTATTGGCCAACATGATGATTAAATTTTGACTCGTAGCAGAAGTTATGCACTACCATTGATCCAATTTCATTTGGTCAACAAGAAACAAAAATAAAAATAGACGACGAATATTGATCTTTTTAACAAGTTCATATAAATGATTGCAAAAAGTTGATTAAAGTGTTTAAAAATGTTTTTTCGGATTAAGGACATAAATACACTCAGATTATTTCGTCAAACGAAAACGGCGTTGTAATATGTTGTTTGTAAAGTCGTGTATTTTTATCTTCATTTTCATTTTCATTTTCATTTGGATAGTCTAGTTTTAGTTTTACTTTTTAGTTGCAGACTATTTATAGATGTAGTTTGAACTTTCAATCGTCTCAAGTGATTTTTTTTAGATCACTTCTTAAATTGGATTGAAAGCATGCATCTTTGGGTTTGCAACACACAAATTACCGTTTGATTTTTATTTTTGTATAATGTGGTTTTGTACTATTATTGATGTTATGTTTATAGGATAAAGATCAAATAAAAAGACAAATATCCGTAAAAAGATAAAAAAAAAAATTTCAAAAAAAAGTTCTCGAAAAATTCCCCAAAAATTCCACAATATCGGGTATGATGGTGCATGAAAAAGTTGTAAAAAACTTTTTTCTAAAACTGGATATTTTTTCCGAAAAAAAATTATGAAAAAATACGTTTACGCATTAAATCGTTTTTTTTGCATCAAAAATTGGTTTTTGCACCCAACTTCTTTTGACTTTTTTTCATCAAAATAATAAAATGCGCATCTAACTAAAACAAGTTGAAAATTTTGTGCATCAAAATTCGTTTTTTTTGCATAAAAAAAAACGTATCAGAACTCAAAATTATAAAAAAAAAAAGTTTTCACAAAAGTTTTATGCACCAACATACCCGGTCTTGTGGAATTTTTTTGAAATTTTTGAAGAATTTTTAAAAAATAAAAAATCTTTTTATTCTTTTTACGGATATTTGTCTTTTTATTGTAACTTTACCCTATGTTTATATGACGTTATCACAACCAATACTCTTAATCTTAACACTCTACAACAGATTAAAAAAAGAATAGATAAATGGGTTGTCGACACACTTAATCAATAAGATTATATACTCAACGTCTATAACAATATTTAGTCTAAGCTCATCGTGGATCCTTTGATAGTTTGATGTATACAACATTTTGTTTTAGTTTCAGGCTTTCGGCATGTTTGGCCTTGTGGAAAAGCTTGAAAGTTGGACTATGTGAATTTTGTACTTTTCCTTTTGTCTTATCACTCCAAAGGTGTCGTTTCGTTTTCGGTTCATTAATATTTAACATTGATTTTTTCTATTTTGTCATACTTTTCTAATAATAGTCCGTGTTTGGTTATATTTAGCACATCAATACATTAAGACAGAAAGTCAAAGTTAATTACATAACAAAAAATGTCTTGTCTCAAATAAGATTGAATAGTAGGTACCTCGTAGTTGCGGTTGTATCATGTAATAAAATATTTAGCGAAAAATGTGTTTTAATTTATATTTTTCGTTAGAGTAAATCACATAAAAATGTATCATACTTTATGTCCTTTTTTAGGTACTTAACTTTTTTTTTTTTTAATTTAAGGTATCGAAATTATTGTTTTTGCAAAGTAAAGTTTTTTTGATTTTTCAAAAGATGTTAAGGGTCATTTTTTCAACTTAAATGATTAATTAATTGTATCGTTATAACTGAGCATCTAAAAGTCATTTCGGCTAAAATTATAAACGTTAATCATTTTTGAAAAAAAAAGAAAAAAAGAAAAAAAAACATATATTTTAGAGTTGTTGATTAAACTGCAAAATACATCCCTGTGGTTTACAGTTTATGAGACCTTACATCCTGTCATAAACTATCGGCTAGTTACATCCTTCGTTAGCCAAACGTTAGCCATTATACATCCCTGGTCACTAACTCGTTTAGTTTTCTTCGTTAAGTGCTAACGGAGGTACATTTTGGTCTTTTTACTCATACGAGGGATGTATTTTGCAGTTTACTCTTTTACATATAAGAGGGATGTATTTTGCAATTTACTTTTATACTTTACTTTTTTTTTTTTTTAATTCTAATTCTTATTCTTATTATTATTATTATTATTATTATTATTATTATTATTATTATTATTATTATTATTATTATTATTAGAGGAGTAAACTACACCATTCGTCCTTGTGGTATACGTTTACCATCAAGTTTCGTCCTTTGACCAAAAAAATTGCACCGTTGGTCCTTAACTGCGAAACGTTAGTCATTGTTGGTCCCTCACCCTAACTGGTTGGACTAACGGGCGTTAAGCCTTGTTAAGTGGAGGGTATATTTGTCTTTTCCCACCCACACCTCACCCTCAATTATATTTGCCAGCACCATCGATCATTTTCTTCTTCTTGAATCATCATCTTCCCCCATCACCATCTTCATCTCCCCCCACCATCTTTTTAAACCCACCATCTTCATCTTCCCCACCATCTTTTTAAACCCACCATCTTCATCTTCCCCACCACCATTCTCACCACCTCCCACCACCTTCACAAAGCCCGATAATCGATTCATTAAATTGTTTTTTACCACAAGTTCAAAAAACCCATCAAATAGATCAATAACCACAACACCAACAACAAAAACAAAAGGGTAAGTAAGAAAATTAAATTTTTTTGCAGTAGCAGCAAGGCTTTTCAGGTAGCAAAAGGTGATTCTTGATAGCTTAGGTGATCCCACGACAGCAACACCAACCATCCTCCACTCTTCGACCTAGCAATAACCACGACCACAGGTCCATACCCACCTCGATCTCAGCCTCAAGGATACCCTTGATGTCGACAGGAAATGAAGAAAACAAAGGAGGAGCCGCCACTTTTCTGAGTTTAGGGTTTTATCCGTGATTTGGTTTTCTGGATATGGGGTAACGTTAAAAAAAATGGGAAGGGTTATAGTTTTGCTGAATTTCGGTTCAAAGGAAAAGAAAAAACACAAGGCCTAGCCCAACTAGATGGGCCACAATTTCGGTTCAAACAAGGAATTAGATGTAAAACAAAAGAAGAAGTTAAGGAAGGAAGTTAAGTCATTTGTTGATGTGATTTTGGGTTATTGTAATGTGTGTTGTGAAGGGATGAAAGATGATGAGGATGAGGAGTCGGGGTTGATTAGACCGTTAAATGATTTAGTGTCGATTTGGGTTTGTGGTGAGGGGAGTGGAGAGAAGTTGAGTGAGTTTTTTCCGGTTTTGAGTGAGGACGTTGTGGATTGGGTTAGCGAGGAGAGTGGTGGTGGTGGTGGCGTTGGGGTGATTGGTGGAGCTGTGATTTGCGAGGCGTTTTTGTTGAAGTTGTGTTTGAAATTTGGTGAAGGTGTGTTGAGAGTGGAGTTGCAGAAGGAGTTGACGAGTTGGGTTGTTTGTTCTGTAAATGGGTTCAGTAACTTTTACTTTTTTGGTATGTATCTGACAATCTGTTAAGCTTTCTGTTTTCTTGCTACTAATTATATGTCATTTAGCATAGTATGTTGTATAAATGTATAATCTTGATTCACACGTTATCAGTCGAGTTTTTAGCATCAAGAATGGTTATGTATTGGGTACTGGGTAGTGATGTAAGATGAAGATATATGAAAGAAGATAAAGTTAAAAAAGAATGGTAAAATGACCAAAATACCCTTATGTGGTTGACACCTAACGACCGTTAGTGTGGCCCGTTAGGGAGAGGGACCAACGCTGAGTAACGTTTCGCAGTTAAGGGCCAACGGTGCAATTTTTTTGGTCAAAAGACGAAACTTGATGGTCAACGTATACCACAAGGACGAATGGTGTAGTTTACTCTTATTAGAGTTAACTATTTATATAAAAAAACATTTTGTCGAAAATATTATAAAAAATTCCAAAAATTTTATAAAAATCTCGAAAATTTTTAAAAAAAAAATCCAAAAATTTTATAAAAATTTTATATAAAATTCCGAAAAATTTTTAAAAAAATTTATAAAAAATTCCGAAAATTTTATACAAAAATTTATTAATAATTCCGAAAATTTTATAAAATACTCCGATAAAATTTTTATAAAAAACATAATTCCGTAAAAAACTTTCTTTTAAAATTTTTTGTTTTTAAATTCCGTTAAAAATTTGTTTTTTAAACTTTTTTCTTTATTACAGAATTTTTATAAAAGTTTTACAAAAAATTTCTTTTTTCTTTTTTGAATACTTTTTTACGGAATTTTTTTATAAAAAAATTTCGAGAAAAAATTTTATTTTTTCTTTTTTGAATACTTTTTGACGGAAATTTTTGTCGAAATTTTTTTATAAAAAAATTCAAAAAGTATTAAAAATTTTTTGTCGAAAATTTTTTATAAAAAAATTCCGTCAAAAAGTATTCAAAAAAGAAAAAAGAAAATTTTTTGTCGAAAATTTTTTATAAAAAATTCCGTCAAAAAGTATTCAAAAAAGAAAAAAGAAATTTTTTTGTCGAAAATTTTTTATAAAAAATTCCGTCAATATATATTCAAAAAAGAAAAAAGAAATTTTTTTGTCAAAAACTTTTTATATAAAATTCCGTAATAAAGAAAAAAGTTTAAATATTTTTTTTAACGGAATTTATAAACAAAAAATTTTAAAAGAAAGTTTTTTACGGAATTTGCTTTTTGTAAAAATTTTATCGGAATATTTTATAAAATTTTCGGAATTATTAATAAATTTTTTTATAAAATTTTCGGAATTTTTTATTAAATTTTTATAAAATTTTTGGAATTTTTTTTTAATAAAATTTTTGAAATTTTTAAAAAATTTTTGGAATTTTTTATAATATTTCCGAGAAAATGTTTTTTTATATAAATAGTTAACTCTAATAATAATAATAATAATAATAATAATAATAATAATAATAATAATAAGAATTAGAATTAAAAAAAAAAAAAAAAGTAAAGTATAAAAGTAAATTGCAAAATACATCCCTCCTATATGTAAAAGAGTAAACTGCAAAATACATCCCTCGTATGAGTAAAAAGACCAAAACAGCCCTCCCGTTAGCACTTAACGAAGAAAACTAACAGAGTTAGTGATCAGGGATGTAGAATGGCTAACGAATGATGTAACTAGCCAATAGTTTATGATAGGGATGTAAGGTCTCAGAAATTCTAAAACACAGGGATGTATTTTGCAGATTACTGTATATTTTATTAAAAAAATAACTTTGATACCTTAAATTGAGAAAAAAAAATTGAATACCAAATACACAAATTGGTGTGATACTTCTTGGTGCGATTTGCTTTTTTGCGTAATAATAATTGTACGGATAGCTAGCTTTTTTGGTTTGAGTATCTTTAAATAATCAAGCTAGCTCGTAAAATATCTATAGAGTGCACTCTCGATATTGTGGCAATATAGAGCCGACTGTCGGGGATATTAAAAACGTATGATGTCAAAGCGATTGACTAAAGATTATAGTCGCAAGTAGGTAGAAGATAATGTGTTTTTCTTTCATGTATACGACATGAAAATACATACACCTAATAATTACTAAATATGACATTGTATTTTTACAATAGCACCATATCGAATTTTTAAGTATTTGCAGCGTTTAAAAAAAAATAGTTTTATAACTATACATCACTAATAGTTTACTTTGTGAATCGGGCGTTGCAAATAAAAGGTGTGTATATATTTGATTTTTTGAAACATGAGATGGGAAATGGGGAATCGACTAAATTCTGGTCGGACACTTGGTATGAGGGTGGTATTCTTAAAGATCTTTTTCCTCGGTTGTTCACTCTTGAGAACCGTAAGGAGGTCACCGTTAGTTCAAAATTGAGCGACATTAATCTAGTAAGTTCTTTTTGACGTAACCCTAGGGGGGAGCCGAACAGACACAAATGGAAAACTTGGTGGAGCTGGTGCGATCGGTCAACCTCGTGCCTATGGCTGATAGGTGGGTTTGGAACTTGGAGAGTACGGGGTGAGTTTTCGGTGGCTTCTATTCGGAGGAAATTGATGAGCTGCGCCTTCCGAATATCGGGGATGCGACTAGGTGGGTTAAGCGTGTTCCTATAAAAGTCAATGTCCTAGTTTGGAAAATTAGGAGTGATGCCCTGCCTACTCGGTTTAATATATCTCGTAGAGGTATTGACATTCAAGATATTTCTTGTCCCATTGTGATTATGATATAGAGTCTTCGGAGCACATGTTTTTTAGATGTAGTATGATTCGGGATATTGGTAAAAAGATTGTTCGGTGGTGGAACATGGATTACGAAGAAGCGAACTCGTATGATGAATGGAAGACGTGGTTAGCTTCAAGTCGGATGGCGTCTAAGCTCAAAAGAATGTTCGAGGGAGTTTGGTATACGCTTTGGTGGTATGTGTGGAATTATCGTAACAAGATCCTATTTGATGAGAAAACTCCTTTGAAGTCGATGATATTCGATAATGTTATTTCTAGTTATTTTCATTGGTGTAAGCATAGATGTAAAGCCTCGTCTGGTTGGAACGAGTGGCAAAAAAACCCTTCCCTAATTTCCTTATAATCTAGCTCCTTGCTATTTTGTGTTTAATAAAATCGCCGTTAAAAAAAAAATAGTTTACTTTGTGAATCTTGTTAGTATTGTTAACAATCTTGTTTAATAAACGTGGCTCATGTATATTAGAGATGTAAGTAAAAAAGTGTTTATAAGTTCTAATTATAAAAAAACTCAAATGTTCAATAATTTATGTGTAGGAAACTACGAAAAAAATATAAATATTATTAAAATAAGAGCAATATTTATTAAATCATACACTTAACACATTGCAAATTTGTTTTTAGAGTTAATTACATAAATCGTCCTTGTGGTTTGGTTATAATTACGGATCTTGTCCATGTGGTTTTTTTTTAAGCGGGTTACGTCTCTGTGGTTTTTCAAAGTTATGGATCATGTCCAAATTTTGACCCGCTCGTTAAAAAGGACGTAACTTGACATGATGGACTAACGGAGGGGTTAACCTTGTAAATTACTCTTAAAATACAAACCACAAGGACGATATATGTAATTTACTCTTAAAATACAAACCACAGGGACGATATATGTAATTTACTCTTTAAAAAAAATCTCTAATTTTAATTTACGAAAATATTTTAATTTTATTATAATAAATTAAAAAAAAAAAAAAACTTTTTAAAAAAAATAAATTTTGTTAAAAAAATATTACAAAATTTAATAAAAAAATCATTTTACTATAACACTTAAAAAACTGTTTATTTAAAAAATTAATTTATTAAACTTTTTTATAATAATCAAAAAAACTTTCAAAAAATTTAATTTTGTAAAAAAATAATATAAAATTAAAAAAAAATCATTTTACTATAATATTTAACAAAATCTATTCATTTAAAAAAATAAGTTTATTAAATTTTTTTAGAAAAAATTAAAAAAATTAGAATAAATCTTTTTTTTTTCTTTTTTTTATTTATAAAAACGGATGAAAGCGAAATTTTTATACGTTTTCGTCCGTTTTTATTAAAAAAAAAAAAGATCGTATAAAAACGGATGAAAACGCACAAAAACGGACAAAACTCATTAAAACATATAAATGTCCGTTTTAATTCGTTTTCGTACGTTTTTTATAAAACGTACGAAAGCGTACAAAAACATACGAAAACGCATTAAAATGGACATTTATACGTTTAAAAAAGGACATTTATACGCATTAGAACGAGCATTTATACGGACCTTTTTTTTCCTTTTTGTAAAAACGGACATTTATACGTATAAAAATGGCGCTTTTATCCGTTTTTATAATAAAATTAAGAGTTAATTACATTTTGTAATATTTTTTTGATTTTATTAAAAAATGTAATTAACTCTTAATTTTATTATAAAAACGGATGAAAGCGCCATTTTTAAACGTATAAATGTCCGTTTTTATAAAAAGGAAAAAAATGTCCGTATAAATGGCCGTTCTCAGGCGTATAAATGTCTGTTTTAATGCGTTTTTGTACGCTTTCGTACATTTTATCAAAAACGTACGAAAACGCATTAAAAAAGACATTTATATGTTTTAATTGGGTTTTTGTACGTCTTTGTACGTTTTCATCCGTTTTTATACGATTTTTTTTGCTTTTTATAAAAATGATAAAAAACGTATAAAAATGGCGCTATCATCCGTTTTTATAATAAAATTTAAAAAAGATTTTTTCTAATTTTTTTAATTTTTTCTAAATTTTTTTTAATAAACTTATTTTTTTAAATGAACAGATTTTGTTAAATATTATAGTAAATGATTTTTTTTTTAATTTTAAAATATTTTTTTACAAAATTAGTTTTTTTGAAAGGTTTCTTTGATTTTTATAAAAAAGTTTAATAAATTAATTTTTTAAATAAGCAGTTTTTTTAAGTGTTATAGTAAAATTATTATTTTTATTAAATTTTGTAATATTTTTTTAACAAAATTTTTTTTTTAAAAGTTTTTTTTTTTAATTTATTATAATAAAATTAAAATATTTTAGTAAAATAAAATTAGAGATTTTTTTTTTCTTTAGACTAAAATACACGGTTGGTCCCTAAACTTGGCAAAACGCTTCGCGATGGGACAAAACTCGGCCTTATCATCGCCAGAGGTCCAAACCTTGGCCTTTAAATGCCAAAATCGTCCATTGACCAATAACGCCTATGTCAACGTCTTTTTTCTGTTAGTTAGTGGAGGCTATTATAGTCCACACACATTTATAACTCACCTTAGTTAATTCTGAGAAACGCTACCGTATACCATCTTGATCGATTCCCTCCTTCCTCACACAACCCTCACACACACTTTAACAATGGCAAACAACGAGCTTACTTTTACAGATGTAACTGATGAGATGGTAAAATATGTGAAGGCAAAATATGGGGATACTTGGTTAAAAGAAGATGAAATGTCTGATAAAATGTTTGATGATTTATGTAGATTTTCGAAAGAAGCTCAAGTGATGAAAGGTTAGTCGGGTTTTTTTTGTATTTGTGTGATTGCCATTTTAAGGGATGAGCATAAAAAACTCTAATTTATTTGACAGAAATCCGAGCAGTGTCAGAATTTGTCAAAAAGAGGGATTATAGTAAGCTAAAGGTATCTGACGATATGGTTGAGTATGCCATGGCTACTTATAAGAATAAGTGGGATATAGGAGATGACATTGTTGATGTGATACTTGAAGACTTGTGGGAAAAATATGGGAATAAGGAGTCTGAGAAATGTTAGAGTTAATGTTTGCAAGCTAAGAAAGTTGTAAATGGGTGAACTCTGATTTCTTTCTGTTTTGTCTATCTTTCCAGATACTAACGTGAAATGAAATGAAGTTGATGTCATCATTATTTCAGACACATCTGATGGTGAGTGTGGGAACATGTGTTCTAAGACCACTACTTTGAAAGGTTCCACTTCCCAAGCGTCCAAGGCTTCCGCTCCCAAGGTTGTACTTGGTCTTGTAGCGGCTGTGGGATGCTCCAGCACAAATAGGAATGAGTGGTATGTGTCTCCCCCTAAGGACCTCAAGTCTCCCCCCATGAATATCAAGCCTCCCATCAAGAAGTTCACCTGTTATTTTTAGTTGTTGATGTAATGAAGATGTATATTTTTTCGCTGATGATCGTTACTGAAAACGATACTTGTTAACATGTATATTTTGCTTGACTTATAAAGTCAACAGATTCAAATTGTAACCAAAATTCAATTATTATAAACATAGACGCACACACATATCAGTTAAGCTACATTTAGACTGAAAGACAACATAGCATTTCTTGCTAGGAATTCACTGCTTTAAATGACTAGTAAGTGATCCATTTGGTCCTGGCTTGCAGCTTGGTTCAAGTGGTGTTTGTCTTGGGCGTTCTCCATTTGGTTTTTCAGTTGCAGGTGCTTCAAGTGGTGTTTGGCTAGGGCGCTCTCCACTTGGTATTTCAGATGTAGGTGGTTCACTTTCTTCTTCATCACTGCCCAAGGATGCACCAACACTAGTAGGTGCAGTAATATGTAGACACATCACATATGTACCACTATCTCCTGTGTTTGTGTTTTCCATTGTAACACCATCTGTACCAGTATAAGATGTGTTTCCCTTTATCTCAAGGCACACTGGACAGACATACCACATGAAATCTCTATAAGGTGGACGCCTTGAAAAAAAGGTCAATCCAGCCCTGTTTTCACTTTCAAGCCAACAGTCAATGCATACCATTTGACAACCATTTACTACATCCATGGTGATAATATGTTGGTATGATAAACAATTGCTGACTTAAGATGTATTATATAAGTAGATGGGAGTTATGGTTGTTGAACAAATAAATAAGGAGTAAAGACAACATAAATTCTTACAAACTAGTCAACTTATAAAGTAAAAAAAAAACAAAAACATGTTCAAACATGATATTGTCGATATTACAAATGGCTACAAGAGTAGAAGCCTACAACCTTCAAAATCTGGAATTTGTGCCATTCAGAGCGTGAATTTTATCCAGCACATATGAATGTCTTGGATATAAGTCTTCCACAGACACTCCATAGTAAGTGCCTCAGACTGCATCTTCAAGCCAAATTTTCCTCTCCCATTCCTCTTCAATTCTTTTGTACATTCTCTCCTCTTCCAAAAACTGCTGGAATGCTTCTTCATCCAACCTGGACTCATAAAGAGCTTCAAGAAACTCTTGTTCCATAGTCTTCCTTATATCGACTTCATCCATCTACTACAAAAGTAATACATTTGCACATCAACTAGAATGTAAACACACAAGAACAATCGTTATGCAAATGACAATTAAATGAATACATGTTGCCTTCTGCCATCACAATGCCTTTTTCTACCTCGAACCTTAGTTTCCTTTGTTGGTTTTGGTACCTGATCCTTGTGACAGCTAGACTTATTATGTCCAACAGTTTGACAATTGGAGCATTTAATCTGTTTACGAGCTCTAGATTTACCCATTTTGATGTAATTTCACTAAAAGGGTTGGCTTTATGTTTATGAATTCAAATTTGTGGTAAAATGTAAGAATAAAGTGCTTGCTATAAGTTAATGCAAATGTGAGGACAGGATAGGGGACTAAAACCTTAGTCCCCTATACTCTTAAAATGTTTTAGCAAGGACTATACTTCTACCAAACACCCAATACAATCAAAACCGATATAACTACTCTCTTAGACGAATACAACAATTAACAATATAATTAACAAATTAAAACACTAGAACATAACATATAGATTCATTAATTTCATATTAAACATTAAATATTTAGTACATCTTTTTCCAAAAAAAAAGGGAAAACATAACCACTTCTTTTCCTTCTCAACACTTCCTAAGATCATCAAGGAAGTTGTTCCTGTCACACACATGTGAGTGTGTCTGACAGATCATCCTCCTTATCTCCAACGCCTTCAAGACATTAGCCCTTTGCTTGTTGCGAAGATCCTCGAGAACCTTGTAGTTCATCACCGTAGTTCGAAAGCCTTCGAGCTCAAAGATGTATTCTTGGGTTTCCTTCATACCAAGAATCAAGTCAGTCAAAGTGTTTTGGAGTCCCTTAGCAATTTTGATGTCCTTATCGTTTTCTCTCTGATAAAAGAAAGAAATCGATTCAAACATGTAGTCAGAGTTCGAAGCTTTGGCGAGTTCTTCAAGTAGTGGGAAGTCAGCCATTGGGAGGTTGTTGAGATTTTGTTAGGATATGTTTCTTTTAATTGTTGGTATGCAATTGGTATAGGTTATTAACCCATAAATACCAAAACCAACTGGACGTTCCAAATTCAGGGACCAATTGTGAAGTTAGTAAAAAATAAATAGTCAAGTTTGTGTGAGAAAAAATACGCAGGAATTTTTAGTGCAAAAAACGGCTAACTGACCAAATTCAGGGACCAAGTGTGACATTTTAAACCTGTTACCCTGCAACTTGACCTTTTACCTTCCTTGATACGCTTATACACAATTAATGTGTTGGGAATCACCAAAACAACCCAACTCACAATATCCGAAACAATTAACACTATCATAATAACCCGACCCAATTAACAAAACCCAATCAAAACCAAACCTAACATACATCCACACTCACATACTGAAACACATATCTAGTCAAACCCATTCGTAAAAAAACAAAAAAATAACAATGAAGGAATATTCGTCTCAACTTTTAAGGATGTGAAGGAAGAAGAAGAAGGTGAGGTCCTGTTCAGAATCCACTATAATGGGGTTTTGATTATAGCCCACTCAGGTATGAAGGAGGTTCATTAATTAATCTGGGTGCCTTTACCAGTGATAGGGATATATTTAGTTCAAGCCTTGATAATGTGTTATCGAGAGATTAATAAACAAAATGGACGTTGTTTTTCTGTGATCCTGAAGAATCCCTAGAAAATGGTTTGCATTTGATTCATACTGATGATGATGTTCATACTTTGTTTGGAATGGCTGAAACAAATGAGTCAGTTGATATCTTCATAGCCCACAAGCCCCAAAAGTTAGCACAATTTTACTTAAAAACATCAGTTTTGAAGTTGTGGGTTGGGTAGAGCAGGATGCTAACTTTAGGATGCTTAGTCAAACACCTTTAGACTAGACGTCAATGGCAGGGGATAGATAAGAAAAAAATGCAAGGGAGTGGAACCAGGACACCAAGAGTGAAAGGTGGTGTTGTAATCAAAGACGAAGAAGGGGTTGTAGCTAAAAAAATGGAGAAAATTAAAGGAAAAGGAAAAGGAAAGATGGTTGATGAAGAGGATGTTTTGCCCAGAAAAAAGGGAGAGAAGTTGTTCAAGAATTTAAGCGAGGTTTAGATGGGAAGGGAAGGCCAAAATGGTTGAGTTTTCGTGGTTTGATGTTGAGAACTTGTCCGGTTTTGATGTGGAGGGAAGGCCGAAAGGGTTGGTGGTGTTGTTGCGATGTTTCAAGCGGTGTTAAGACACCCTTTAGTAGCAAAGAAAACATTACAAACTACGTCCTAGCACTGTTCACCAAAAGGCGACCCTAGGTGATGTTTCAGTGATGAATACCATGTCATGTGTTTAATTCCATTAAGCTAGAATAAAGTACCGACCTAACTTATATGTTTGTTGATTGTATACTTGTTTTTGCGCAGACAAAGTAGCAAAGCGATCATCAATTTAGGGTTCATGTTTTGTCGGTTCAATTTCGGATATCGATCGAGTTGTGTAGATCATTTGAAGATTCAGCAGTTGAACGTTTTGAAGTTGGGCCCAAATTCATCTTTTATATTTTGTAAAATATCGATATTACCATGTATTAGACAATGACTCCGTAGTATCATTATGTTCAGTTTCATCAAACACTCGTATATAGTTGATGTTATAAGTCAACTAAGCTAAGTAGTTGATAATGTATAAATTTGTTTGTTAATCCTGGGTAAAATTCTGTGAGCTCATACTTTCTTTACCAGTTGAATTTTATGAAGTCATACTTAAGTGGTCAGGACTCAGGTAAACTGATATAATTTGTTCAAACAATAACCCCTTTATGTGTTGGTGGAATAGTTCTTGAGTTAGAATTAACTAAGGTGAGTTATAAATGTGTATGGACTATAATACCCTCCACTAACTAACAGAAAAAAGACGTTGACATAGGCGTTATTGGTCAAGGGACGATTTTGGCATTTAAAGGCCAAGGTTTGGACCTCTGGCGATGATAAGGCCGAGTTTTGTCCCATCGCGAAGCGTTTTGCCAAGTTTAGGGACCAACCGTGTATTTTAGTCTTTTTTTTAAGAGTAAATTACATATATCGTCCGTGTTGGCTGTGGTTTGTATTTTAAGAGTAAATTATATATATCGTCCGTGTGGTTTGTATTTTAAGAGTAATTTACAAGGTTAACCCCTCCGTTAGTCCATCATGTCAAGTTACGTCCTTTTTAACGAGCGGGTCAAAATTTGGACAAGATCCGTAACTTTGAGAAACCACGGGGACGTAACCCGCTTAAAAAAACTACAGGGACAAGATCCGTAATTTTAACCAAACCACAAGGACGATTTATGTAATTAACTCTTGTTTTTAAATAAACGTCCAAATTTTTAGGAAAACAGTTTTCTGTTTTTTATGGTTGATTTTGTCCGAAATTTTCAAAAAGGTGTATTGAGTTAATTTTAAAATTTCATAATATTTTTCGCTATGTAATTTAATATGTATTTTGAAGTTTTATTGAGTTATTTGTGTATCTTCATAATCAAAATTAAACTTATTAAAAAATATAATATGAAGCATTAAAATGTTGTGTAAGATGAATTAGTAAAACATTTGTAGTATATATGTACGTTATGACACACATGTTACTTTAAAAGTGAGTTAGTGACATCTTTAAAAGAGAGTTAGTGGCACACATGTTACTTTAAAAAGTGAGTTAGTAAAACATTTGTAGTAAAACATTTGTAGTATATATGTACGTTATGACACATTTGTAGTATATATATAAAGGGGAAATTGCATATATATCCTTTTAAAAGCTTAAAATTACATATATATCCAACTTAAAAACATAATTACATAAATATCCTTTCTAAACTTTAAATATATAAAATATATCCAAATAACTAAAAAACACTTGATAAACATCATTTAACCTTGCAATGACGATTATACCCTTGAATTTTTTTCAGCTAAAGCATCTTCACCGTTCTTCAACCAAACCACCATTTCCATGGTCAATAGTCTACTGTCACCATTATTTTCTTAAACCAACAATTATGCAATAAGAACTATAAATGAAAGTTTCTTAAACCCATTGTAGTTCTCATAGAATATAGAAGAGACCCCACAAAATCCCCAATCCCATTATTCGAAACTGAAAGTAGCAGAAACTATAAACAAACTTATTTTTGTTGGGTTTATGAACATGATTTTATTGGTTTCATTTTTAACTATAATAAATTAAACTATTCCCCCAATCTAACAACAAACTTTAATCTTTAAAGCATACAATGTTAACCAATCAAATGAACAAGTAAGGGGAAGCGGAAGGCAATATTAGGCAATTCTGTAGATTAAACCAAGTTCGAAAATACAGTACTCGACAAGTGTGAATTACTTGACGTTGATGCACACATTAGATAAAATAAAAACGGAATACTGTTAATCTGTTATTGAGTTAAGCCAAATGCTAAGAAAAGAGATTCTCAAAAATGTTTAGTCGTGCAGAAGCATAGGGGTAAAATGGACAAATTAGATCTAAATGATAATTATCATATACTTTTGGTTTTTAATTATATATAAAATTAATAGTTTGGATATATTTTATATATTTTAGGTAGGGGTGTGCAAAAAACCGAGAAACCGAACCTAAACCGAAAAAAACCGAAGAACCAAAACAAAAAAAACCGAAACCGATTGAAAAACCGATGGTTCGGTTTTTATATTTTGAAAAACCCGAAATTCTTGGTTCGGTTTGGTATTAGCTTTAAAAACCGACCAATAGAAACCGAACCGACATTTAAAGTCAAAATAATATATCTTGCCTTTTTGTTCATAAATAATATAAGTACTTTATCTTGATATCTTCCTTATACATTATCATTGTCAATGATGCTTTTCAAATGAGTGATAACTCTGCTAATATTTTATTTCATAACAATAGTCAATATACATAACACAAATGTGCTTTACGGTAAAAAAAAATGGGTACACAAATGTCACAAGAACACATTAAGTTTGAATGTAATGGTTGTTGATGGTGCAATTACATCAAAAGATTGAATAACTTGTTCCAACATCATTCTTTTTTCGTTTACACACCCTTCAATTGTTTCAACCTTCTCGCTCTAACAAATCCTTTGAACTTGGAAGCAACTTTGAGAATGTTACTTGATTTAAGATTTCTTTACCCGCTTTAGTACCGTTGTACCGGCATCGTTTAAGATATGGTTTTATTTTATGATATATGTCAAATCTACTTTGAAAAAGCAAAGCTCGATAAATTGTATAGAAACCAAAAACCTAAAACCAAAACCAAAAAAAACCGACAACCGAAAAACCAAACCGACACAAAACCGAAACCGAATGGTTTCTAAAAATCAAAAACCGAAAGTTTTCGGTTCGGTTTCGGTTTTATACAAAAACCGAGCCAAACCGAACCATGCTCAACCCTAATTTTAGGTTTAGGAAGTATACATATGCAATTATAAGTTTAAGTTGAATATATATGTAATTTCAAGGTTTTGGAGGGATATATATAAAATTCCCCTTATATAAAATATTTGGGACTTTCTAAATAAAGAAGTCTTAAAAAAATAAGACAAAAAACATTTCTTTAATAAGAAAGAATTGTATATGTACATATAAATTACATTAAACATCAAAATTAAATGTCCTTCATTTCATAGACTTTAATGATCCATTGTTTTTTAATAACCTATTTAATATATATAAATTCTTGTAACATGTCATTTAAGACACGGGATATAAAACCCATATAAATTACTTAGCATGACCTCGGTTGCTTTTACTTGTTCACGATATTATACATCATAATTAAGACACGGGATATAAAACCCCCAAAACAAATAAACACACAAAGACCATTTCATTCAGTTCATTTTTGTCTCTCTCTCTCAAAACTTAAAATACACATACACTTTTTTCTATGTATCTTCATGCACGTTCATTAATCTCTTCATAATTAAAAACAACAAAGTAAACAAAGCATCAAGAGTAATATTTCCTTCAGGAGAAATTCGACAATATCGTGAACAAGTAAAAGCAACCGAGGTCATGCTAAGTGTCCATCTTTTTTCATAGTCAACTCGATCATTAAACATAAACCGAAGATTTTCTCCATTATCCGCGGATGAAGACTTAGAGCCCGGGAATATTTATACCTTGTTTTCGATTAGGAGGGTAAACTCTGTGGTGGATAATAACACGGGAAAAAGGATTTCTGGGAGAATTACACCCGGTATAGCGACAAGTGGCGATGCTAAAGAGGCGGTGGAGGCGGCCGAGGGGTACAGAGTAGTGGTTGATGCGCCAGAATTTAGTTATAGAATGATTGTTTGTAGGTCAAGAAAGCCATTTTTTGACACTATTATAGAAGACCCTATTAGTGCAAGATGAGTTTTTTTAAAACACTGGTAGAATAGAAATTTGGAAATAGTCATATAGTAATATATTTTTTTTTAGTGTTTTAGAATATGAAAAATATATATGAAAACAAAATAGTTGGATTTTGGGTATTCGGATTGAAGAGTTGTGAAAGATAAATATGTTGTTATTATTTATATTTATGCATATTGTATATACAACGAGAGAAAAAGAAAATAGAACTATAACAATTGTGGATTTTCTTTTCTTTACTTTATCTTAACGAGACTAAAGTTTGTGTGGACTTTTTGGTAAAACCGACCCAAACCGAACCGTGCACACCTCTACATATAGTCAATATCACGAAAAACATATAATCAAAATATATTGTTCGTCAAAAAATTTAGTTATAGGGTACCCGCCGCCGCAACGTGCGGGTATCCTTCTAGTTATTCTATATGCAAATATATCTCTTATAGTTATTCTATATGCAGATATATTCTATATGAAATAAGATAAACTAAACCTCTACAATTAACTAGCTAGGATGCAATTGAGATATATAAAGTAATATATATTTTTTTTTTCTTTGAAGTGGCTTAAAAGAATTATATTAATAAAAATAATTTTATATGAATCAGAGAAAGTGGATCGCGTGATTTCGTTTTACAAAAAAAGTAGTTAATTACAGAAATGGTCATTGTGGTTTGTTGGATTTTTCACTTTCGGTCACTAAATATTTTTTTTGACTGCTTCAGTCATTGTAGTTTTTTGTTATTACGGATCCAGTCCAAATCCGCATGAAATGACCAAAAGCCCTTGTCATCTTCTTTTTCAAATGAGTTAGATATATAAATGGTCACTGAGGTTTTCAAATGACAATTAAGTAACGAACGTTAGTCCTTTATACTAACGGTCGTTAGTAAATAACCGAAAATTTGGTTTTCTTATTTTTTTCTTTCGTTTTTGCACGTTTTCGTTCGTTTTTACATGTTTTCTTCCGTTTATACTGCTGGCCCGCTTTTTTACACGTATTCGTCCGTTTTTACACGTTTTCTTCCGTTTATACAGGTTTTCGTCCGTTTTTACACGTTTTCATCATTTTTACATGTTTTCGCTTATTTTACACGTTCCGTATGTTTTACACGTTTTCGTCCGCTTTACATGTATACGCTGTTTTACACATTTTCATCCGTTTTGAACGCTTTCATCTATTTTTATCACGCTTTCTTTTGTTTTTGCACGCGTTTGTCCGATTTACACGTTTTCCGCTTTTTTACTCATTTTGTCCATTTTACACGCTTTTTGTTTTTACACGTTTTCCATCCGTTCTTACATGATTTCGCTCGTTTTTACACGCTTTCATCCATTACGTTTTGTCCGTTTTTGGACGCTTTTAGTCCATATTTATATGTTGTCATTCGCTTTTTGCAAATTTTCGTTGTTACACGTTTTTGTGGCCTATTTTTACAACTTTTAGCTCGCTTTTACACGCTTTTGTCCGCTTTTAGTAGTTTTCGCCTGCTTTTACTCATTTTCGCTGTTTTACACATTTTCGTATGATTTTTCAAGTTTTCATTCGTTTTTATATGTTTCATCCGTTTTTACATGTTTTCGTTCGCAGTTGCCCGCTTACATCGTTCCCGCTATTTTTATCGCACGTCTTTTTACATTTCGCTTGTTTTTACTCCTTTTCGTCTGTTTTTGCATGTTTTGTCAGATTTTATACGGGCAAAAACAAATAAAAACGTGTAAAATGGATGAAAAGGTGTAAAAAACAGACAAAACATGTAAAAACGGATGAAAACGTGTAAAAACATACAAAAACATGTAAAAACGGACGAAAGCGTGTAAAAACAAACGAAAACAGGTAAAAAAATAGAAGAAAACGTGTAAAAACGGACAACAACATGCAAAAACGAATGAAAACATATAAAATTGACGAAAACGTGCAAAAAACGGATGAATACGTGTAAAAACAGACGAAAACATGTAAAATCGGACGAAAACATGTAAAAACAGAGGAAACGTGTCAAAACGGACGAAGACGTGCAAAAACGTGTAAAACAGACGAAAACGTGCAAAAACGTGTAAAAACAGACGAAAACGTGCAAAAACGAATGAAAACGTTTAAAAATGGACGAAAACATGCAAAAACTGACGAAAACGTGTAAAAATTGACGAAAACATGTGAAAACGGACGAAAACGGGTAAAAACAGACGAAAACATGTAAGAACGGATGAAAACGTGTAAAAATAGACGAAAACGTGTAAAAACAGACGAAAATGAGTAAAAACGGAAGAAAACGTGTAAAAACGGACGAAAACGTGCAAAAACGAGAGAAAACGTATAAAAATGGACGAAAACGTGCAAAAACGGACGAAAATGGGTAAAAACAAACGGAAACATGTAAAAACTGACGAAAACGTGTAAAAATGGACGAAGACATGTAAAAACGGAAGAAAACGTGTAAAAACGGACGAAAACGTGCAAAAATAAAAGAAAACGTAAGAAAACCAAATTTTCGGTTATTTATTAACGACCGTTAGTATAAATGACTAACGGTCGTTACTTAATTGTCATTTGAAAACTACAGTGACCATTTATGTAATTAACTCATTTGAAAAAGAAGGTGACAAGGGCTTTTTGGTCATTTCATACGAATTTGGACTGGATCCGTAATAATAAGAAACCACAATGACTGAATCAGTGAAATAAAATTTAGTGACTGAAAGTGAAAAATCCAACAAACCACAGTGACCATTTGTGTAATTAACTCAAAAGAAAAATTAATGAAAGCACATCATCGAATTACACACATGATAAGACACCAAAAACAATAGAAACTACACTCAGATCTTCAAATGCTTACCAGAAATTGGAGATGTTTATCAAGCTGAAATCGGAGTTGTAGCTGAATATGGAGCTTATGATATAAGCCAGAAATTGGAGCTTGTGTTTTTATAAAATTGTTTGGTAAATTATTTGGAGCTGAAGCTTATTAATGTAAAATCGCATAAAAATATATCAAATTACATTAAGATATATTTCTATGTTTTGCGTTATGATCCTCTATTTTTTAGGGTAATTAAGTAATTTGACTAATCATAAGCCCCCATTAGAAACTGTTTAAGTGGCTTGGGTTTCTGGAAGCTTATGGATTATAAAAGCTTTCATAAGTTTGTGTGACAAACGAAACTTATTTTATAAGCTACGTTATTTTAAAAAGTCAAGCCCCTATAAGTCTTTACAAGCCCATATAAGCCGTTTCAAGTGACTTAAGCTTATGAAGGCTTATGAGTTAGTTTTATTTAAAAGATACATCTGGCTTGAATAGATTTAAAGGTTATATTGTTAACTAGTTTATTAGTTCACCTTCTTTTCATTCTGAAGGGTTGGTTGAACTGGCCGGGCTCGATTATACTCATCGTCATAACTATGTCAAATACAACTAACTAAATTAGAGAGCTCGGAAAAACCTATAACATGCAACCTTAGGGATATAGAGCAACATTAGATTCCACATAACTTAAATAACACACGAATACGAGTTCAAAATGTTCGTAACAAATTTAGTCGCATTCTTCAATCTGAACTCGTTTTTATTCCTATCATGATAATTTTACTCCATAAAATGTGACTAGTCAAGGTCAGCTCAAAGTCAATCTCGGAACAATTTGTCAAAGTTCGACCCTTTTGGAATAATAGTAATGTGAACTCTTAAACAATCGGTACCACACTACCACTTGGGAGGCAAGTTGGTCCCATAAACTGTATTGTCAAATGTCAAGTGATACCACGTATTACAATTTGGTCGTTTGCATAGTCTATTCGACAGCTTTAACTTGAACGTGGGTAGTTGCTAGGCACTGTCAAATAGAGTTTTGTATTTTTGTTGACACTGTTAACACAATTATTATGCTTGTAGTTTTTCCGAGCTTAAGGGTCCGTTTGGTTTACGACTTTTGGTGTCTTTGGAATGGATTCAAACTAAAACTAATTGTTTGGTAAGAAAATTTGGTTTGAAATTTTGGTCTGACACCCTTAAATGAGGGTTTCCACCAAAGCAATATAATTGGAGGGTGTGAGAAAAAACAAGGCTGTATGTGTTGAAAATGGTGACATGCTACTTTTTTATATTTCATTTGATACTTTTTATTATACATTGGTGGGTCATGTTATTATAATATTAATTTTTTAATCTTAAAATAATATTATACTCTAATCATTATTAGGGGAATTTCTATATATATTTTAACTAGTACATATTTCCTCAAACACAAGTTTTTAATGCATGATGCATAATGCTATTAAAGACGCTTGAGGAAATATGTAATTATCAAGTTGCTGATGCATGTGGAATGCCCTTATTTTTATATCTTTTTATAAAAGAAACAAATTTTATACTATCATTCATTTTCTCTCTCCTACTTTTCTTTCAAACCTAAACCGATACTAAATCTTATTCCAAACCCACTCGCATACCAAACGGGCCCTAATTTTTATTGTTTACATCCATAAAAATTTCAGCACTTGTTCACTCGCGACAGCCGGTGACGGTTTTATGCGATTTACATCCCACATAAAACCAATCACCCGACACATCAGCGAGTGAGAGTTTTGAGTGACAATTTTTATGTGGATCTAGACTTTCTCTAATTTGTTATAGCATTGCCCAGGACGTGATAACAAATTTTCTTTGCAAAAGGAATTGTGTAGAACAACGCCAAAGAAGCCAATTATCTTTCTTGGTAAATGATAACAATGTAACCAATTATATATTATGCTCGTCTCATGTAACAAAGTTATATAACCTGGTCATAGTGGGAGGTGAGCTATCACCCTCACCTCACCATGTAACGCGCCACGCGCATTGAAAGCACATCGCAGTCATGTGCGACGCAAAGAAAATGGGAGGGAACTGGTGAGCCCCTTCACCTTTTATGTACCGAGTATTTGTGACCCTTCATAGGTGTTTTAGTATTATTTAATTGATTTTCAAAATGTGTGTGGTGTATTTTATGAGGTATGTTTGTATAAAGTGATTATTTTTAATGGTAATGAGTGAATTGTGGACAATTGTGGTTGAAATGTGAGAGAAGTAACGATGTGCTTAATAATGATGTAGCGGTGAAATGAAGTTGAAGAGAGTGTTGATTGGTGACCTTTAAGTCCGGTGTAATCTCATTATATTTTCAATGTGTCTGCTGGTAATCCTATTAAAAAGGTTGATTATCCTGGTAAAAAAGATCTTCCGTCTACTTCATCTATTAAGAAGGTTAACCCATTCTCTAAGGTGGGAGAGATTGTTGTCTCCGACACTGATGATGAGGAGGTTGTAAACACCTTTGATGAGTCGAGTAACTTATTTGGTGGTGGTCATGATCGAAAAGATGACTTTGATGACTATGGTTATGATAACTATGCGGATCAGGTTTACGATCTTTCAGGTAATTTGGATACCTATTACGACACATATGGTATCAAGCTCCAAGGCCTTGGTAGGAAGTAAATGTTATCTTCATAGGGGTCTGATGTTATATTTTGAGTAGTTGTTTATTTTCGTTTTTATAAAATAGGAAGTATCTTGTTATGTAAGCTTTTCGCCTATGTAACGGGTTGAGATATGGGATTCACCCATAACCTTTGTACTTCAACGTTTTTTGAAATAATATATTTACAGGGTCATTGACCTTTTACCAAAAAAAAAAATATTTTCAATGTGTCCTTTCGAATGTATTATCTTGTCTTAAAAAATTACTTATGTCATTATTGAGGTACCATGTCCTATTGCTTAAAAAAAAAGAGGTACCATGTCCTACTCGGCATGTATTATGTTTGAGAGATAATTTGTAAATATTTTATTTTGATTTACACACTCAAATGCATAGATTGAAGTATTCTAATCAAAAAATGGAATGTGCAAATCATTTCTTATTATCTTGTCTTAAAAAATGACTAGTACTTATGTCGTTATTGAGGTACTACATGGCATTTGATAGAATCACGGCGACTGTGTAGTAATGGATCTCATGCACATTTTACTTTGGACTAGGATCCTTTAATGTTCAAAATGAACATGATTGGTCATGTTAAATTTGTTGTGAGTGGGAAAGAAAGAATAAAATATTATTGTGGGACCTTTCCATTATTTTAAATCAAAATATTCACTCACAACAAACTAACATTACTCATCATGTTCATTTTGAACATTAGAGGATCCTAGTCCTTTTACTTTCTCCTATGAGAAGTTTTAAGTATTTTGTATCTAAATAAGATTGTTAATATGAGTTTAGTAACTAACTTTTTTATACAATCATCGAAGAATAGACAACTTCCTACAAGACAACTTTTGTGTTGTTTGTTTATTAACGGGCTCTAAATTTAAATCTGATTCGCACATCTGAATCTGAATATGCGGTAGAAAAGTATGAATCTGATTCCCATCTTAATCTGAATATGTGGTTAAGAAATCTGAATCTGACTCAAATAAAACTGTTTTTTTTTAATGTGTGAATGTGTTAAACTATCAGGTTTTACAATATAAATATAAACCATTGGAGTCGCACAATATATAAAATTTATTAAATATAAGAAAACAAATTCTATAATATAATAATCAATTTAAAGTTAAAAGTATTATAAATAAAACATGCAATTTCATGTTTATTTGACACAAATAAACCTGTAAGAGTTTAAATTGAACTTTTTAAAACGATTAACAATATGCCTCGCGTTAGAGTTGAAATATATGAGTTTCAAACCGAACCCTTCAACCCGAAAAAAAATATGAATTGTCACATATCATCTTATACATTTTTTATCTAACAAAACATATACAATGATGATATATGTGCAATTTTGCATTTTCGGAAGGATATATATGCAAAAGCCCCTACTTTTAATACGAAAAACAAAGATGAAACAAGGAAAAAAAGATAGAAAAACATAAGAAAAAAAAATAATAATAATAGAAAAAAAGACATTAAGAGGTGTTGAGACACTCCCTCCACATCTATTTAATAAGAGGTTTATGTCTCTTACTGCCTCTTAATGGTCAGAAAAAAACAAACGCTCTTAACATAGATTGTCTCTTACCGTATCTGAATGACATGAAAAAAACAAACAGTCTTAATGACTCAAATGTTTGACCGCATCTGAATAAATCAGATTAAGATGTTATTAAGAGACAATTTTTGAAAAACAAACACCACCTTCCTATAAGTTTGGTTTGAACTTATATGATTATAGATTTGAACTTTTATAAAATTAAGCGTTTAAAGCAATCACATGCACCCATTAATTAGCCGATAAAACAAATTAATTTTTAAGTAAGTATAAAAGGTTTTACAAATACAAGTATGTATTACGTATGAAGAAGTTATGTAGTGTGTACTCATTCAGGCGTGAACACAGACTGTATCCACAAAAAAAGTGTTTGGATAAAAAATTATACAACATGACCTCGCATGATACCTCTTACACCTTAAAGATATGGGGGATTTTCATATATCCCCACATACACACCTATATTTACATATTTCTCCAAACATAACTTTTTTATGCAGAATGCACAAGCCTGTTAAAGCACTGTTTGGGGAAATATGTAAATATGAGTGTGTATGTGGGATATATGTAAATGCCCCTAAAGATATTTTTGTTTAAATATTTAATTATTTATTATTGTATTGGATAAAAAAGGGTTTATATGCAAATAGGTTACCCAAATTTCTAACTTTATTCGCATAAGTTACCAATTTTTTTTTTGCAAACAGGTTACTTAACTAAAAAAATGCTACATTTAGGTTACTGAATTTCTAAAACGCTATATTTAAGTTACTTAACTTACCTAAAAAATGCATTTGGGTTACTTTGATTACACTGAAAAAATAGAGGTTGAATGCTTAACTAAAGTTCAGTAACCTAAGTGAACAAAATGAAAGTTTGGTAACTTAGGCGAATAAAGTTGAAAAGTTGGGTAACCTATTTGTCTTTAAACCCGATAAAAAATTATGGCCCAAAGTTTTTTAAAAGTTTCTTGTCGTCCCTGTCCAAAAAAGAAACGGTCGAGCTCGATAGAAAAAGTTGTGGGGTACACACTGAATTATTTATTTTGGATCTTTATTCACCAACTTAACAACCATAGTTCTTATTTCCAAAAGCTTCAACTATACAACCGTACCTAGCTATATTCTACAATTTGTTTATTAATTCTACGAAATTATGAATACAACTTGTTGGAATTATATAACATGACATTCTAATAAATAACCAAAAAACATCAAAGTATTCAAGCGGAAGCGTATAGGATTTATTAATGAACAATTAATTAACATAAAAGAATATGCGTAGCACTTTCTTGATTCTAGCCGAACAAGAATCAATTCCACAAACTAGCAATTAGGATGAACCCTAATTAGGGTTTATAGGATTATGTGAATTACCCCTTACCGTTTTGTAATTCAATCCAAGATACAATCAATAGTGTGATTGTACCACGTTCTTTTACACACGTACTATAACAAATTAAAGTAATGCTAGTTTTAATCAAACCAAATAACTTGAGTTGGAAAAAGTTGAGGATCGACACCCACAAGGAGGTGGACGATCGTTTTAAGCAAAACACACCCAAACAAATTTTTAGGTTTAGCTTAATGAGTACAAGAGATAAATTACAAACACCCTTGGTTTTGTATTTATACCCAAATTAACTTGGTGAACAAGTTTGAGTTGTAGAGGGATTGGGTTTCCTTTTCTAGTGGCCGATCGGTTCTAACCATCCCACAAGGATTCCGGAACCTTCCCAATATTTACAACATAGTCCTTTTCCAAATACATTTAACGACCGTTGAAGCATTACACTAATTACTAAACGTCCATTATGTTATTTCATTTAATTAATAAATAAATATAACTATTACATTTAATTATTAACTTTAATTCTCATACGCAAAGTGTGCAATCCCGTGGTCTCGAGTTCGATCCTAACACACGTCTATTAATTTATTGTCCATAAAACCAACAACTCCCACTTGGACATATCTTAATAGAGTGATCACATCGGTTAGCGTCTAGCAACACTTCGATGCCTCTAGTACAACTCGAGTAAGGCTCCTGGAAAACCTTTTAATGATTTCTCATTATTATTATCCTTTTGTTTCTAATACCATGTTAAATAAAGATATGGAATTAAGTCATTCTTTATTCAACTATTCTGTTTCTCGTTATTAGTGATTGAGCAAGATTACCAAATCTTCTAAACATATTTAGGGGAGATCTTTGGGCGTGGCCACGCAAACATCTTGTTAACCCTACGAGGGGCCCAACAGTATTAAACTCCAAATAAATTTGAAGGAACAAATTATATCTTGACTACAAGAATAACCCATAAACTTTGCAACACTTCAGGAAACAACCCTTATGACTACTAGTTACGTATAGCGTTAAGTTGTTCCACAGAAGTGCACTACATTCACGACACTTATCTGGTATCTCAAGTCTGAGGATAACTATTCATAATTTACTTATAACAATATCCACAAAGTAAATTATGTAGTTGAGATAAGTCCTATATTCAATTCATTGAATATCATCTCAAATTGGTATGCATTCTCATCAATATACTTTCAAGTATATTCTACCATATCTCTCGGATTTGTCTTAGTTTAATGATACTCCCATATCATTAATTGACAACGGACGATTTAGAATAAATAAATTTATTCACGGATTAAACATGCAAATATAGGATACAATATATTATAAAATCAAACATACTAAGTATTTGATTTATTATAACAATTGTTTAACATCTCTTATCCAAATACCAAATAGATCAATGCATGAAAATTCCAGTTGATGAATTATGCCTCAAGTAATAACAATCATACTTGTTGACAAGGCATAAATCAACCAACTTGATCTATCATAATTTTTAGAATACTTATTTCAAGAATTCAATTAATGAAGTCCTTGTATGTGTGCATTCAACAATCCACATAATAATTCATAAAGTGTTTGACATCCTCTATCACCAATTTATGACAATTTAAACTTTCAAACATTTTAAAGTTTAAAGTATTCTTATTCTTTTAATGTATAATGCAACTGTGCTCTTAGTAGCACAACTAGTTCACATGGCCATTAACAAGGATGAAATCCTACCATGACTAGTATTGAGTGTCATCTCAATTAAACCAGCATCATTGTATACAAACAACAATGTGCTCATTAAAACTCCGTAAACTTTAATATCTTATTGTGTAATGTTTGATGTCTTCCAAACCTTCAAGTTTGAAGTTGATGACAATTTGCACAACAATTGACATATTGTTCATCCATAGAATCTAGGAGCAATTCCAGGCTAAGGATGTAATTCTTTCAGAATACTCATTACACAAGTTATCTAATAACTTTTAGTTAGATATCAATGTTGTCAAATCACTTCTTATTCAATAATGATACAACAATTTTAATACACAACATGATGTACATGATGAATCTACAGGTCAAACTTAGATTTCATTCATGTTCTATCTTGTCAAAAGACATTTATCCATTTCCCAAATAATATATCATGTTTTATTAGAATCATTTATTTTACTGCACATGTTTATTAATAACAAACATATATTCCAAGGTTATATGTTTTAATTCTTAAATCTTACAAGTGAAGTTTCATTTCAGTCTAAGACTTAACATTTAGCTTATAAGGAATGCTACTTCATATATGTTATACAACATATAAGATTTAAAACCTTAACATAATACTCCCACTAGCTTTCAGGAATACTTAAAATTTATCTTATTTCAACTATAAATCAAAACTAAGATTTAATAATTAAATATAAGAATAATTTCATAGATGCATGCATTTATTCATTCATGAATTATTGCACTTCGTACACTTCAAAAGATTATATGAATTCAAAAAACCTTTCTATTACTTACCGTCCTCGCTTAAGTAATTTTCTCAAGAAAGAGTTTTGATATTCCATTGTCATATTTCATATTAATAAAAACAATTATGACAATTATCATCTTTATATATTTAATGTGTCTAGGAAAAAAATATTCAATCATAATTAATTGCTTAAGTATGATTAATAATCTTGTCATAAAATATGCATTAAATATGTGTACAATTTTGTCCATATGATTTCTACACAGAAATTCAAACCACTAGGGTTTTTCATCTCTTTGAAGAAACTCATTTCCATTCTCTAGTCTAACTATTAAGATAAACCAAATTTCCAAAATTGATTATCTTTATGGACAACATCTTTAACATTCATAGTATGAGTAATTTACCCAATTCAATATTTGGTAATCCATCATAATGATTATCAGTTTTACTATAATCCTGTAACTCATATTTCTCAAAGATATAAATCAAATATTTGAGATATCCTTGCAGATCTATGAATGAAAATTCCATCATCTTGAGGTCTATTATTTACATGTCTAGCCTCATCATGATATTTACTAGTGTGTTTTAGAAGATTATGTATCTTGTAATTTTATCTTTCAAGATAAAAAAAACTCCCACTTGCCTTTTGTAATATATAGACTATCTATATATACTTAGCAATTAGAGCAAAACTACATTGTTCTCTTTTGGGACATTTACAAATACACATTGATAATTCCTGACTTAAGTTTGTTAATAACCTATTCATAAGTAGTTTAACAAATTCAGAATCTTCAATTTTAAAACTTAATGTGATTCATCACATTCCATAACAAAATGGTGTTTTATTGATCTTCTAGGTTGGAGTCATATTGAGTATATTCAATCCATACTCAATTTCTAACCTTGATACTTTTAAGAAAGAAGTTATGGTTATCTTGAATCAAACAAATCAAATATACTTTGATTCTCCTAACTGAACATACCATCAACTTGTGGTATTCATTAGAATTTAATATTGTAAGACAATCCAACAATATATAAGATAAACATATTCCTTTTGGCTTACCTATTTACCAACTAAGTCAACTTAATGGTATAATAGACTTTTCAAGCCAATTGCATGCTTTATAACACAAGTACTTTTTAACCAAGTCACTTCATATCCATGTCTCATCAAGAAAACATAAATTTTTATAATCCCATTATACGTTGTAAATCATTGATCAACTCAATGACTTGTTGTATATGTCTTAATTAAAAAACATAACAAGTTAACGTCTTACTTTATTATAAGTCTTAAAAGACTTTATGTTTATGTCTTTAATGAATCATAAACATGTTTATTAAAGTAATTATGAACACAACTTTTGGTTTCAATAGTAATTTCAAGTTAATTTATTTACTTCACAATAATGTAGTACTACATTATTTTTCATTTATGTCATTCTAAAATACATAAATAAACAAATTGAAGTAGTATTAGATTACTTCATTTATTTATGTCATTCTAATAATACATAAATATTTAATTTGAAGTAGTCTTATATATCATTTTGACACATGTTCTAAATACTTGTCTAATTTAGAAACTGCAAATATGTTCATGCAAGGTCTGACTTCACATAGAGATTTACTTTGTTGTTGCAATCTCGCCAAGTTCTCACATGACGTAAATTGCAACACCAAGTGTTTCTTAAATTAGATATGTACAAGTTATATTAGAACGTTAGTCTCTTACCTTGCAGTCAAGATAATCCGTTAAATCATATACCTATATGTTGTACCTTACACACAATATAGATTTCTCCCACTTGTGCATGGAACAACATCATGTAGCAGATAAACAACACGACATATGTTTGTTTATGTGACTAATATGATTGTGTCATTGATATTAGCATAACTAGTAGATGTAGAACCACTTCATTGTCTAATAAGGAAACATACATTACTATCCTTGAAAACATAAGTGTCTACAAGTGGAAAGTAATTATCTTAAGACATTCTAGAGATAATCTGGGTTACTACCAAGATGACAAAGCTTGTAAATCCCACTGAATAAGAGATCATTACATTAATTCCTTATTTAGTAATAAGAACAAAATACTCCCACTGGATTTGACAACATTGTAAGTATTGCATTAACCAGTGAAAGAAAATAGTATTCTATTTACTTCCCTACACCTTTGAAAAAGTCCATACATAACAATTACTTATGTACTTAAAGAGTGTATTCTACTATGTAGATGATGAATATCCATCAATGCTATTAACTTGAAAAATTGGGCATGCAATTTCTTTCTTAATAGTTCTACTATTCCAACAATTGTAAGTAGTACTTTTAAATGGTCAAAACAAAACAACTAGATAAAATATGCTAGTTTGTCTTTTACCAATTATACAGTAATTAGTCTAGCTTCTAATTTAATAACTCAGAAAACATGCAATTTTCTTAACTATTAAAATTTGCTTACGAGTTATGTATTTAGAATTTAGACAATTCTAATTGTCCTATCATACCTTTCTTCATTCATGAAAAGGAATATGATTGAATCTCACTCTTTCTTATGAAAAGAGGACTAGGTTCATTCTTTTAGTAAAGTTGACTCTACCAAAAACCCTTACAGGTGTAGATCAATTTACCAATTCAGGAATAACCTTCATTTACGGTTTAATGTTGCATTAATACATTTAAAGAATTAGCAAAATTCAATTTTAGTATTTTCGATAATTAAACTTTTAAAGAAAATAAAATACCCAAGGTAATATTCATATAACCATAGAATTTTCTCGAAAACTAGGATCCAAATTATCGTAGTTCCATTACTTCAGTTGATCTGCTAGTAACGAAAGCACATAATAGGGTAAACAATAATTGGCAAACAATTTCCAACTCCTAGATCATTATGGGATTTATATTTTCCAACGCTATTGCAAATATAAACATGTTTCATCCCATCTTATGCCATTGAGTCCATGTCTCACTTCCTACTCAACTTAAGTGTCTAACTTAAAGAACTGCAAATATGTCCATGTAAGGTCTGACTTTACATAGAGATTTACCTCTCCATTACAATCTCGCCAAGTATTGTCATGACGTAAATTGCAACTTCAAGTGTCCCTTTAATTAGATGGCATATGACTTAATTTTAAAAGGGTACTAGTTTTGATTTTATGTGGTCAAATCAAATATGTACAAAGATGTCATGCATTCATCTTGTAGCATAAATTTAATAAAAAAAACTTTTTATTACCAATTCATAAAGATCAAATTATCAAAGTTTTGATTGAGGTATTGGGTTCACCAATCAAGGAATTTAGTGATAATTATAGTCCATTATACCGTACTTTTGCATAAGTGTAAACACTTAGTGTTTCGGATAATTACCACCGAAGTGGCGCATGGAATTAAAACTAATTTGCCCTTAAGATGAGCTTGCACATTTTTATGGCTTACTAAGTAGCTCCATTCGAACTTACAGGGGGCAGAGGACCATGTAAGCGCAAAGCATAACCTTAGACATCCTTTCAGTGTGACTGTGCGCACTTCTTAATTAACCCCTTTATAGTTCATTCTAGTGGGTGAGCCGTTCACACCATTTGTACCAAAGTCACCAATCAATTAAACTATTGAAAACTTAACTCTTCCAAAACAAATCAAATTTCACCATTGTTTAGTCCGTATTATTTTTCTATTCAAAATTACCCTTTGCTTAAAACTGCCGCACATAATAAACAAACAAGTAATACCAATAAAAAATAACTACTAAAAAACAATGCGCACATAATAAACAATTTATACGTGTAAACAAGTAGCCACATGCAACTTATTCGATAAAACCCTATTAATAATCAATGTCTAGGTTAAATTAATGTATATATTAATTTAGGGCTTTCACTCTCCCAATTGAAAGTGAGCCACATACATCGACGAATCGATTGCGTAAACCCATAATTAATGATATACCAAATAGCACATAATTGATTCATTAATGTATATAATTGGAGTCTTCCCCAATTCAAGATTTATCATAAATAAACATGTGTATAAAACTTAACAATTAATATTCGCATAACCAATCTTAACAATTAAATATATATATCGACAATAATACATGCCAAACATGCACGTTTTCATGGATTTAACATAACAATTTATTCACGTTGTCACAAGATCGCATACAATTCCATGTCACATAACACTTTATTCATGAATTTATCACATAACAAATATATTAAATCTAGGTTTCGATATTGATAACATAACAATTAATATAAACCCTAAAAAGATTTTTAAGGAAATCGACTAAATTTTTTTTTAGGGTTTCCACCCATAAAAAAAATTCGATCCATAAAAGATTTTTAAAACCAAATTAGGGCAAAAGCCCTAACCCTAAAATTAGGGTTTATATAATCATAACCAAAACCCTAGAATAAATCATATCAAACACAATACAATATCTGTTTTTTACGTGTTTAGTAATTAATTACTCATTAAAACCAATGACTCGTGATGTCACTGTTGGAATTATATAACATGACATTCAAATAAATAACCACAAAACATCAAAGTATTCAAGCGGAAAAGTATAGGATTTATTAATGAACAATTAATTAACATAAAAGAATATGCGTACCTTTTCTTGATTCTAGCCGAACAAGAATCAATTCCACAAACTAGCAATTAGGATGAACCCTAATTAGGGTTTATAGGATTATGTGAATTACCCCTTACCATTTTGTATTTCAATCCAAGATACAATCAATAGTGTGATTGTACCACGTTCTTTTACACACGTACAATAACAAATTAAAGTAATGCTAGTTTTAATCAAACCAAATAACTTGAGTTGGAAAAAGTTGAGGATCGACACCCACAAGGAGGTGGACGATCGTTTTAAGCAAAACACACCCAAACAAATTTTTAGGTTTAGCTCAATGAGTACAAGAGATAAATTACAAACACCTTTGGTTTTGTATTTATACCCAAATTAACTTGGTGAACAAGTTTGAGTTGTAGAGGGATTGGGTTTCCTTTTCTAGTGGCCGATCGGTTCTAACCATCCCACAAGGATTCCGGAACCTTCCCAATATTTACAACATAGTCCTTTTCCAAATACATTTAACGACCGTTAGACCATTACACTAATTACTTAACGTCCATTATGTTATTTCATTTAATTAATAAATAAATATAACTATTACATTTAATTATTAACTTTAATTCTCATACGTAAAGTGTGCAATCCCGTGGTCTCGAGTTCGATCCTAACACACGTCTATTAATTTATTGTCCATAAAACCAACACAACTTTGGTTCGATTTTACTAGACAATTTCTCGTTAAGCAAAGGTTTTAAAAGAAGATGTTATTTTAGATTTTGTTAAAAACAAACTTTAATTGAAACATGTATACAGTCAAAGTGTCAAACTTAAACTTACTAGCTAGATCTAATTCAAACATTGCAGTGAAATTAATTCATAGAGGGGCGGACTTTAGGAGTTTATGGAAACTTGATGAATGTTTGTCGACTAATATAATATTTATTAAAAATCTCGATTTTTCAAAAATGAACCTAACCTAGAAATTTTGTGTGATACAAACATATGTCTTATTTAGTTAGTTTAGTAATATGTAAAAAAGAATTGCATGTTTTTTTAGTTTGTGTACTGGTTTTAATAGAATTGTATATTCTAATTTATTTTTATTTCTTTTATACTTGTAAAAAAAAGTTGTGAATTAGTGAGTTAAATTCTTTAATCCACCCTTAAACACATATTTCTTTGAAGTGGAGCAATTCTGGAGGTGTGCCCAGTAGGAACAAATTAAGACATTTAAGTATTTAACATAGCTTTCATTTTGGTTGGGATGTGCTGCTCGTTTAGCATCTTCTTCCATTTTTTTATTTTATTTTATTTTTTTGAGATGATTTGCACACTCAACTTTGTAATTGAGACACTTAACTATATAAGTAGTTAAAACACATTGTGAACGTTGTACAAGTATCCAATGCACACAATGAAGTGTCTCAATCAAAAGTTTGAGTGTGCAAATCAATTCTCTTTCTTTTTAGTTGAGATATTTGTTTTCCGTTTTAACTTACCTCGCTAGCGAGATGTGATGTGTAATGTTCCTAACTTTTCTATGAATTTATATAAGTATGTTTGTTAAAAAAAAACATAGCTTTCATTTTTCGGAAGGTAAGATACGAATTACTACGTACTTTTTTGTTTTTTGTCCTTAACCATTTGCAACTGAGTCAAACTCGTGCTTTCTATGCTTTTCACACTTATGACTTATTAATAGAATTTTATACTGACATGATGTGTCTTAAACTCTTAACTACTTAAATGGTCCCAACCTGTGCTTGTTCACACTTGATAATTTATTATCGAAATGCTTTTTTTAACAAGCAACTATCTACTACAACTTGCTTGAAGTTACATGGTACATAAATAAAAAAATATATCCAATCTTGAGTTGGTAATCATCAATGGAGATGCATGTTTCTAGTTGTTAACCAAGCTAGCAACCCCAAAAATAAACTATACCATATTTACCATTATATCAACTTGAGCTAGGCTAGATAGAACTATATGGAGATAATTATCCCAAGACGCATTCAACACCTTGCTCCTGTTCGAAATCTATAAGCAAGAAAATAAATTTTTAGTGTGACACAAAAAAGTGTCACTAAATTTAACTTTTTTTAGCGAGACTTTTTAATACCGTTTGTAAAATATCAAAATTTTGAGATTTAAAGCACTTTTGTAAAAAGAATATGTGTCACAAAAGGCCAAAGCTTATCCTTATATTTTTTGCGTCATTATAAACAGATTTATACTTATATTTTTTTAAGTGTAAGAAGAACATTAAAAAAAACTAATGACTTCTTTTGTTAACATATGTTGTGTTAGGATCAGGGGAGAATAATCGAGAATAATCAGTAGCAAAACAAAAGGAGATCAGACAAAAGTTTCTTGTATTACAAATCAAAAGATACAAGATGAGTGTAGTGTATAAAATAGATGATTACAAATGGGGGGATAAGCCCTTATTTATACTAGGGCTTATTGGATTCTAGAAGATTAATCTGAAATATCTTAGAATTTTCCTATAAGCTAATAATTAGCATTCTGAATTATTCTACCAAAGTATCTAGCTTATTTCTAGATTATTAGAGGTAAATATCTTTTAGACCAAAATTACTAAACTACCCTTAGGAGGTGAAGTCACAATATCTAACAATCTCCACCCAGTTCAAGCTCTAAAAGTAACACCATATCTAATTCCAAGTTCGAGGCTAGAGATACTTAATTTGTTGAAATCAAGCGATGGGTTCTGCTATCCCAAACAAAATAGATCCAAAACAAATTTTGGAGATAACTTCTGCTTGAACAATCAAAATGTTGGCGACAAATCCAAAGGCCAACCCGAACAAACAAATGAAGCTCAAACGATCTTCACTAGTGACAATCAAACTTCGGTGACAAACTTCAAAAGCGAATGGCGAATCCAAATTTCCAATTGACAAATTCCAAGCGATGAACAAAATTCAAGCGACACGATTATAACCAAGTCTTGAACACCAAATTGATCTTCAAGTAAAATCCAAATTCAAATTCTAATGACCTTTTATTGATAAGTTTTACGGTCCAACTTCAAACTTATTATCCGTATCAAACAAATTCAAGTTAATAAATAACTTGACGAGCGTCATCACGATAATTCAAACGCCCCAATATGATACGGATAATATACCAACGACCAGCTTATCCATAAAATTACGGTCTAAATCACGAACAAATTCCATAGCAAATACCAAAGCAAAACAAATCTTGACCGAGCCTTCAAACCTCACGATATCGGTTTCCAAACAATTCCTACCATTCCATTAAGGCGACATCAAAAACCTTAAATTCAAATTCAAATGCAAGCCCTTTCTCCCGCAACAGTTACCAAAAGGCCCAAAACTAATTATGTCAGAGGCATGAAACCATATAGAGGCAGAGACTTGGCGAGAATATATCATTAAATTCTCCATGACACTAACAGATGATGATGTTTGAAGACATAACTATTATTCAAACGGGTTTTCTAATAGGGGTTTTCTAATGATACGAAACCAAACCTCCCACATGACAATAACTAACAACAATCGATTATCCTAAATCTCAATCCTGAACACTTCAATCTATCAAACAAGAAGCAAGTGATTGAAGAATAACAAAAAAGCGACAAACTGATGTTTCCAACCGTCGAATCGACAAGCCCTGGAACAAAAGACAAATTCAAACAATATCCAGAAATTGATTCTTGAAATCAACGAGAAGGATTGAATCCAACCAATTCAATGACCCTCAAAATTGTAGCTTGCTTCAAATCGTCGAGTGGCTCTTGATACCAATTTGTTGTTAGGATAGGGGAGAATGTCGAGAATGTCAGTAGCAAAACAAGGAGATCAGGACAAAAGTTTCAGCGTATTACAATCAAGGATACAAGATGAGTGTAGTGTATAAAATAGATGATTACAAATGGGGGATAAGCCCTTATTTATACTAGGGCTTATTGGATTCTAGAAGATTCTAATACAAATATATATTTAGATTTTCATAGTATGCTCCCATAGCACATTACAGATTATTCTACCAAAGTATCTAGCTTTATTTCTAATTATTACGAGTAAATATCTTTTAGACCAAAATTACTAAACTACCCTTAGGAGGTGAAGTCACAATATCTAACATGTTGACAATTGTATACCTTTGTAATATTTTTTTTTACTTTAGTGACACTTTTTTCTTGTCACTAATTGACAATTTTTTGTAGTGACGTAATCAAAATTGTTAATGATCATGGCATTAGATATGACTATCATGATTAATTTTATTAGCAGACGGTCAACTATAACTTTAAATTGATCGATAAAATGATTCTTAATATCTTTTTTTATTATAAAGTGGCTATAACTCAATAAGATTTTTGTTACTTATAGTTTCTTTTTATAAGCCATGAATTGTCACGCAAAGAAATTATAAATTGAGAAATGCTAAATACTTCTAACTGATTCATACCCATTGGAAACGTAAGCGAAGACGTGAAACAGTTAGTGGGTGTTCATGCTTTCGTTATTTAATTTTAACCGAATAAATAAACGGACATGAATTTTTAACCAGATGCATTTTCTTATTCATGTTCGTTTATTAAGAAAATGAGTTGTTCATGTTTTTATGTTCGTTCATTAAGACACTAAAAGAACGGTAAACGAAATAACTGGATATAGACAAACAAACATAACCTTTATTAAATTATGCACAATATATTGTTAATAAATGTTGTTTGTTTAAACAAACCAATTTTAAAATTATATAACTAAAAGATATGATATTACGGACTATCGCCTTTATATTGTTGATTTGTATTTGCATCACTCTCGTAAACTACTATTTTTATATGAAATAGTTTGTTATTTTAACAAAAACTCTCTAGCAATGAGCTAGAAGAGAAATTACAAAGGCAAATTAAGCCAAGAGTTCCAACTATTTACTTTATGACCTCTACACTTGAGCCAGGAAAAAGAAAAAATATGAATATCATTGAAGAGATCACTTCTGCTCATAGGATGATCATTAAAAATAACATTATTTCGATACCGCCATAAGACCACAAAGAAGCCGCAGAGATGACATACATACGGTCTTTAGGGTCTTTAGAAGCTCTCCAATTCTCGAATCACTGTAACCAATCGAAGCATGAGGAAAAGGAGAGCATATTAATGTCGGTCCACACTCAAACAAGACGCCAAATGCTACTAGCCAAATCACATTCGAAGAAAACATGGTCATTATATTCCATACCCAAATTGCAAGACGGGCATGCAATAGAATAAATTTCAAGCCCTCGTGGAGATAAATTTAAACGATTCGGAAGTTTATCCAAAATGAGCCACCAAATGAAAACAATTACCTTATGAGGTAAATGTTTAGACCATCTAGTACTAGGGCATAACGATGGTAGCAAGCAATTGTCAGTGTGAGACCGTGGTTCGGACATAGAAGCTATCATCATCCGAATTTTTTTAAGATCAAGCATTAGGTCGGTTGTTCAGAAAAACATGCTTACAACTCAATCAAAACTTCAAAAAGCCACACTACATTTCGACTACCTATACTTTGTCTATTCCAATTCCAAACCCAAGCCTCGTTGGATAATTTGTTATTGCTGAAAGTTATTCCAACTTAAAACTATTATCATTCGTAAAGTTATTGTCAAAGAAATATGTATAACCATAAAACATCGCACACCAGAAATTTTAGTTTCAGGGTAGCCCACCTCAAAACGCAGGTACCCTGGTAGTACTAATAAATGGTTGTTAAACGACATTACAACGTAATGGCAAGAGAGATTTTGATCACAAGCCGTACAGTTCTAGGATTGTCGATCACTTCAACAAGATCTAAGCTGTATTATAATTCACATACTGCATGATACAAAAGCGACTTAATAACACATCATATGTACATGTCTAGACAAGAGTTCAATGATCACTACATCATGTCTGTAAGACTATAGCAATGTGGATATCTCAAATAGGAAAAGTTGATCGAGTTTATCTGAAACGTAATTTGCTTCTATAAATCATGATAGTCAAATTCAAACCCGTCTTGTAATTCACCATCGTTGATAAAATCCATATTCATCAAGTAGCTATGTGAGCTAGTTGATGCACTTGAATACTCTTCATGGTCAAACCCCATAAATGATGCACCAAAATCACCCCTCAATACCTCATTCCACCCTAAAGGAGGGGCTGAATGGCCTTCATTAGCTGATGAAACATTGTCAGACACATCAGTACTTTGAGCCTTGGAGTCAACTTCTTGTTTTACAAAGGGGTTAATGGGGATATTGGTAATAGTTGAGGGGCTAGCTGAAAAATACTGTTGGTTTTTGGAATCTTTAAAATCAAGAACAGCTCGATGTTTTGGGAAAGAATTTGGACTAGGGCAAGTATGATGACCGAAATATGTTATGTGATACATGTCTGTTCCATCGTCCAGTTTTTGAACTTGCCTTTGTGCTTTGCATCCGTGAGCAGGTTTGTAGGTACATCTAAAGTAGCACCTACAAGATCATAAACAAAAGAAACATTTAGTACTACTACATAAAAAGTGTTAGTCAAAGGTAGGAAAAGCAGTTTACATAAGCTTTTAAAACAGGCTTATGTTGCTAACATATGATTAAAGCTAAAAAAGAAGTACTAAACTACTAATCACGAAAATAATTGAGTAGGACCTTGGGTACTTGGAGTTAAGAATCTCCTTTTGTCCATATTTTCTCCATGCATATCCATCTACAATTGTTCCACTGATTTCGACCCTCGAATCTCCTGTCTTCCTACAAAAGTTCAATAAAAAAAAAAACATAATATGTTAACATCTTATCCCCACGTGATTTAATATGAGTGTACTCTGAACAATATCAAGCTTTTACATTCAATAATTCACGCACTTAAAGCATGTACCATCTCACATAATGATTTACACATGTTTCAACAGACATTTTACCCACAAACTTTTGGTTGACGACGAGTCACTCTCGTATACGGCTAGACAACAGATTATTATCTATATATACATTAGCTAGACAGGACGACGTCGTCCCGGAACAGAAAAAAAAAAATCCGCAACACTTTCCCGGATTATATGACAAGTTACATAATGATTTACACATGTTTCAACCGACACTTTATCCACAAACTTTTGGTTGAGGAGTCACTCTCATAGCTAGACAATAGATTATTATCTATATATACACTAGCTACACAGGACGACGTCGTCCCGGAAAAGAAAAAAAAAAAAAATCCGTAAAACTTTCCCCGATTATATAACAAGTTACGAAAACTACCATATACTTTTACATTTTCTTTATATAACAAATTATCTATCAAATTTATAACATATACCTAGCTATTTCGTAATCAAAAAATATCAACGAAAAGATCTATAAATTGCGAACAAAATAAGCCTAATATTGTAATATGTTTTATTTACACACGATTTTATAAAAAATGTATCAGTTTAATATATAATTTTTTGTAAAAATAAAAACACACCCATAAACTATCTTAACAATTAAAAAAAAACTACCATTGACTTTTCTTTTTTTTTAAATCGCAACACTCCCTCAGACTATGTGAGGGGTTACGAAAATTACCTGCACTATTAGCTATTTATAGCTTTTTTATATACTCCTAACAAACTTTAATTATCAAATATTTAGTGATTTCCTTATAAAAAGTATGACGATGAAAAAAGTCTTTAAATTACGAAAATATTGCAATACTTTTGACATGTATTACTTTACAAAAAATATTAAAAGTTTAATATGTTATTTGCAAAAATAAAATTTAATTCAAAACACACCCTTAAATTATGGAATACTATGTTTTAAGAACCCTCTATAATATGACAATGGAGGGTTTTGGACAGAATATACAAACTGCAATGTATACAATACAACCTTCTAATACGTTCTATGATTGAAAACCCTTACAGAGGGGTATGTATAAACTCACCCTTAACTTTATTTCCTTGCACTTCTATATTATGTATATCCTTACCTTAAACTGCTATTTTATTTTATTTTTATATAACAAACTTTATTTATAAAATATTTAATAAATGTTTACCACTTTTCTTATAAAAAAAATATATCAATAAAACGTTTTTAAATAGTGATTAAAATTTTAAAATCAGCTTATTATTATTATTATTTAAAAAAAAAAAACTTCTAATAAAATGAAACCAACATTGCAATACTTTTTATTTGCGTACTCTTTTATAACAAAATTGCTTATTTTTTCAGTAATAGATCAAAATGATTACAAATGTTTGAATGATATAAACGGTAATAGATAAATAATATGAATTGCATTATATAATTTAGTTATACAAAACGGGTGAAATTAAAAAGTATTGTTACATCCCCACAAGATTCACAAAAAGAAAGTCACAAAGGAGATGTGTCATTTGATGATCGGTGTGTTTAAATGTATTTTCTCTCACTTCTCTTTGCTACACCAATCAAAGAATGCCACATCTTTTGTGTGGATTTTTTTGTGTAGATCTTGTGTGAACGTAGCACTACTCGAAATTAAATTATACGGACAAATGCAATATTTTTTATGCAAAAAAGGCGAATTACTTAAACGATTTAACTAATCAAACAAAAGCACGGACATTTAATTTGATACTCGTTTACACATTCAGTAAAAACACAAACACAATGTATATATTATCAGTACATGTTTAGTAAAAGTTTGTATATACCTTCTCTTGTAACACCCTCTACGTTCCTTGACAACCGGTGCCTGTTTCTTCCCGGAGTTAGCTTCCGGTACCGGTTCAACGGGAGGACTAGACTGAACACCACAAATATCACCAGAATCACAAGAACCCAACATTGAAAGACCACCAGAGAAAGATCCTAATATATCAACCAAAAGATCATCAAATAAACCCGACTCGATACAATTAACTCGTTTCTTGCGGATCAAGTTCTGCAAAGTCTTTGCAGAACTTTTTCCTCTAACTAGGGTTTGAATTAATTTTTCGTTGTTTTTTTCCATTTTAGATAAGGTTATTTTAGATGTGTTATCTATGGATATAGAGCATAGTACTGTAAAGTGAAGTTGAAGTGATATAGGTATATTTATATGGAAATGGAAATATTTTAGAGTGAGAAAGTGAGGTGGTGGGAAGCAAGTAAACCATTTCCACGAAATTTCCAAAAGAAAACTATGAAAATCTAGAAAAAAAACGTGACATGACGTCAGCGTCATGGATGTTTATGACGTCATTTATATTTTTTTCTTTTCCCTTCAATTATTGCTAAAATCCAAGTAAGTGGGGTGTCGTACGGATGGGTTTAAAGCAACAGATCCGACCCGTGTTGTTGGATTTGCTTGGGTCCAAGTGGCATTTTTTGGAAATATTGAGGATTGTTGTGTCCAAAATTATTAGATTTGCAGTTTTTAATAGCTTGAATTATTTGTGAGTGGATTTATGTCATGCATTGAAGTTTCATTCATCCTTTTTTTCTTTTATGGTTTCGCCAACATGTCGTATTAACATCATTGCTTACGTAAAAGAAAAAAGTTATGATTTATAAGTATATACACTAAGGGTGTGTTTGTTTCATTAAGATGTTTTAGGTCTGAATCTGACTACCACATCTTACCAGTAAGAGGTGGTTAGAAAGTCTATATCTGGACCAAATAATGTTGTTTGTCTTTGTATAATTGTTCGATTGATTTTAAGTTCTTGTTTTACGCAATTTATTATTAAATAATAAGTAACTTATGTAAATATGAAGCAAGATTTTTATCGTAAATATAATAGTTAATAAACCAATCAAATATATTATATTAACACAAGTCTTCAATCTCTTATCGGTAAGCAATAAGACAAGTCATAACTACTTGGTAAGATGTTATATGTCTAGCGAGTCGACTCAAAGAAAAAAACAAACAAGCAAACGTCTGCCCTCCTCTTCTTGGTAGGTAAGAGGGAGTAAGAGGGCTAGTAAGATTTTTTTAAAAAAAACAAACACACCCTAAATCACTTAAAATTGGTTTCTAGACAATAAATTACACGTCACCTCTTCACTGAAAGCTCGTTGGCTCCGAACCATGGGGGCTCGGTTGTGACTTGGTGGGGGTGTAGCGATGTCCTTAGATATGTGGATTTCTTAACAAGAAACTGTTATGATGTGGTAGCGCAAACTACAGTTCAAGTTCTGTTTGGGAAGTTTTAAGAATTGTGTCTTTTTCGACTTGATACTCTCACTTGAAAACACTCTCTTTGATTGTAAATAACAATAGATCTTCAATGCTATCGATCCAAAGTTTTCTTGTAATATCATGTATTTCTTTTTCTTTCTAGTTCTTTGATAGTTTAATGAAGATATTGTTAAAATTAAAAAGTCGACCATGCAACATCTAAATGCTATCGATCTTAACTATTTTTTTACATGAGGCATTCTGATATGTGCGATGTATCAGTTATGTTTTTGGATAAAAAGTTAAACTTTTATTTACGTTTAAAACTCAACTATTTTTTTATACCAATGACACAAGTTGCTATATTGTTTTTCACTTTTTTGAAATACACTTTATATCATTTTTCAACAAACCATTTTTACAGACCCGTGCGATGCACACATTATATTATTTTGCTACTTTTGTTTTATATAACCTACAATTAACTTTGTCGCAAAATTTTAATATTTAACGATTAGATAAGAAATGGAGTTTTTGGGGGTTTTGGCGGTGGCGTGGGGGAGGGTACTTTGTGTTTTCCTCGATTTCGTGCCAAATTTTTTGTTATAAAGTTTTTACTACAAGTTATTTGGTTTTTTTTACAAGTTTTTCTTTTATAACTTTTTACAAATTTTTCTTTTTACAAGTTTTTCTTTTTACAAGTTTTTTTTTCTTTTCAGTTTTGTGTTTTTACAAGTTTTACAAGTTATAACTTTTTTTTTTAAATGTAGTCGGAAAATTTTGAGGCTCAGATTGAAGGTTGCCAAAGTGAGATTTTTATCACACTTTACCGTCCCGTCGGTTTGGTTATAATCATAAGCCTGGGAAAATTTTAAGGCTCAAATTCGAAGGTTGCAAAGTGAATAAAATCCCGCTACTTGTCCATTAGGTTTAGGTTATCATCATCGCCTCACAAAGTTCTAAATTTTATCTCGTACGCGGCAAGTTCACAAGATTCTCAAAAGCTGCGAGAAGTTCTCAAGTTCTAAATTTTACCGCGTTTTCATTGTCAAAAGGTGGTAAGTAAGATTCTCGAAACTACAAAGTTCACAAAACGAAAGCTGCAGAAGTTCAAGAAAGCATAAATTCCGGATAATTTCCACGGTTAGTTCCTTATAATCCAGTAAAAAGCTTACTTGAAGTCTGGCATTCCACCAACTGGCAACAAGCAACAACACCATTAAGCAACAAGCAGAGTCCACCACAAAGGCGAGACAACCTGAAGTCTAAGGTCCACCACAAGAAAACAAACAACACAAGTCTCGGTCATACAAAGAAAGCAACAAGCAACAACACCGGCAAACAACAAGCAGCTTGACACCGACAAAAGCAACAACACCACAACAACAACACCGTGTCAGTTAAGCATTTGGCTTACCGAGGTAAGGAGTGCTTATTTCACAAAATCATCATTGCCTTTCTTTTTAGAAAACTGCTTATTTCATTAAAAGTTGCAAAGTGAGATAGAAGCGGCAGCTACCATCCGGTCAAGCCAAAAATCATGGCATTCTTTAGCGGTTTCAAAGCAAATGCGTGGCTAACTTGCTTATTGTGTGATGGTTTCCACTTTTAACAAGCATCACCTACCAACTCACCAATCTGGCCCCGTGGGGTGTTGCATCACCTAACACCACAACACAACGAGACCACTATCTGGCTTTCAGACCACCAAACAAGTCATTTTCAAGATCTAAAAGTATGCGCCTGAGATCTAAAACCAACACGATGAAAAAAGACTTGGTTGGTTTGGCAAAAAAAAATAGCAACGAAAACATACATCAAAGTCTTTTCATACGAAACCACCAAACAAGTCTTTTAGTCTACTTGATTTTGAGATCCAAAATTTTCAAGATCTAAAAATTATCGCCACAAATCTAAACCATCAAACAGTTTTTAGATCTAAAAAAAATAACCAACGAAACCAACCATCAAGTCTTTTTCACTACAAAAACCACCAATCATATTTTTCAAGATTTAAGAAGGTTCAAATCTGCAAAATTTTTCAAGATCTTAAAAATATCACCCTGAGATCTAAAACCAACTTATCAAATAGTTTTAGATCTAAAAATAACCAACGAAACCAACCATCAAGATTTTTTTATCAAGAAACCATTAAAACAAATATTTTTTGAAGATCTAAAATTTGTTTTGAATGCTAAAGTATCACCACAGTTCTAAAAGCAAACCATTAACCGGTTTTTAGATCAAAAAATAACAAGCAACCGGCCAATCAATTTTTTTGTACTTGAAACCACGAGCAAGTATTTTTTTCAAGATCTAGCTTGACTTTCAAGATCTAAAAAATTTTCAAGATCTAAAAAGTATCACCACAGTTGTAAAACCAACAATCAAACATCACCACATAAACCACCAAACATCACCACATAAACCACGAAACCGCAAACATCACCACATAAACCACCAAACATGTTTTCACCACGAAACCACCAGCGAAACCAAGATCTAACAAGTTTTTTCAACACATTTGATCACAGGATTTCATTTAGAGAAAAACAGTGATTAGAGAGAGTGTGTGTGTGTGTGTGTGTGTGTGATGTGAGAGAGAGTCAGAGATATGAGTGAGACAAGGGGTGGGGTTGGGTGTTGGGTAAACAGGAAGCGACACACGGTTTTACTAGCGAATTTTTAAAACGCGTTTTCATTTATTATTTTTTATTTATTATTATTATTTTTTTGCAAAAGTATATAAAATTTGTAAAAGTATATAAGTATCTAAAGTAAAAAAAAAGGTATACAAAAGTATGAAAAAAAGTTTGCAAAAGTATATAAAGTTTGTAAAAAAAAAGGTATCCAAAAGTTGTTAAACATGTTTTTATAAAAGTTGTATTTTTTATAAAAAGGTAAAGTTTTTAAAAATTTGTAAAATAAAAAGTTGTGCAAAATGTGTATAAAAGTTATAAATTATCCATTTAAAAATGAAAATTATAAAAAGTTGTATTTTTTTATTTTTTAGGTGTTCCACTGATGGCCGTTGTTTTAACTAATTGTGTGCAAACTATTGCTTTCAATCATCGGTTTTAAATATTGTTAAAGCAGAACCAAAAGCAGAATGGGGGTATAAGTACTCAATCGAATATAAGTGTTTAAGACATGGGGCGATGCGCGTGAAGATTTAGAAGATGAACTTCAGCGGCGGATTGATGCCCAGGCTAAAACTAATTGTCATTCAAATTCTTGGCGAAATATATAAAAGGTGAAACTAATGGTTGGATCTTGAGGGTGAAATTAATGCGAGGTATAATCATGATTTTGTAGATTGGATTCCATGTGGTTTTCACCGCAATTGTCGATTAAAAGATCATGAGTTAGTTTGGGTGGAGCAATTGACAAAAGCATAAAAGTAGCACCACGCATTATACTTCGTCACTAAAGGAGAGCGATCGGATACACGTGTATAACATTAAAAGCGATATATAATGCACAAAACAAGATACTGGCAGCCATTGGTGGTGATAGAACTCCAATACAAGTCCTTTTAGCACATTTGAGGCGTCTAGGTTATACATATTATCCGGTAAATGACCGCACCAATGAGCTTGAGGAAATATTATTTTTGTTCACCCGGCGTTATATGCCCTATGGACAACATTCCCATTAAATCATCGATGGACTCCACATCTGACACCGCGTTGTTTTAAAGCGCCATTCTTTACAATTGTTGGGAGTTCTTCCCAACAAAACAAAACTGATGGCGTTTAACTTTTGAGCGTGAAAAAGAGCCAAATTTTAGATGGGTGTTGGAATGTTAGAAGGGTGATAGAAAAACAATACCCTCGGTTTTATCGTCATGCGGCAGAGATTTAAGCGTTGCTTGGGGCATCGCAGGCGAAATTCCCAAAGGTTAACAAATTACTCGTAGATGGCATTAATCAAAATGTGCTCAAATGCCGATTGCAATTCGTGTAGGAAGGAGTATCGTCCGTTAGATGGTTTACATGTGTTGGGATTTGGAAAATCCATTAGCTAAAGAGTGTCGGTCCTCAAGTATATGTAATCGATTAGAAAGCTTCGTAGTCGTGAATTGTTAATGTTAAGTATTATTTGGTTTTGCTAACTCCAAGTGGAGGGCGAGACAGTCTTTACCACGGTATGCACGATCCACAACCCGTCGGTGGCGTTTATGTAAATTATAAATACTCTCTACCTCCCAAGGTAGAGAGTTGGAGCTTCCTAAGCAAGATTTTTTCTTTCTCTCCTTTAAAGTTCCCAAACCTCAGCTTTCTCTCTCTAAACTACATCTCTTACATGCCTTTAAGAAATATGTTTGTGTTATGATGTTATGTGAAATCCAATATGTTACAAATGGTATCAGAAACTAGTTGGATCATCTCTTATATCTTTGGATTTCTAGTGGTTTTAGGTGGTTTTAGTTTGAAAGTTTAGTGGTACATCATTTGGTTGATTTCTTGTGTTAAAGTTTGGTTTTTGATTGTACTTTTGTGTTTAGGATCATCATAAGTGTTTAGTTTTTGTTTGGAAGGCTTGAATCGTAAAATTGGTTGGTTGTTTTTTTTTGAATTGAGAAATGTGTTTTAGAAGTTTTCATGTTAGCGACTTGGCTCCGGTATAATATTCTTGGTAGCGACTTGCTTTGTAAGTGCGTAGCGGTTATCGGAGTGTTGTTTGGTGGCGAGTTGGTCCTAGCGACTTGCCTTAGAGACAAGCGACAAAAGAAATACTTGTTGGTGGATTCTCACCTCTGCGGGTAGCGACTTGGTAAGGTAGCGACTTGCTTTCAATTTTGATAGCGACTTGCTTTTTAAGTCTTAGCGACTTGATCTCATAGCGACTTGGTGCATAGCGACTTGGGAACTTAGCGACTTTCTTTGTCATTACTTAGCAACTTAGTACTTAGCGACTTGGTTCAAGGATTCATAGCGACTTGGTTGACTTTTGTGTGTATCTACGGTTTTCTCTTGATTCAGTAAAATCCCATGAAAGAATCTATTTCCCGGTTTAATCATTGAGTTATAAAATCCACGTGACTACGTCAGCACATGTCTACCAACGTTCCTACAATCATCTCCATTGTTGCGAGGATGTTCCAGCGGTAGTTTGGTCGAAGATCACCCATAGCGATAGGCCCATTCTACGACTCTTGAGGCTGAAAGAATCAGACTTTACTGTCTTGGAAAGGAAAATGGGGTCAACATTCTCAAATCAATTGATGAAGGTGTGAAAACGTAGAGGGGGGTGAATACGTTACCGTTTAAAAATATTAGATCTTTTGTATCAAATCGTTTATGAAGCTTGTTATAATATGAAAGTACCAATTATTGTTTGTGAGTAATATAAAGCATAGTAAACCAAGTTGTCACACAAGCATAAACATCAAACCACATCACAAGCAATTATAAAAGTAAAGAGATAAAGAAAGGAAAGTGCAAACCGAACACGAGGATTTATAGTGGTTCGGTCACGGATCTCTCTCATCCACTTTCACACTCACAGTACCCAACTCGAAGTTACTTCACTAAATCAACAAGCTCCCCTTCGTGAGAAAACCTTACAATAATTAAACACACTTTTCGATACAAAGCTAAATACCGGGTTCTAGTTCGTACCAACCTAACGTCGCTATACAATATTTGAACTAAGCTAGATGTCGAGTTCTTTATTTACAACCACTCCCATTCTGTTTTATGGCCCAACATAACAAACCTTGTGTTTTATGGCACAAACACATAAACCATCTAATCTAGTTTGGTGAAATTGTTGTGATGATGCAATGATGTTTACACTAATGATCCATGACACAAATGTCTAATGGATATGAATGACTAATCTAAATGATCTTCTTGATAAAGCCTTCATGAATGAGGATATCAAGAGATCTTGAATCTTCATATGTTATTCATGCTTGTGGTGAGTGAGGGATGGCTAGATCTCTAAACTTTCCTTGGTTGATCGAAATGTAAAATATGCTTACAACAAAGATGAATGTTAGAAGCATTATGATCATGTGATGGTGGGGTGATTAATGTATGTTACTACATGTTTATCTATAAATGATGCAAGAATGTTAGAGAAGATGTGTTGGAAGGGTGAAGAAATGTGAAAACCATGGGCTGATATTTATAGCCAAAAGTGGTAATCAAAATATAATAATTTATTAGATTTGATATCTTAGAATATCTTTCAAATCTTTCCAAAAAATTTCAAAGATTTAGATGACACTATGCAAGAGGTAATAAAAAGTCTTTTTAAATATGAAAAATACATTTAAACAAATGTATATACTTATTTAAAAGGTAAGTTACTTGTAAATAAAATGTAAGTAACCTTTTGTAAAATAAAATATCTAGTTGAGTGCTTGTCAAAATAAAATATATTTTTGTCATGTAAGTAAACTTTATTTACCAGTAGAATATTATAAGTTAGTTTACTTGTCAAAATAAAAGTATATATATTTGTTAACATTTAATAAAAGTTGTATTTTGTAAAAAATACTTGTGAATGCAAAATGTAAAATGAGGTTCGAAATAGAATGGTTAACCTATTAAAATACTTAGTGACTCTAAATGTATTTTAAACATTCTAAATGATTTGTTAATGGGTTTGATCATAATGCCACATAACAAACATGTGTAACCTGTTGTTGTCATAGGACTTGAGACATAGAGGTGTTGAATGTATGTTGAGACAAATGTTATTACAAGTAACTTGTACATTTTACGTTATGTATTACAAGTTACATGTTTGTCATCAATCAAAACAAACGAGACGGTATAGATTAAATATCGTAATATTTGCACTAACAATCTCCCCCTTTTTGATGATGACAAATATATGTAAACGTAATAGAAAGTAAAATGTAAAAGGTTACTTGTATCCTTACTACCTTTACATTACCTTCTCCGTTTACACTCTTCTCCCCTTTTGTCGAAACAAAAAGGGCGTGTCCTTGGAGTTTAACTTAATTTCTCCCCAAAAGGCGAGCTTGCATCATCCCTAGTGAAGTTAAATCGTCCACTTCAATCCGTCCCTTGTTTGGTAGCGGATCCATGGATCAAATAAAGAGGCTTAACCTACATCAAGGTTAGTTTTATGCAACAAAATTATGAGAAATATGAAAAGAAAAGGCATAGCAATGTTAGCCTTTTTCTCCACTTTTTATCAAAGCACAAATGCTTGTTGAAAAGTGAGAATGATGCTAAATGCGTGCATGCTCCCCTTGACGGTTGCTCCCCTTGTTTGGCGTCGAGGTATGATTAAAACCTACAAAACAAATATTAGTGCAAAACTATATTAGTCATTGGACGAGTAAGTGATATACAACAAAGTGTGTATAAGATGCATTGATGAATTCTTGGCGGAGCTCCCTTGCTCTAGGTGCCAAGATGAACCTTCAACATAAATATTAGTATAATAGAAGCTTTGTCTTTAGACAAATATGTCATATACAACCAAGTGTATAGGCGATGCAATATGAGTGCTTAAAGGATATTCCTCCTTGTTCGAGGGTGTCAAGAAGCACCTAAAATAAGAAAAATAATTGATGCAAACTTCATCCTTAGATGAGTAAGTTATATACAATCGAGTGTATATGATGATGAACCTACAATGAAAAACATTAGTGCAATATATTTCATCTTTTCACAAAAAAAAATAAGATGTATATATGTGATAAATGATATAATCAAAGATCTCATGAAGTGTAGTCTCCTAATTACAATCATAAGAAAAGTGAGAATATAATATGATAAAAGCCTACAAAATAGTTCCTAGAAAGAAGATATGAAGTCTCCCACCGGGTGTGCCACTAGTGGTGCTAGTGTTGGTGTCGGTTTACTAGTAGGATTCATGTGGTGATGGTAGATGACTCGAGATTTACAAAGGTAAGTTTTCGCTAATCCATGGTGGTGATGATTAGTGAAAGTGGTGATGGAAGGTGGTGGTGATTAGGTAGGAAGCTATTAAGGAGTTAGAAACTCGTATGTATAGCAAATATAAAAATATGGACTCATGCAATCCTTTCGTCATGTCAAGTGACCAAAGCTAAGAGGAAAAAATATGAATGGACATTGCATTTCAATGATGCATAAGGGTTATGATTTGAATGATTTATTGATGCTAACAACCTATTGTTTTGAGCAAGTTCTCATATGCTTCAACCCAAGAGTAATCAATAATGCGTTCTATCTAAGAATATTATAATGAAGATACCAAAAAAAATATAAAAGTGATAACATGAAGATAAATTCGTTCATTGATTGACACGAATTATAAAAATGACCTATTCTAGGTGACAATGGAAAAGGTAGTATTAGCATGGTTTTGACCGACATGGATGATTATCACTTTGAAAAGAAGTGAAGACAATATGAAAAATACTAATAATAATAATGAGTACCTATAAGAGGATGACATCATTTGAGAGTTGGATAGACCAACGTGTTGAAAAGGTGTTGGGAATGGCGGTTTTGATTAATATATCGTTTGCATTGACAATGACATGCATGATAGCAAGAAAAGGATAAGATCCTATGATGGTGTTCTAGATAGTGAAGTTGTAAGGTGCTAGTTTAAGGAAAATCCTATATGTGGATTGAAGAAGAAGTTTGTAAAAATACATGATGCGTTTTTCACTTGATGAGGTATTGGTGCAAACTTGTGATAAAAAGTTAAAAAGGTTGAACTAGTTGTGGTTTTGTGAACCGGTTTTAGCTAAGTGGTGTTTACCTATGTGTTGGTATTTTAGAGTCTAAGAGACATAAATTTTGACAAAAGACAATTATGTGAATGGATTTCTCTCCCCTTAATTGGTGGACATCCAACATAATGTGTAATGTATCAAATAAGGAATGACAACAAAGTGTTTAGGAGGTTATTCGGGTTAACGAAAGAGATGAGCTTAGTGATGTGTTTTTCGGATGATGGTTAGCATACAATGAACTTCATCCTTAAAGTCACGTACCTCTTCTCGATTAATAGGAGATGATCGTATGATGAGGCATGTGGTTTCCTAATAGGAAGTGAAGAGGATTAGAGTATTGTTATAACTAAATAATGATGGAGATGATTTTTGGAAAGCGGAAGCAAAAATGAGATTTGGAAAGAGGTTGGTTGAAAGACAAAAATGCAAAGCCAACCCTCTAGAACTTAATTCTATATGCTTTTAAACTATATGCAAGTGTAGGGGTCCCATAAAGCATAGTACTAATCTCTGTGCAATAAAGGGATTATGCAAAATGAGCATATAAAAGTTAGAACCAAGTGAGATAACAAATAATTTGTTATCAACCTACAAAACAAATTTGTTAGTGACAAAAGATGTTAACATGATAGAAATCAAATGATAACATATTATATAAGCAAAAACAACACATTGCACTTAGTAGACAAGAAATCACCACACAAGATAGCATCAAAACAATCATATTATGCAAGAATACAACTTTATTCAAGACATTTCATTATGAGATTGTTTTGTCGTTAGACTTAGACACTTAAGCATACTTGGATATACAATAATCTATGTGATTAATTTGTAAGATAAAAAGGCTTCTAAAAGTTTGTCATACCAAAAGCACTTTGACAGATTATATGTGCACCGTAGCAAACAAATTGTGTGACAAGAAGCAAAAGAAACAAGATGAAAGATTCATGCAAGCCATGTTTAAGACATAACAATTTGGAGCATGTATCATTTGGATCGTACTACACATAGATATAATGAATGCCAACTAATAGCTTTCAAACACAAATATATCATATCAAAATTATCCGCATATCAAAATGGCATATTATGAGTTCATAAGTAACATGTTAATCATGCTAAAATAATTCAAAAGTAAGTATCATGCAAATAAAGTTTAGGTTTAAGCGTTTAGTAGCATGAAACAAGAATACAAGCATTATAAAGATAAAACCGTACTAAGGTTTACACATTTGACTTGTTATCAAACACTAAGATAATGTCAAATCAACTTATCATATTAAACAAGAACATGTAATCCACACATGTAAGTGCAATGCAAGTGGTTTTACTAAGGTTTACACATTTGACTAGTTATCAAACACTAAGATAATGTCAAATCAACTTATCATATCAAACAAGAACATGTAATCAACACATGTAAGTCAATGCATGTAATGGTTTAAAAAAAAGTCATATATACTACTTGTTTGATTAGTATTCCTAAGGCAAACTATCAATGTTTTAACACTTACTTTAGGCAAGTATAGGAAGCAATTTTTCAAGTTGGATAATGAATATGAGACTATTACTAGCGGTGCTCAATTAAGGCTAAACACGACCATTTTTACGGGTGATTCCACATACCCAACTTCTCTCCGGGAAGCAATTCAACCGTTAGGTCAAATTGAGTTTCTAGTGCAATAGGTTCTCAGTAGTCATTCTCATGTTAGAAAGATGGGAACTCCTACTTTTGCCTATTATGCAATATAACTAAGGTGATGAAGATGTCATGTTATACACATGAATTTTATCAATGGTGTGTTGATAAACAATATGTTTTAATCTTGTGTTTAGAATCTAAGGTTGTTCAAATTACATAGCTAATTGTATGATCTAATGGATGACATCTTTTTGAGTTGAAATGTATACTTTAAATGTGATTTGATTATCTAAGACTAGAGAATGGAATATGTTAAATTAAGAATGTTCTCAAGAAAGCTCTTTGGAACTTTATTTGACAAGAATCTAAATGAGGTTACTAACTTCAATAGATCATGTGTATGTTCTAGAAATGTGTAGTTTTAACCTTGGATGTGCACAAGGTTTGAGCAAGGTTAGGTTATGATGTACGCTTGAAAGGAAATGGATACAAATAGTATCTTTCAACAAATGAGATTATCGCATGGGATAAAGTTATCATGCTTATGAAAATAAGTATGACAAGATGAATTGGATATGCTAGTTCATAGAACTTGTAGATGTTTGTTTCAAGATCATTTAGCCAATGAGGTGTAATGAAATCTCTTGTAACAAAACCATTTATGTCGCAAGGAGAGAATGATGCATAGGATATACAATATCCTTTTAACAAGATGAATACTTAATGCATGATTTCTTAGGCATAATGTTTTTCAAAACATCATGTTTTCCTAAATGAAGATATGAAGCCAAAGTGTTTGAATCGGGATAGTCCCATCTAAATATACTTGGTCTCAAGATTATATTCACTAGATGATGACAAGAGAAATTCACTCGAGTTTCTTATGTATACTCCTCAAGAGTCATTGTTGCTTGGGGTGTATGATGTTGGCTTTGAGATTGCATTTTAACATATGTTGTTAAAATGTTGATTTGAGGTTTACGAAATTTATTTGCGAAGTTTAACGACAAAATATTACTGATACTTTGATAATTTGTGAAGGTAGTACTACTTATACCTAGTGGTAATTGACAACAATTACCAAGAGCACCATGCTTATTTGATAGTTGAGGTTCTAGCCATAATGAATTATCTAAGTCCTTATATGGGAAAGGGATGTTTGAGTTTTTGCATTTGATTCATACAAGTGTTGGACACAAGGGCTTTTTGAGCAATACACTCGACGAATTCAAATGATGGTAAGGATGGTGGATTGGTTGATCTAGGTGGTAGGTCTTCTAGTGTGTCTAAATAAGGATGTGGTGATGTAGGGGTTTGTTGTGCTATGGGAGTACTTAGGTTGATTATTTGTCCATAGATGTTGAACACAAAAAGTAGGGATACTAATTCTTATGGTTCATTGGTTGCTACAACTAGTGGGTGAAGTGCTTGAAGTTTTGGTTATGTCTATGAAGCTTAGGGGTTGAGGTATAGGTTCACCTTGAAAGGACACGTTTGATTTAAAGGATGCTCTTGGAAGTTCATGAGCAATACGCTTAATGGTGCCAAAATATGGAAGAGGGATAGTAGGTGTCAAAAGAGGATAAGTGGCACGGTGGGTTGTTTGTTTTTGATAAGTGTTTCAACATGTGTTGTTAAAATACTTGGGTGTTGATTTTTAGGATATGACTTTTAATGACTACAATCGTAAGTCGCATATACTTGAATATTTCGGATGAAATACTTAAGTTGTCAATCCTAATTTGTTGAGATTATAAAGCTTAGATTGAACTCAAGGATAACAAGACTTGATAGTATGTCTTTAACATACGTGTGAGTTATGACTCTATGTAAATACTTATCGTCTTGAAGGATGACACATTATTTTCATGTTAACCAAGTGAGGCAATACATGTAGATACAAAACAATATCTATAGTCATATGATAGACTTGTGTATGATATCTTTGCAAATAATGAGTCCGGATTTGTTAGTCTCGGTAAGTCATCTAAGTCATCATAAACGGGTGAGGAGATGTTTAGTGGTGTTGCACAAAGTACAAGTTTTGGAGACTTTGGTAGTGAAGGTGTTTTGGATGGTTGTGAAGTAGTCATAATGATGGGTGATTTTGGTGGTGGAGTTGGAGTACTTAAGTTTAGAAAGTTCACATCTTGAATGGGTGATGAGATGTTGAGAGGTAATGAGTCGAAGGATGAAGAGTTCAAGTTAATGAAGCAACAAGATCGAATGCTAATCCTAGTGGTTTATTTGAGGTTGAGGATTTAGTCATTTTGACTTTGCTTTAAAATGCTAAGCTTAGGAAAAGTAATGGTGAAGGTGTGAAAATGACCATACTGAATGTGTCGATTTATGGAACTAAGGATTCATGGATTTGATGTTAATCCATACAAAGATGGTAGTTTCTAATGAGATGGAAGTGTCTAAGATCATGTCAAACATCCTAAGTTAATCCATTGAGGATGTGTTGAGTGAGATATGAAAGATATGCATTAACAACTATCCTAGAAACGAAATTTGGTAAATTAGATTAGAGGATTTAGTAAAATTCAACAACTTACCTGTAGGATCCACGGCACCATTTTTTACAGTAGGAACCCTTAAATTGGTGTTGCCGGTCCGCTGTCTGGTATGGCGGTACCAAAATGCATAACGAGCGGTACCAAATTTTGGTGCCGTCTCCGTGGACACCGAGAAAAAGTTCACAGACCCATTTTTTTAGGTGTCGGGGAGTTTTCGAAACACAATTTTGCTTAAAACATGTGACATTAATTATTTCTAGTTAGGAAAAGTCAATAACACATATACAAACATAGTGGAGCATAGACTTTGACCAAGGGCTAACGATTTTCACATATAAGTGAAAATGGTAAAATTGATAACACACTTGTGCTATCCCCCTGCATGAACCGGTTAACATACATCAATGTTTTAAGTTAGTTTATCATCCTCTGAAAGTAAAAACAAATAAATTACATCATACAACATTGTTTTGTCCTTGTACCAAACACTCTCTTAAAACCTCCATTTTTCAAAGTACTTGACTAATTTACTTAGTACTCATTGCTAAGTGAGTTATGACATTTCATAAGTTATGAGAGATGTTAGTATAACCTATGCAAAGGAAGTGATCTAATTCTATAAGTGATGGTAAAACAATTTTCCAACTTAGTGCACAAAATCTAGCAAATGTCCTATTGTGCATAAACAAGAAATCGCCAAACAAGCGAATAAATAACATGGCAAGATTGACACTTATATTATGCAAACAAACAAGTGTAAACAACAATTTGAAAATAAGCAAGCAACATATATGCAAACAACATAAACAAGTGGTCATTTAGCATAGCATAACAAGAAAAACACTTTTCGTCATTTATGGTTTAAATATGATGATGTATACCAAGCTTGATTAGTTTCCTTTAAACATATTACAAAATTATTTAGTTTCAAAGGAAATTGTATCAAAGTTCTAAGAATACCAACTTAAATTGCTTGATTCAAAATTTTGAGTTTTTATGTTAAAGCGAAACTTAATATTTTAGACATACTATAGTATTTGGTCTATTTCTTATTTAAAATTAGACTCAGGTCATGAGAGAGTAGTTTTTAAA
>OU343218.1:257095838-257120363 GCA_910596185.1 Chrysanthemum makinoi
GGATGACGACAGTGATGTTCATGCTCGTTTATTTAATTTTAACCGAACAAATAAACGGACACGAATTTTTAAACAGATGCATTTTCTTGTTCATGTTCGTTTATTAAGAAAAGAGTAAATTACACGGATGGTCCCTAAGGTTTGTCCAAAGTTTCACTCGCGGTCCACTGAAAGTTTAAAGTTGCATGGATAGTCCACTATCTCAGAAAAGAATACACAATGGTCCCTTATTTAGCGGCGTTAAGTAAGCTCGTTATAATTAACATTTTTAGCCCTTTGGTTGAAGGTCGTTACCTTGTCGGTCCATTATCATAGCGATTAGTTTATAAGTTTAAAGTATTTACCGACATTAGTGCGTTTTTATACATTTTTCTTCACGTTTTTCGTTTTTCGTTTTGTTTTTAGCGTTTTTCGTCAGTTTTTATCGTTTTCATTAGTTTTTTATCACGTTTTCTTGGTTGCTTACATTTTTTACATTTTGGTCCGTTTTATCGTTTTTCTTCCGTTTTCTCTCGTTTTCAACCTGTTTTTTAGCGTTTCGTCATAAAATTTTTCGACATAAAATTTCAAAAAATTTTTGAGACATTTTTCTCCATTTTCATTCCAATTCCATTTTTCAGGATTCATTCCATTTCCGTTCCGTCCATTTTTTATTTCATTCCATTCCATTCCATTCCATTTCCATTTTCATTCCATTCCATCCCTCCATTCCATTCCATCCATTCCATTTTGTTTTGCCATTTTCCGTTTACCACCAAATTTTTTTTCCATTTTTCTATTTTTCAATTTTTTCGAAATTCTTTTCAAAATTCTTGTTGAAATTTTTTCCCAAATTTTTGAAATTCTTTTCAAAATTTTTTCAATTTTTTTTAAATTCCTTTTAGGAATTTTTTTTTCAATTTTTTGAAATTTTTCAGGTTATTTTTAAAGTCTTTTTCAAAATTTTATTTCAAATTCTTTTCAAAATTTGAAAAAGCGGATGAAAAATTTGAAAAAAAAGTGGAAAAAATTTTAATTCAAAAAATTGGAAAAATCAAAAAATTGGAAAAAATTTTGAGAATTCGGAAAAAATTGGAGTAAAATTTTTCAAAATTTTATGTCGAAAAATTTTCAAAATTTTAAATTATGTCAAAAATTTTTATAACGCAAATTAAAAAACAGAAGCTCGAGAAGGCTGATAAAAATCTGAATGTAAAAATGTAAATAAATAGCGGCAATACAAGCTATCAGCGTTCATGAACAAAAGCGTAGGAAAATGTATAGCATTACTAATGTCGAAAAACTTTAACTTATAAGCGGTACATTATGATAATGGTGAGAAGGTAGACCTTCTACCAAAGGGCTAAAAATGTAAATTATAATAGACTTACTGCCTTGTTAAATAAGGGACCACAGTGTTGATCCTTTAGAGATAGGGACTATCCACAACTAAACTTTCGAGGAATTTGTGAGTGAAACTTTGGACAAACCTTAGGGACCATCCGTGTAATTTACTCTTAAGAAAATGAGTTGTTCATGTTTTTTATGTTAGATTCAATTAAAGACAGTAAAGAACAGTGCGAGCATCATTGGATATAGACAAACAAGCATGCTTATTAAATTATGCACAATATATTGTTAATAAATGTTGTTTGTTTAAACAAACCAATTTTAAAATTATATAACTAAAAGATATGATATTACGGAATATCGCCTTTATATTGTTGATTTGTATTTGCATCACTCTCGTAAACTACTATTTTTATATGAAATAGTTTGTTATTTTTTTGAACAATAATTGAATTAAAACAAAAACTCTCTAGCAATGAGCTAGAAGAGAAATTACAAAGGCAAATTAAGCCAAAAGTTCCAACTATTTACTTTATGACCTCTACACTTGAGCCAAGAAAAAGAAAAAGTATGAATATCATTGAAGAGATCACTTCTGCTCATAGGATGATCATTAAAAATAACATTATTTCGATACCGCCATAAGACCACAAAGAAGCCGCAGAGATGACATACATACGGTCTTTAGGGTCTTTAGAAGCTCTCCAATTCTCGAATCACTGTAACCAATCGAAGCATGAGGAAAAGGAGGGCATATTAATGTCGGTCCACACTCAAACAAGACGCCAAATGCTACTAGCCAAATCACATTCGAAGAAAACATGGTCATTATATTCCATACCCAAATTGCAAGACGGGCATGCAATAGAATAAATTTCAAGCCCTCGTGGAGATAAATTTAAACGATTCGGAAGTTTATCCAAAATGAGCCACCAAATGAAAACAATTACCTTATGAGGTAAATGTTTAGACCATCTAGTACTAGGGCATAACGATGGTAGCAAGCAATTGTCAGTGTGAGACCGTGGTTCGGACATAGAAGCTATCATCATCCGAATTTTTTTAAGATCAAGCATTAGGTCGGTTGTTCAGAAAAACATGCCCTAACTCCGAAATCAAAACTTCAAGAGCCACTACATTTCGACTACCTATACTTTGTCTATTCCAATTCCAAACCCAAGCCTCGTTGGATAATTTGTTATTGCTGAAAGTTATTCCAACTTAAAACTATTATCATTCGTAAAGTTATTGTCAAAGAAATATGTATAACCATAAAACATCGCACACCAGAAATTTTAGTTTCAGGGTAGCCCACCTCAAAACGCAGGTACCCTGGTAGTACTAATAAATGGTTGTTAAAACGTACAACACGTAATGGCAAGAGAGATTTTGATCACAAGCCGTACAGTTCTAGGATTGTCGATCACTTCAACAAGATCTAAGCTGTATTATAATTCACATACTGCATGATACAAAAGCGACTTAATAACACATCATATGTACATGTCTAGACAAGAGTTCAATGATCACTACATCATGTCTGTAAGACTATAGCAATGTGGATATCTCAAATAGGAAAAGTTGATCGAGTTTATCTGAAACGTAATTTGCTTCTATAAATCATGATAGTCAAATTCAAACCCGTCTTGTAATTCACCATCGTTGATAAAATCCATATTCATCAAGTAGCTATGTGAGCTAGTTGATGCACTTGAATACTCTTCATGGTCAAACCCCATAAATGATGCACCAAAATCACCCCTCAATACCTCATTCCACCCTAAAGGAGGGGCTGAATGGCCTTCATTAGCTGATGAAACATTGTCAGACACATCAGTACTTTGAGCCTTGGAGTCAACTTCTTGTTTTACAAAGGGGTTAATGGGGATATTGGTAATAGTTGAGGGGCTAGCTGAAAAATACTGTTGGTTTTTGGAATCTTTAAAATCAAGAACAGCTCGATGTTTTGGGAAAGAATTTGGACTAGGGCAAGTATGATGACCGAAATATGTTATGTGATACATGTCTGATCCATCGTCCTGTTTTTGAACTTGTCTTTGTGCTTTGCATCCGTGAGCAGGTTTGTAGGTACATCTAAAGTAGCACCTACAAGATCATAAACAAAAGAAACATTTAGTACTACTACATAAAAAGTGTTAGTCAAAGGTAGGAAAAGCAGTTTAGATAAGCTTTTAAAACAGGCTTATATGTTGCTAACATATGATTAAAGCTAAAAAAGAAGTACTAATCTACTAATCAAGAAAATAATTGAGTAGGACCTTGGGTACTTGGAGTTAAGAATCTCCTTTTGTCCATATTTTCTCCATGCATATCCATCTACAATTGTTCCACTGATTTCGACCCTCGAATCTCCTGTCTTCCTACAAAAGTTCAATAAAAAAAAAACATAATATGTTAACATCTTATCCCCACGTGATTTAATAATAGTGTACTCTGAACAATATCAAGCTTTTACATTCAATAATTCACGCACTTAAAGCATGTACCATCTCACATAATGATTTACACATGTTTCAACAGACATTTTACCCACAAACTTTTGGTTGACGACGAGTCACTCTCGTATACGGCTAGACAACAGATTATTATCTATATATACATTAGCTAGACAGGACGACGTCGTCCCGGAACAGAAAAAAAAAATCCGCAACACTTTCCCGGATTATATGACAAGTTACATAATGATTTACACATGTTTCAACCGACACTTTATCCACAAACTTTTGGTTGAGGAGTCACTCTCATATACAGCTAGACAATAGATTATTATCTATATATACACTAGCTACACAGGACGACGTCGTCCCGGAAAAGAAAAAAAAAAAAAATCCGTAAAACTTTCCCCGATTATATAACAAGTTACGAAAACTACCATATACTTTTAGCTATTTACATTTTCTTTATATAACAAATTATCTATCAAATTTATAACATATACCTAGTTATTTCGTAATCAAAAAATATCAACGAAAAGATCTATAAATTGCGAACAAAATAAGCCTAATATTGTAATATGTTTTATTTACACACGATTTTATAAAAAATGTATCAGTTTAATATATAATTTTTTGTAAAAATAAAAACACACCCATAAACTATCTTAACAATTAAAAAAAAACTACCATTGACTTTTCTTTTTTTTTAAATCGCAACACTCCCTCAGACTATGTGAGGGGTTACGAAAATTACCTGCACTATTAGCTATTTATAGCTTTTTTTTATATACTCTAACAAACTTTAATTATCAAATATTTAGTGATTTCCTTATAAAAAGTATGACGATGAAAAAAGTCTTTAAATTACGAAAATATTGCAATACTTTTGACATGTATTACTTTACAAAAAATATTAAAGTTTAATATATGTTATTTGCAAAAATAAAATTTAATTCAAAACACACCCTTAAATTATGGAATACTATGTTTTAAGAACCCTCTATAATATGACAATGGAGGGTTTTGGACAGAATATACAAACTGCAATGTATACAATACAACCTTCTAATACGTTCTATGATTGAAAACCCTTATAGAGGGGTATGTATAAACTCACCCTTAACTTTATTTCCTTGCACTTCTATATTATGTATATCCTTACCTTAAACTGCTATTTTATTTTATTTTTATATAACAAACTTTATTTATAAAATATTTAATAAATGTTTACCACTTTTCTTATAAAAAAAATATATCAATAAAACGTTTTTAAATAGTGATTAAATTTTAAAATCAGCTTATTATTATTATTATTTAAAAAAAAATAAAAAAAAAAATACTTCTAATAAAATGAAACCAACATTGCAATACTTTTTATTTGCGTACTCTTTTATAACAAAATTGCTTATTTTTTCAGTAATAGATCGAAATGATTACAAATGTTTGAATGATATAAACGGTAATAGATAAATAATATGAATTGCATTATATAATTTAGTTATACAAAACGGGTGAAATTAAAAAGTATTGTTACATCTTTTGTGTGGATTTTTTTGTGTAGATCTTGTGTGAATTTAGCACTACTCGAAATTAAATTATACGGACAAATGCAATATTTTTTATGCAAAAAAGGCGAATTACTTAAACGATTTAACTAATCAAACAAAAGCACGGACATTTAATTTGATACACGTTTACACATTCAGTAAAAACACAAACACAATGTATATTATCAGTACATGTTTAGTAAAAGTTTGTATATACCTTCTCTTGTAACACCCTCTACGTTCCTTGACAACCGGTGCCTGTTTCTTCCCGGAGTTAGCTTCCGGTACCGGGTTAACGGGAGGACTAGACTGAACACCACAAATCTCACCAGAATCACAAGAACCCAACATTGAAAGACCACCAGAGAAAGATCCTAATATATCAACCAAAAGATCATCAAATAAACCCGACTCGATACAATTAACTCGTTTCTTGCGGATCAAGTTCTGCAAAGTCTTTGCAGAACTTTTTCCTCTAACTAGGGTTTGAATTAATTTTTCGTTGTTTTTTTCCATTTTAGATAAGGTTATTTTAGATGTGTTATCTATGGATATAGAGCAAGTATAGTACTGTAAAGTGAAGTTGAAGTGATATAGGTATATTTATATGGAAATGGAAATATTTAGAGTGAGAATGTGAGGTGGTGGGAAGCAAGTAAACCATTTCCACGAAATTTCCAAAAGAAAACTATGAAAATCTAGAACAAAAACGTGACATGACGTCAGCGTCATGGATGTTTATGACGTCATTTGTATTTTTTTCTTTTCCCTTCAATTATTGCTAAAATCCAAGTAAGTGGGGTGTCGTACGGATGGGTTTAAAGAAAAAGATCCGACCCGTCTTGTTGGATTTGCTTGGGTCCAAAGTTTTTATAGTAGCTTGAATTATTGGTGAGTGGATTTATGTAACATTGCATTGAAGTTTCATTCATCCTTTTTCTTTTATGGTTTTGTCGTATTAACATCATCGCTTACGTATAATAAAAAAGTTATGATTCATAAGTATATAACTATATACACTAATCACTTAGAATTGGTTTCTTTCTAGACAATAAATTACACATCACCTCTTTCACTGATAGCTCGTTGGCTCCAAACCATGGGGGCTCGGTTGTGACTTGGTGGGGTTTAGCGATGTCCTTAGATGTGTAGATTTCTTAATCAAGTGGTTTGATATGGTGGATCTAAGCACCTCAAGAAGAAACTGTTATGATGTGGTAGCACAAACTACTGTTCAAGTTCTTTTTTTTTTTTTTTTTTTTTTAATTTAGTTCAAGTTCTTTTTAGAAATTTAAGAATTGTGTCTTTTTCGACTTAATACTCTCACTTGAAAACACTCTCTTGGATTGTAAACAACAATAGATCTTCAATGCTATTGATCCAAAAAAAAAAATTTAATAAATATCATGTTGTATTTCTTTTTCTTTCTAGTTCTTTGATAGTTTAATAAAAATATTGTTAAAAATAAAAAGACAGCCATGCAACATCTAAATACTATCCATCTTAACTATATTTTTTTACATGAGGCATTTTGATCCGTGTGATATATTAGTTTCGTTTTTCGATAAAAAAAAATAAACTTTTGTTTACGTTTAAAACCCAACTATTTTTTTATACCAATGACACAAGTTGCTATATTGTTTTTCACTTTTTTGAAATACACTTTATATCATTTTTCAACAAACCATTTAGTTCATTAGACCCGTGTGATGCACACATTATATTATTTTGCTACTTTTGTTTTAAATAACCGACAATTAACTTTGTCGCAAAATTTTAATATTTAACGATTAGATAAGAAATGGAGCAACATGAGGAATTAGTATCAAGAATTATACAATAAGTATCACGATACAACCAATATCTAGTAATTAGTAGTATATGCCTTAGAATTCACATAACACAACCATACACCAATTATTTTCCTAAAGGTCTTGAGTTCGAATCTAGGCCAAGGCAGGATGAGAAAGGTCTTGAGTTCGAATCTAGGCCAAGGCGGGATGAGTTAACCAATTATATTCCAACGAACAGTAGTTTTCGCTTCTTCAAAGGAATAAAAATAGAAACGAAGCATCATGATCATCATCCACCAAACTCTTCATTTCAAAGTTCAGAACAAATGAAAGGTGAATCTTTTTTACTTTCCCATGTGATATTTTGTTCACGTGAAATCATGTGGGTCGACGTGATTTAGGTTTTTTGATTTCTTTGGTTTTGTTTTTCATTCCAGTAGATCTCCTTTCAAATAAACCAATTAATCCTTTTCACCTTTTAATTCTTTATCATTTATGTTAATACAAGTAAGCCGTAAAAACGTTTATTTATATTTTACGATCTTCTAATGTTTTGTCGATAACAAACGTAAAATCATTTTAACGAAACAAATAAAATACGTAAATGGTTTGAACTAATAGTTTCTAACATATTCACATTTTCGCATAAAACACTAAAACAAGTATAAGTGATTTTATGATTCAATATTACATATGTTCAACAACTAGTGTTTACATATTTGGGTAAAATATACACATAACTAGTATGTAGTATATTGGGTAATATAAATGGGTAGAAACTTAAGTATCACAACCCATTGACCAAATACATTGAATGTAGTTGGGTACAACCCAAAGTCCATGACCCATGGAGCTTGACCCATAACCCATTGCATGACATCATGCTTATATCATATATGGATAATATCCATAACCCATGGTATTGACCCATACCCATGTGACTAGGTGCATTGCACTCAAGAGATACATTGTATCTAGCTAAAGACCTATGGATCAACCCATGACCCATGACCCATAACCAAAATACACATGGGTAAAGAGGAGCGTCCCACGGATCTCTAGCTTTACGCTAGACGGACCCTTGTGGGAGGGATCCGTAGGATCCGGGGAACAGTAGATTTTTTCCTCTATAAATAGTGAGTCATTTCTTCATTGTTTCTCACCCCTTTCTAACATACTTTCCCCTTGAGTTAAAAACTCTCTAACCCCAAATCCAAGAGATCTATGTTTATAGTTTTGTTTTTGTGTGATCTTCTAGGTTCCTCTTAAAGGCAAGATCACCACCTTTGAAGTCGAGCAAGCTCAAGTCCATGAGTTGCCATGCTTCCTCATCATCAAGACTACTGAAGTCTTCTTGTTGATAATTGTTTTTCTTTTCCAAATAAGTGTTGAAGACATTTGTGAAAGGTGTCTCAAGTGTCAAGACGAAGATATTAGTGAAGGGTATCTATCGTCCATATCATAAGCACTTGTGGTGGGTGCTTAGAAGTCAAGACTAGAAGCATTAGTGAAGGGTGCTCAGAAGTCAAGACACAAGACATTAGTGAAGGGTGTCTTGAAGATCTAGTTAAAGGCATTAGTGAAAGGTGCCTTAGATGTACATTCGATGTGGTGTGTTTCGATGTACAAGATAGATTAGTACTAGATCCAAGGATATTGATATCCTTGATGATGTTGTAATAAGGAGTTGGTCACCTTTGGGATTAGTCGTTGGTGTATTGTTGGGTAGTAGTTCCCCCATAGCAATGGAATTAGGTACTTAGCCTAGTACCTAATAAAGGGTAGGCTACGTTGTGGTAGGTGTGGTTCACCTTGGTGTGAAAGAACTAGGTACTTAGCCTAGTACCTGATAAAGGGTAGGCGACGTTGTGTAGGTGTGGTTCACCTTGGTGTGAAAGAACCCGGTGGTTAGCCTAGTACAGGAAAAAGAGTAGGCAACGTTGTGAAGGCTTCTCCGCCATAAGGAGTTGGTGCGTGTAGTGATTACGAACTCTCGAGTGGGTAACTCGGGGAATGGAGTAGGGCAAGGAAGGTGTCCTTGTAGTCGAACCACTATAAATACTCGTGTTGTGGTTTTGCGCTTCTTACTCTTATCTTTTCATTACATACTTCTATATGTTTGTTTATCAACATCCAACACACACATCTAAATAGATTGACATAAGTCAATCTAAATATTTAAAAGGAAGTTTTAAATTGGTAAAACTATTAAACCCCCCCCCCCTTCTAGTTTTCTACAATTGGCATCAGAGCTTCGTTACCAAGTTTCTTGAAGTATATTGTACTTTAAAAACTTGATACGATCCATGGTTAATTGAAAATTACAAAGAAGGTTTTTCATAAAAACAAACACCATTTTTTTAAAAACTTTTTGTTTGGATGTTGATTAGATGACAACATTTTTTTTTTCATTTAATTGCACTAATCCTCTTTGTCATGCTGATTAGTCAAAGCTCATATCAACCAAGCCATAGGAATCGCTTGTTAACAAGAATACCTTCCCTAAGAAGGTATCTTAAGCACAAAGGAGCTGGAATTGTCTTCTGACATTTGTTGTGTCATTTGTAAAGACATTCCTAAGTGCATTCGAGGTATGACTTTCCACTTATCTCTAAATGACATTAGCTTGATAAATAAGTATGCTTAACAAGGTATTTATTTGATTATTATTTTTTTTTTTTTTGCATATACATGCTTTACATGTAGCTTCATTAGGAAGCTTTTTCTCACATACGTGTCACTCTTTCGTCTAAAAGTCATGGTTTATAAAACTTGTGTTTTGTTTCACTTAATCCAAAAATCATATCTTTCTAATAATAAAACAAAACATAAATCTCAAAAATTCCTCCTTCCCCATAAATAAACCCTCCGTCAACCATTCTATCAAATCCCCACTTTTTCAAATCATACAATTTCAAAAATTTTCTCTCATTCAAAACTTCATCTTCCTCTCCATTTCATCTCAACCGAAACCAAGAAGGATCGTCTTCAACATGGTTTACATCGCCCTCGTGCTCATCGTATTAACACGTATCGCTCTTATGTTCCCTATGACGAAGTTCTCATACGAAGACATTTACTTTGTTTTGTTAATCTACATTGGGGTTATATACCTAATCTTTTGTATCATTCTTAGCATTGAAATGAAATATTACTAATAGTCTAGTTTATCTAGGTTATTATCATAATGTGTTTATCATTTCCTTTTATTTTATTTCATTCTCTCGTGATACATTAGAAGTCATGTATGCATGCTAAAAGAAAATGTAGGCTAAAACACATATCTTGGTATAAAACTATGAGATCTAAAAACCTATGTTTTTCATCATGAAATCTGTTTCTGTAACTACAGATCTACGGATCTCGGAAGATATACTAGCCGGATCCCTTTTTAAAGGGAACCGTGGGAACCGTACTACTGGAGAACAGTTTTTCATGCAAATTAAAAATCACTTTCTTTCTAAAAGTAATATTCCACTAGAATGTCAAAACCATAAGTGAGTTAAGTGTCATTGTTGTTAAAAATCATTTTTAATAAAAATATAGTAAAAAACGTTAGATAATCATTGATTGACCGCAAACATCACTTTATATTAACTCATCATTTCTATAGGTTCAACTATGACGCATGAATATGTGTTTGATTTTTCACTCACCAGCGTCTACACTCCGAACATCTCCCTTGATCCCAACACACCTGGCGATCATGTTCGTGGGTTCAATAATCTCGAAAACCGTCACTTCCACGAAGGACGTATTGTAAACACCTCTCTACAATTCGAAGAAGGTATCAATACCTCCTTCCGAGCCACAGGACTAGAATGTCTTCTTGAAATCAATGAGAAGATATGTCCAAGGTTCATAATGGAATTCTTCCGTCAATTTGAACTCGTTCGTAACGAGGATCGCTCTCTATCTCTTTGGTTTTATATCAAAAACCAAAAGTTTACTTTAACCCTTGGGCATTTTGCTCACATCCTCCGGATTCCAAATCATGGACAATGTGCCTTCACCGAAGATTGGTCTCTTGATTCTCTCTTCAACTTTCGTGAAGAAAATAGTCCATATTGTTCACACATACCCTCCCCTAAGAAGATTTAAATCGCATGATATGCAAACCTCGACCATATTACTCCGATCCAAATATTATCTTCACACGGGACATCCGAGAAGAATACAAGCCCCTTGCACTCATCCTACGTGAAAATGTTTGGAGTCTTAGGGAAATCGAGAAATCCTTCCCGCTTGTTGTGCTCACATAATGTATTATTTGCTAACACAACAACCATACAATCTCGCCCTACTTCTTAGGCAATGTAAATCTTCAAGGCTTCAAGAATAAAATCATCCCTTATGGAATGTTCTTGACGCGCCTCTATCATAACGTCATGCATTTTCATCCTCAATTTCAAAGTCCGTTGTACGTACTTGTGAACAAGATGATGGAACCGCTAAACATATCTCTCATGAAGACTTTCTTCATTCTTGATTCCACCAAAACTCATCAACCACTTGATGATCCTTCTAGCGAAAACGCTCAAGGAACTTAGTAGTCTCTCAAATAGGATCAATCCTTTTTGTACTCATGCTTTATCAATGTAATCCAATTTCCTTCATGAAATAAAACATCTTACATTTGATATCTTAGTGATTAGAATGATAACATCAAATAATCCTGAATATTAAGTGTCAATTTCCCCCGTTAATGCTCGTTATTTACATCATTTATATGGATTTAAGCTTGTTTTCCATTGTTTTACACTTTCAGGTAAATTACGAGCATTGGAGCTAATGAGACGCGGAAATGGAAACTTTACTAAGGATTTATCACAGTATGCTTATTTTGAAGAGGTTACGGCGTAACTCGTCTCTCACATTACGCCGTAACTATTGCGTGACCCTGAAGTCCAACTCATCAAGAGGTTACGGCGTAACTCCTTCAAAAATTACGGCGTAACTCCATTAGGTCAAAAGAGGTTCCACGCCGCTGATACTTACGCCGTAACTCTGCATCATTTACGACGTAACTTGGTTTATTGAAGAATACGGCGTAACCACTTACTAGGTTACGCCGTAACTAGCAGATCTAGTGCATTTACGGAGGTTACTGGTAACTCATCTTTTGCTTACGCCGTAACTCATACCTGGCCTATAAATACCCCACGAATTCCAGCATTTCTATTCATTCCATTCCACGCACAATACTCTGAGAACGTGGGAAAATACTCTAGGGAGGTCTAGGGAAGCATCTGAGAGCTCAAGTTTCCAAGGGAGAATTTACACCATTACGATAAGCTTTAGCGTTTATTATTTCTTTTACTTTCAATTCATGTATTTCGTACCTTTGAATATTGAATTGATGTGCATGATTAATATGGCGGCTAAGCACCCTTTGGTGCTAGCCTAGTTATGATTCCTTAATTGTTTTGTTTACGTTTACCTTTACTTATGTACAATTATTTCTAAGTGTATGCATGCATAGTTCTTTGGTAGTCACCCCGGTTGGTAGTTTTTAATGGCGGTAGAGGCCAATTGCCTAGGAGATATGACCAACTGACCCTAGGTGAGCTGACAGAGACGGGAAGGGTAAGATATGACCAACTGACGAACCTTTCTACTTGTGCGATTTGACCAACTGATCACCTATCGTTTGGATGAACTTAAGAATGGGGGGTGTAGTGTCTAAGTTCCAAACGGTCGGGCACTCACTATTTAGAATCTAGCATGTAGCGGTACTTAATGACTCGGCTTAGGGGACCAGGAACAACAGGACTTATGACGGTGAGCCTGAATTCTCCTGTGGTGGCATCTTTGCTGATAGGTTAGGGCGAATTGACCAAATGTTGTCCTCTCGAATTTGACCCCACCTGAAGTAATTGGAAGTAGGTAAACGTAGACATAACTAGTTAGGAGGATTGACTAGGTTAGCACCACTATTCCTCTATTGATTTCCTTTCTACCATTTAATTGCTTTTATATTCTGCATTAGTAGTTTAATTAATTAAAACCCTATCAAACCATTAATATTCTGTGACAATTAGACTTAGTAATTATCCGACACACATAGCTCTTTGGACGACCTCGGCTTTACCATTTACTATACTACACACGACCGGGTACACTGCCCGTTAGTGCATTAGGGTAGACCATAGGTATAGCGAGACACTATAAATATTAAGACCTGGTCAGTAAAACCTGCATCAAGTTTTTGGCGTCGCTGCCGGGGAGCTAAATTAGGATTTATATTAAGTCTTTCATTTCATATTTAAACTTTTCTCACGATCATATTTCAAATTTTCAGGTACCATGGAAACCATTAACATCGATAACCTCACTATTGAGGAATATTTGGCATTGACAAGAGAAGAACAAGGGCCAGGGATTGTAAGGCCAGCCATTGCAGAAGATGCTCAATTCGAAATTAAACCTCAATTCATGAGGGAATTACGTGCAAACCCCTTCTTTGGAAGTATCGCCAATGATGCCCATGAACATGTAGACAACGTCGAATACATTGTCAGCCTATTCAAAATCCCCAGAATCTCACACGATGCTATAATGCTACGAGTATTCCCTATTTCTCTCATAGGAGCTGCAGAAAGATGGGTCGATCGATTACCTGCAGGGATTGTCAACACTTGGCCTATCTTAAAAAAAATTATTCAAAGATATTGTCCTCCATCAAAGACGGCCAAGCAAATGGAGGAAATTCATAACTTCAAGCAAGAGGGAGATGAAACATTGTACCAAGCTTGGGAAAGATACAACGAATTGTTATACAAGTGCCCTACTCACGATCTTAACTGCCAACAAATAGTTAACGTCTTTTACAAGGGACTGAACATCTCTTCAAGACAAATGATTGATTCTCAAGGGCCGATTCCTAGTATGACACCCACCATGGCTTTGGAAACCATTCAAAAAATGGCAGACCACTCTCACAAATGGCACAATGGAGGAAGCAACCGTAGTAAAAATAATGATATTGAGGGCCTAGCAGCGATAAACAACAAATTAGAGAACCTTGGAAGGGAAATGAAGAAGCTCAAGGAAAATGTGCATTCCATTCAAGTGGAACGAGATGGGGGTCATCCTTCAAAAAATTGTTCCTCCAATAAAGAAGTTAAAAGGATCAGTGAAGTGAAATATGGAAAAGAATTCCCTTTCAAAAGCTACAATAATTACGGACCTAGGTACCGTGAAAAATCCCCTGGGTTCTACACAAAAATCAACAATAATACTCCTAAACCGAGTCTTGATGAAATAATGCACCAACACATTGAAGAATCGACAAAAAAGGAAGATAGGCTCAAGGAATGGATGACCAAAGTTAAGGAGGACACTAATATGAACCTACGTAACCAAGATGCTGCAATTAAGAACCTCGAGACACAAATTGGGCAATTAGCTAAGAACCTGGCAACAAGTAATGCTAAAGCCACTTCCTGCAAAGCCATATTTGCATAGGATAAAGCAAAAAAGGAGCAATGCACATCCTCTATCACTAATGATCTCTCTGGGATTAACTACCTAAGAAATGATGATAAAGCTGAAGACGACGAGTTCCTACCTAGCCAACTTCCTGAGAAGCTGCAGTACCAGGAAAGTTTTCTTCTCCCTTGTACTATTGGTAATATTAAGATTCCCCGCATTAGCTGATTTAGGGTTCAGGGTTAACTTTATCTCAACTACTTTATTCGATAAAATCAAACTTACCAATTTAAAAGAAACAACTATTATGATTGAAATGGTAGATTCATCTAAGGCTATACCGAGGGGGATTGTGAACAATGTGCTTTTGAAAATTGGAAAATTTTTCTTCCCCACCGATTTTGTAGTTATTGACATGGGAAAGGGGAGGCTTACAACTTGATTGTTGGAAGACCTTTTCGACCACCTGTAAAAGCTCAAATCATGGTTTTGAAAAAAAATTCCTTGGGGACCGAAAATGACCGAATAACTTTTAGTATGAACGAGCATTTAAAACCAAAAACTAAAATTTCTAATAATGTTCAATCAATAAACCCCACCCTACACTCTAAACCTATTACTGATAATCGTAAAGAAAGTGTTGAACATTGTAAGCAGAAACAGGATGAAATTGTTCATAGCAAGGAGGAAACTCTGAGTCCTAGTAAACACTTTTGCAACTCGATGTTAACCACAGAATGCTAATCGGCATGGCCACCATTTTCTCGTACTCAAAAATGTGAAAGAAAAGTTAATGAATGGATTTACCCTCATAAGGGAGAGCAAAATGATGTTGAATTAGCATTGGAAGATTGGTACAAATTAAAGCTTGGAAGCTCGAAATTGATTAAGGAACTGATCAAGCAGTATGGGTGCAACCATATCACTGACATCATAGGAGGAACAAGATCAAACATCAGCATTACTGATAAAGGTGATGACCATGGAGAATCATGTGATAAATGGCTTTCACTTAAGTTGGAAGCATTTGGGCTCAATAAATCTGCAAGAAAAAAAAGGCTTGATAATTGGATGAATGAACACCAACGAGTAATGGAAGTGGGGAATGCTCAAAAGCCCCTATAGGAGCCCCGCGGCCCTGAGTCTAACTTAAAGACTTCGATAATAAAAAAGTGCTCTTTCGGAGACAACCGAATTATCTATTTCTTTTGTTTTTATTTCCTTTCTGTTGGGTTTTGTGTTTTCTAAACGTTTTTGCAGGAGACAATGAAGTAATTACTGCTGCATTGCTTGCCGATCTGAACGAGAGTTACGGCGTAACTCATCTTGGTGATTACCCCGTAACCAACATTTTAGCTGCAGAACTCCCCGACGCATTACCAACTACGCGTAATACCATCTCTCGTGGTTACGCCGTAACCATCGCTACTCACTCACCATACCAGGTTTTGCAAGTTACAGCGTAACTCTCTTATTGGAGTTACGACGTAACTCTCTTATTGGAGTTACGACGTAACTCTCCTCTGCTTTAATTCTTTCATTTTAAAACACATTAACCTTGTATTAGTTTTTAAATGAACTTTGTGGTGTGTTCCCCTGTAAACCTCACGAGACTTCACTCGTCCACTTGGGACACCAAGTGGTTTAAAAGGCTTGATGCATTCGCTAAATGCAACTGTGATTCCTACGAAAGTAAGTTAGGTTTGTTTTTTATTTTGTTTTCTTTTTAGATTTATGCTTGTCGATATTGTGATTTCAGGGATTGAAGTTTGCTCATGACGCTTTAACGAAGGCACGATCCTTTCTCGTGGGCCTTCTTCTTTTTGGAGCAAAATTCAGGGAAGTTCTCGCTCTAATTCTACCTTTCTCTTCACCTTTATTTTAATGCCTAGTACAAAAGGGACTTTGTACAATTCAAGTGGGGGGTGGGAGTAGATTTATCTCATGAACTTTATTTCTCCCTCAGTTTTCTAGTTTATTTTGAAAAATTATGCCATTTTTAAAATTTTGACATGTTTTTCCGAACCTAACTAGATTAGACCTTAGCCGAGCACATACAACCCTTGATATTACATGGTGAGATTAGCCTTATCCGTTTCCTATATTTTACCCCAAATCCACCAAATTATGAGTGTCTTAGGTGGCTTGTAAACTTTAGAACTTGGCCTTTGCATCATTTGAGACCATAGACGAGGTATGTTGAGTTAGCTCGATGTATTTGGACTTTTAGGTTTTAGAAGCGATATTATAGGATTATCACCCAAACAGCCTACCATTGTGAGTCTATCGATTAGTCACCTCAACTTTTTGACCCCCATGTGAAACCCTTTTGTTGCACTCCCCTTTAGTGCAAGATACCCCTAGATACACCCCCGAGCCATTCATTTCATTTTGTCACCCCAATTTATTGTTTCGTTACACCCTTACACCTTAGCCTACCCTGTAGTCTTTATTTGTAATTGAGAAGTCATCATTTGCCTAAGTTCAAGGTTCGAGTGGAAAGGTTTGGAAATCCCGCTTTCATCGACAAAAATTATGAAGATCATTGAAGACCCCCCGAATTCCCACTGTTCATCTCAAGTGGGGGGATGTTATGTTATCAGATATGATTCAAAAAAAATAGTTGATTCAGTTATGATTTTGTAAAGTGCAATGTTATAAGCACTGTAGTATGAGCTTTATTGTTTAGTATCGAGGAGGCCACCTCAGTCACATTTGAAGATTGGAGTTTGAGTAATACCAACTGAATAAGAAAAGGTAGTGTGCCCATCACGACGTCCTCTAATGACACATCTACCTTGCATTTCATGATTCGGTCTCCAGACTTCCAAACTTGAACTTTGGCCGGACGGTAAGTGGTGATGACTTAGTTATAGATATAGACTACCTGCTTGTTTTTCATTTTACACCAATTATATATCTCATGTCTTATCCTACCCTTTAGTCATGAAGCGTGTCTAGGTGATGCGGCGAGCAATCTTTGGTGTCTTGGCCATGGATTTGGTCATGTATCATTGATTTTGTCCACTTCGTCGTGACATGTTAGTAATGACGAGTCACCCCTTAACCTTTGTCGTGTCTACCCATATTGCCTTCGAGAATGGTTTAGCCCTTAACTCTAGTGGTGGAGATTTGTGTAACCGCCAAGCTTATGATAGAATACATGCTATGACTGTGTGTTTGAGTGATCACCCCGAAATTGACACTTAGAATAGTTTAGAGATTTGAGTGTTTTTCCCTTTCGGTAGGTGTTCCGCTTTATTTTATTCTAGCATAAGGGAGTTGTAAACTCATATTTTCCAGGTTTTGGAAGACATCTTTTTAGGAATCTATCTAATAAGATCTACTTGAGGGCAAGTAGAGTTCAAGTGGGGGGATATTTGATAACATCAAATAATCTTGAATATTAAGTGTCAGTTTACCCCGTTAATGCTCGTTATTTATATCATTTATATGGATTTACGCTTGTTTTCCATTGTTTTACACTTTCAGGTAAATTACGAGCATTGGAGCTAATGAGACGCGAAAATGGAAACTTTACTAAGGATTTATCACAATATGCTTATTTTGAAGAGGTTACGGCATAACTCGTCTCTCACATTACGCCGTAACTATTGCGTGACCCTGAAGTCCAACTCATCAAGAGGTTACGGCGTAACTCCTTCCAAAGATTACGGCGTAACTCCATTAGGTCAAAAGAGGTTCCACGCCGCTGATACTTACGCCGTAACTCACTGCATCATTTACGGCGTAACTTGGTTTATAGAAGACTACGGCGTAACCACTTACTAGGTTACGCCGTAACTAGTAGATCTAGTGCATTTACGGAGGTTACGGCGTAACTCATCTTTTAGTTACGCCAGTAACTCGGACACTGCCTATAAATAACCCACGAATTCCAGCATTTCTATTCATTCCATTCCACACACAATACTCTGAGAACGTGGGAAAATACTCTAGGGAGGTCTAGGGAAGCATATGGAGTTGTTTCCAAGGGAGAAGTCACACCATTACGATAAGCTTTAGCGTTTATTATTTCATTTACTTTCAATTCATGTATTTCGTACCTTTGAATATTGAATTGATGTGAATAATTAATATGAGCGGCTAAGCACCCTTTGGTGCTAGCCTAGTTATGATTCCTTAATTGTTTTGTTTACGTTTACCTTTACTTCCGTACAATTATTTCTAAGTGTATGCATGCATAGTTCTTTGGTAGTCACCCCAGGTTCGGTAGTTTTGAATGGCGGTAGAGGCCAATTGCCTAGGAGATATGACCAACTGACCCTAGGTGAGCGGACCAAGACGGGAAGGGTAAGATATGACCAACTGACGACCCTTTCTACTTGTGCGATTTGACCAACCGATCACCTATCGTTTGGATGAACTTAAGAATTGGGGTGTAGTGTCTAAGTTCCTAACGGCCGGGCACTCACTATTTAGAATCTAGCATGTAGTGGTACTTAATGACTTCGGCTTAGGGACCGGGAACAACGGGACTTATGACGATGCCCTAATTTCTCTGTGGTGGCATCTTTCGATAGGTTAGGGCGAATTGACCGAATCTTTGTCCTCTCGAATTTGAACCCACCTGAAGTAATTGGAAGTAGGTAGACATAGACATAACTAGTTAGGAGGATTGACTAGGTTAGCACCATTATTCCTCTATTGATTTCCTTTCTACCATTTAAATCAAATTCTAGTTTTTCAATCTTAAAGCCTTTAGGATATTCTCCAAAGCATTACTCTAAGTCACTATCTGATCTCTAGGGTCATTTAGCTTCACTTGACACTCTCAAAATCTTTAGTGTCATCCTTGTTCATTCATTGATACTCATGAAAGTTCCAATTTCTTCCATAAAAGGCAATCATTAGCTACACCACTCATTACCTTCAAGTACTTAAGCACTCCTTCATTTAAAACACTTAGAAGGACTGAAACACTCAAGATGATATAGATCTTAGACCTTAGAAACATCATTTTTACTCTTTCATAGGCTGCGAGGCCGGATCCCTAGGATTAGCCTAGGCGGATCCCTCGAAGATGGAACCGTGGGATCCGGTAGCAGATTATATGTCAACTCTAGCTTAAACAATCATTTCAAGCTCATCTTTCTAACTTAAACACTCCATCTCATCTTAAATGAGTTCCTAGATCAGTACAAACTCTGAAGTTGACTCTTGTGCATGTTAATCATCACATTCCAAAGAATTTTAGTGGCTTAAGGCTTGAAAGCACTTGACAAATCTCTTGCTTTATAAACCACATTGTTAGGACTTCTAAAGTCATCACCTTCATCTTCATTTTCAGCACTTAAGAAACCTTTACAAACCTCTTGATCTCATCATGAGGAAAACTCCAAGTAGCAACTTATCCACCAAAGAACCACCCAAGAAAATTGCTCGTGTTGTACACGAAATTTCTTCAACCGAATCATCTTCGGTCAAGCCAACAAATGCAAGGTTTTCTTCTCAACCAATCGAACCAACTCCTAAAAGGATAGTACTCACAAAACTACCTATGCCAAACACCACCATACCTCCAAGGCCAAACAATATCATCTCCACTAAACCATCACCATTGGTTCCTAGAGCTATCTCGTTTACATCTCCATTATCATCACCACACCTCTACAATTTGGAGGATTTACCTCCTAAGTACATCTCATCCTCCTCCCAGGCAACATTCTCCTCATTAGGAGGAATAATGGTACAAAATCAAGGTGTTGAGTCAACATTAGCTCCGGCTTCCTTTTAGCCGTTTCCATCATATAATCCAATTTGGATTATGAGAAATCATCAAAGTCAACCACCCGACCATATGGAAGTTGACACTTCTCTACCACCACCATCATTCTTGGTCGAGCCATTTTCAAATGCGCCTCTACCAATCCCTCCGTCGTTTGAGGCTCCACAAGCCGCTTCACTTGATCCGTCGCATCAAGCAATTTCATCTCTTCCACCACCACTACCTAGCCATGACAAAGATTGTTATCATTGTCAACATGTTGAAAGTTTTATACACGAAGTACGAGAAGATCAACGTTTCATGTTCTATCACCTCCTCGAACATTTCGACGAGATTAAACCTAAACAAACTTGAGCTAGAGGATTTTAGTGGTGTTCTAGTTTCAAGCGTTACTTAGTTAGGTCTAGTAATTCCAAGTCATGTATCGATAATTTTCTTAGTTTTTAGAGTCATGTATATCATATCTCTAGTTTTATTAAATGAAAATACATGCTACTTGCTATATTTCTGTGTATATGAGTATGTTGTATCATACATATCTCACTTTGATGTTAACATGATATGTTATATCATAATTGCTGAAATTGATCATCAGCCAGACGGATCCCTCATATTTGCCTAGACGGATCCCTACAAGGAGGGAACAGTGGGATCCGTGATACTGAAAAACTATTTTTCTACTAACTTGTATCATATTTGCAGGAAATTTTACATTATACTTGTTTTCTAACCTTTGTTTTATAGTTATTCAATTTACATATGAAGACTTTGACACCCTAAAGCTAGGGGGAGCTTTGTGTCAAAGCAATACATTGCAAATTAATTGCAATATTAGGATTACACTTCATGACATCCCGTTGCAAAATTGCAATCATCAAGGGGGAGCACATTCGTCACATAGACGAAATCTTTTGCAAACTTAGTTGCAAATGAACTAGCTTAGTATTATTCTCTTGACGACCTTACATAGGGATGGACTAAGCAAGGGGGAGTAAAAACGAGATCCTTTCCCTTTACTTGCTCTATAATTTTATTTCTTTCACATGTTTTTCTTAAAACAATGTGTTAGTTTCCTTTCGAAGCTCTTTTTGTTTCGACAAAAAGGGGGAGAAGAAAGTAAAAACTACAAATTCAAACTTTTACGAATTTTAGCTTTTCCTTAAAATAATTTTATGTTTTGTCATCAACAAAAACAGGGAGATTGTTAATACAAATAAGCCGTAAAAACGTTTATTTATATTTTACGATCTTCTAATGTTTTGTCGATAACAAAAGTAAAATCATTTTAACGAAACAAATAAAATACGTAAATGGTTTGAACTAATAGTTTCTAACATATTCACATTTTCACATAAAACACTAAAACAAGTATATGTGATTTTATGATTCAATATTACATATGTACAACAACTAGTGATTACATATTCGGATAAAATATACACATAACTAGTATGTAGTATATTGGGTAATATAAATGGGTAGAAACTTAAGTATCACAACCCATTGACCAAATACATTGAATATAGTTGGGTACAACCCAAAGTCCATGACCCATGGAGCTTGACCCATAACCCATTGCATGACATCATGCTTATATCATATATGGATAATATCCATAACCCATGGTATTGACCCATACCCATGTGACTAGGTGCATTGCACTCAAGAGATACATTGTATCTAGCTAAAGACCCATGGATCAACCCATGACCCATGACCCATAACCAAAATACACATTGGTAAAGAGGAGCGTCCCACGGATCCCTAGCTTTACGCTAGACGGATCCTTTGTGGGAGGATCCAGAACGATAGTTTTCCTCTATAAATAGTGAGTCATTTCTTCATTGTTTCTCACCCCTTTCTAACATACTTTCCCCTTGAGTTAAAAACTCTCTAACCCGGATACAAAGAGATCCATGTTTGTAGTTTTGTTTTTGTGTGATCTTCTAGGTTCCTCTTAAAGGCAATATCACCACCTTTGAAGTCGAGCAAGCTCAAGTCCTTGAGTTGCCTTGCTTCCTCATCATCAAGACTCTGAAGTCTTGTTGATGATTGTTTATCTTTTCCTAAGAAGTGTTGAAGACATTTGTGAAAGGTGTCTCAAGTGTCAAGACGAAGATATTAGTGAAGGGTATCTATCGTCCATACCATAAGCATTTGTGGTGGGTGCTTAGAAGTCAAGACTAGAAGCATTAGTGAAGGGTGCTTAGAAGTCAAGACACAAGACATTAGTGAAGGGTGTCTTGAAGATCTAGTTAAAGGCATTAGTGAAAGGTGCCTTAGATGTACATTCGATATGGTGTGTTTCGATGTACAAGATAGATTTGTACTAGATCCAAGGATATTGATATCCTTGATGATGTTGTAATAAGGAGTTGGTCTCCTTTGGGATTAGTCGTTGGTGTAGTGTTGGGTAGTAGTTCCCCCATAGCAATGAAACTAGGTACTTAGCCTAGTACCTAATAAAGGGTAGGCTACGTTGTGGTAGGTGTGGTTCACCTTGGTGTGAAAGAACTAGGTACTTAGCCTAGTACCTGATAAAGGGTAGGCGACGTTGTGTAGGTGTGGTTCACCTTGGTGTGAAAGAACCCGGTGGTTAGCCTAGTACCGGAAAAAGAGTAGGCAACGTTGTGAAGGCTTTTCCGCCATAAGGAGTTGGTGTCGTGTAGTGATTACGAACTCTCGAGTAGGTGACTCGGGGAGTGGAGTAGGGCAAGGAAGGTGTCCTTGTAGCCGAACCACTATAAATACTCGCGTTGTGGTTTTGTGCTTCTTACTCTTATCTTTTCATTACATACTTCTATATGTTTGTTTATCAACATCCAACACACACATCTAAATATACTGACATAAGTCAATCTAAATATTTAAAATGAAGTTTTAAATTGGTAAAACTATTCAACCCCCCCCCCCTTCTAGTTTTCCACAATTTACCTTAATCAATTCATTAGATCTCCCTTCAATCCAAATCTTTACCCCTCTTTTTGATCCCTTAATTTTGTTCTCTGCTGGTAGAGGTGGCAAAACAGGCGGGCCGGGCGGGCACGGGCATGGGCTAAACGGGCACATGGTATATAAATCGCTTAATAAAAGACCTAAAACGACGAAATAAATTCCTTAAACGTAATATCTTATTTATATTGAAAAACTTAAATATATTTTATAAAAAAATATTTCTTTAAAACGATCGTAATGTTCTACAATTGAGAAAAAAAATGTGCCCATTAGTGCCCATTTAAGTTTTCAATGGGCTATATGTGCCCATTTCAAAAAAATGAGGGGGCTAAATGTGTCTAAATCTTTTAAAAATTTGCCCATTTAGCCCATTTTTTTGGTTTTGGGCACATTTTGCCACCTCTATATGCTGTTGTGTTATGTTTTGTTGATTGAATATCACGGGGAGTTATAGATCGAAATAAGATGATGTTGATCGTATATCAACATCGATTTTTGTCACTAATTTTCCTGAATCATTCACCGCCAAGGATCTGTTTCATTCTTGCAAGCAATACGGCCATGTGGTGGATTCTTTTATTCCTGTGAAGAGGTCGAAAGTGGGTAAGCGGTTCGGATTTGTTCGTTTTATCAACGTCTTCAATGTGGAGCGTATGGTGAGTAATTTGTGTACTATTTGGGTGGACCGGTCTAAGTTTCATGCTAACTTAGCGAGGTTCCAAAGAACTCCGTTGAAGAGCGATAAAATGTATGTTAAGAAAAGTGTTGTTCAAGATAGAGGAGTGTTCCAGGAACCTTGTAAGAACGTAGGAGGTGATGGTAATGGCAACTCTTATGTTGATGCGGTGAAGTCTAAGGTTACGTCTGGAGAGTCGGGAGGAGAGTCGAGTCCGGCTATTGTCTTGGGTGATGAGTGTTTAAATACTAAAGATGTCTCTAATGCTCTGCTGGGAAGGGTGAAAGAATTCGCTTCTTTAACAAATCTTAAGATGGCTCTTGCTAATGAAGGTTTTATTGAGCTTAATATTCGGTATATGGGGGAACTTTGGGTATTGTTGGAATTTGGCTCTCTTAAGTCTAAAGAACTCTTCCAAGAGCATACTGGAGTGGGATCGTGGTTTTCTGTATTGAAACAAGCAACTTTGGATTTCAATCTTGATGGGAGAATTGTTTGGGTGGAGATAGAAGGGCTCCCGTTTAAGCTTTGGTCGGAGAATACCTTCAAACGGCTGGCTGCTAAGTGGGGCGACTTATTAGATGTGGAC
>OU343218.1:257120463-257211390 GCA_910596185.1 Chrysanthemum makinoi
TTCCATTGTCTTGAGCGTTTTGCTTACAAAGTATACCGGTGTTTGTACTGAATCCCTGTCTGTCAGTAGTACCGCGCTAACTGCTCCATGAGTCGCGAATAGGTACATAATTAATTCTTCCCCTGGGTGGGGCGCGACTAGCGTGGGGAGCGCTGCTAAGTGCTGTTTAAGCTGTATGAAAGCTTCTTCTGCTTCCGTAGTCCAGCGAAACTCTTCCTTTTTTGTGCACTTCTTGAGTGTTTTGAAGAGAGGTAGTGACTTATCTGCTGATTTGGACAAGAATCTGTTTAAACCGGCTAGTTTTCCGTTCAAAGACTGGACTTCCTTCAACGTGCGCGGTGAAGGAAGTTGAATGACAGCCTTCGTTTTCTCTGGACACGGTTTAATGCCATCGGGCTCTATCAAGTATCCCAGGAACATGCCCTCTGTAGCGCCAAAAGAGCATTTCTTAGGATTTAACTTCATGTTGATTTCCCGTAATGTCTTAAACGTCTCTTTAATGTCGCGCACCAACTCGTCTTCAGTATGGCTCTTTATGACAAGGTCGTCAACGTAAACCTCTAGGTTGCGGCCCACCTGTTTTTCAAATGCAGTATCTACCAATCGCTGGTAGGTGGCGCCTGCGTTCTTTAAGCCAAAGGGCATCTTAGTATAACAATAGACGCCTTGGCTTGTATGGAAGGCCGTTTTTTCCTCATCTTCTTTAGCCATCTGGATTTGGTGGTATCCTTTGTATGCGTCCAAGAAGCATTTAAGTGGATATCCGCACAGAGATTCTATCTTCCAGTCTATCTCTGGTAGTGGATAGCAGTCTTGTGGACATGCTTTGTTGAGATCCGTGAAGTCTACGCACATCCGCCAACTACCATCACTCTTTTTGACCATCACTGGGTTGGAGAGCCAATCATGGTAGTAAACTTCTCTCATGATACCTGCATCCACAAGTTTGTGTACTTCTGCCAGAATTACTTGTGCGCGCTCTGGAGCCTGGCCGCGCTTCTTCTGTCTGGTGGTATCCTTTGTATGCATCCAAGAAGTATTTAAGTGGTTATCCGCACAAATATTCTATCTTCCAGTCTATCTCTGGTAGTGGATAGCAGTCTTGTGGACATGCTTTGTTGAGATCCGTGAAGTCTACGCACATCCGCCAACTACCATCACTCTTTTTGACCATCACTGGGTTGGAGAGCCAGTCATGGTAGTAAACTTCTCGCATGATACCTGCATCCACAAGTTTTTGTACTTCTGCCAGAATTGCTTGTGCGCGCTCTGGAGCCTGGCCGCGCTTCTTCTGTCGTACTGGGGAGTATCCTTGTCGGATTCTCAACTTGTGTTCTGTAATCGAGCGTGGTACACCGGTCATGTGTTTGGTTCCCATGCAAAGATATCCAGATTCTTTTGCAAGAGTGCGCACAGCTACCCTGCGTTATCGACAACGATCCTCCGATCGATACTTCTTGTTCTGGGTACTCAGGATGAATTGCAACCCTCAAGTTTGATACCTTAGGTGCGCGCTGTTCTGGAATGTGTGCCGTCTCACATGTAACTGTGTTACATTCTCTAGATGATACGGTGGTATTGTAGAGAGTAACAATGCCTCCCTCCACTGGGAACTTGAGCATCCCATGTGCTGTAGATGGTACCGCGTGTATGGCTGATATCCCTGGTCTTCCGATAATGCCATTGTATGGCGAAGGGGATTTGATCACCATGAAATTCATCCAGGCTGTCGTTGAGTGTTCCTGGTTACCAACATTGACTAGTAGACGTATTTGCCCCATGGGCCATATCTTTTCTCCTGTAAAACCAGTCAACGCCGTCATGACCGGGATTAACTGACTCCGTATCTCTGGTCGCAGTCGCTTGAAACAATGTTCATACATTATATCTGCAGATGCCCCTCCATCGACATACATGCGGTGGATATCGTGACCCCCTGCATTGATTTCAATGGTGAGAGGTTCTACCACTGCGTTGTCCGCAGCCAAGGTGGGGAAAGAGATTTCGCTCCAGGGAAAACTTTGGTGATCTTACGCCTAGTCATTCGCCGCCATGATTGTATCATGTAGATGGTATCAGCCTTATCTTTGGGTACTTCTTTCTTGTTCCCATTCTTTTGTTTATCTTTTCCTTCCTTGATGTTTTTAACCAGATGGTCCAATCTGCCTTCTTTGACTAGCTTATCGATTAGCTGGCGCAATTGGACACACTCATTGGTGGTGTGGCCCTTCTGTCCATGGTAGTCACAGTATCCGTTCCCCACGCGCTGATCTTATGGAGTGCGCATTGGTGGGGGCCTCGGGAAGTTCGCGCCTTCCGCTGCGAATATCTCCTTTGGGGTCTTGGTTAGCGGGGTATATTTGTCACTATCTCGTCCGCTTCCTTGGCTATGGTAGTTCTTGTTGCGGTTGCTACTCTGGTCAATGGATTGTCTCTGAGGCTGTTCTTGTGACCTATAGCTTGAGTAGCCTTTCCTGCTGTCCGCCGCGGCTGCTTCTCCTTGGATAAAGGACCTTGTGCATTTCATGAGTTCATCAAAGGTTTGGGGGACCTTATCGTTCAGCCGTTTGATGAGTTCTGGGTTATTGATCCCATTCATGAACCCTGAGATCTTTAGTATTTTGGGGCATGCCTTGACATGTATGCACTCATCTTTGTAGCGCTCCACATAAGCGCTTGTAGATTCCTCCTGGCGCTGTTTAACCCTGGCAAGTTCAACAGGGTTTTTGGCGCACTTCTTTCTTTAAGTGAAGTTCAGGAGAAACGCCTTCCGCAACTCTTCAAAGCCATCAATGCTTCTGCGTGGAAGCTTACTGAACCAGTTACGCGCATTTCCCACTAATGTGGAATTGAACATGTGGCACCACACAGGTTGTGGCCAATTTTCAATGGTAGCAGCTGATTCGAAAATTTTTAGGTGATCGTCCGGATCACCTGTTCCATCGTAGGTTTTCACATTAATGGGCATGCTCCTTCTCTTACTTTCTGAGAAATCGCTGATGCGCCTGATAGGAACGCATCCACCTTTTGGCGGGCGCCAGGAAGAGACATATCTCCTCCTCTGGTCACGATATCTTCCCCTGGATCTAGTGCAGTTTCGCTGTCCTCGTTGTCCGAGGAATCATCAGAGAACGAGCTTCCCCTTTGTCGGCGCTTGCGCCGACCGTCCGAAGAGTCTCCAGAGGATGAATTTTCCCTCTTTCGGCGCTTGCGCCGACTGTCCTCAGAATCCGAGTTTGAAGAGCTTCCGCTTGGGGAGTGCCGTTGTCCCATTCTGTCATGGACTTTGAGGCTACCAAGCCTAGCGTGGACATTGGTACGCCGTCCATCTTCTTCGTGCTCTTCTAGATATTTTAGTTCAGCTGCTTCATCGTTCTCCACTTTCCTCCCAATCCTGGAAAACATTGGGGGCCCGCGGCTATCTCCACTTCCTCCGGCTTATCCTCTATCGCGGATGGAGAGGCGGGGATGCCTGTTTATTTGGTGTCGAAGTTTAGTCGAGCTTTCAAACTATGACTCGACCTCTTTTTCGCCTCCTCTTGCATGAGGGCAGCCAAGGTTTGGTAGTTTTGAGACACGAAGTCGCTTGGCGCTAATTCAGACGCGACTCCTTCTAGTGCGAGAGCATCTGTTTCCATATCAGGACTCCTGTTTCGGAGAGGTGCGCCTGGCATTTTTGTGAGGTCCTTTTCTAGTAGGGGAGTGGTAAAAAGGTTACGCAGTGGATCTTCTACGTTGGTTGTTGTTGTGGTTGCATGGGTTGTCCCCGTGTGCGGTTCCACTGTCGGGAAGACCAGATCTGAGCCTGACCCTTGGTTTTTAGCCACGCTGGTTGTTCCAGAGGCTTGCTTAAAGGCTGATCCACTTTGCTGTTTCTTCCCTTGTAGGTCACCATGCGATCGCTGATTTTGGTTTCCTTGCTTCGTCATTCTAGTTCTTAGTGTTTGGGTCCCACGGATGGCGCCACTTGTTGATACAAAAGTTGGGCGTTCCTTGTTTGGACTCCGGTTCCCGTATCAATTGGATCTTAATGCTTGAGACATGTGCACTAAGAAAACAGAAAACACCGTTATGCTTACCGTGGGATTGTCTCCCACGATTATCCTCCGGCGTGAGAGTAAGTAATCGATTTTAGGGTACAGTTGAGAGTTAGGGTTTTGAGATCGTACCTTTAATGAGGGTTGGGATGCCCTTTATATACACACGAAACCCTTATTGGTTTCGTGTTCCCCAAACTTCGGCGTATCCCGCCTCAGTCGGTTATGAAACACTTATCTCCCAAGATAAGAGATATCCGATATCGTAAGCCGTAAATAACTTGGGTTTGGGCCTTCGTGAGCCCAACCCGTTATCGGGTTAGGCCAGTCGTACTGGGCTCGCTAGTAGCGATCATTTGTCGGGTTCGTGACCCGAATATGTGTGATCGTTAATGATTATAGGTTTTGGTGAATTTATTGTATGGTGCTTTAATAAATAAGATGATGGTGGTAGGTAGTGATAAAGATGAATGGAAGATTTGGTGGTGGGTGTGTAAGCATTCTTATGTGTGTAGACATTAGCATCGAATATTCAAGATGAGCACATTAATCTATTATGCCACAAAGATCTTAGAATATGATAATAACCACATAATAATATAAATGAGTAAAACATACTCGAAGCGGAAGCGGATGTCGACATGATATACAGAACACTTGAACACGACTAGTATCTCTCCCTTAACCCACTTGAGTGTAGAGAACTTGATGGATAGCAACAATGATTCTACTTTTGTGTGTTTTGGGTAGGGAGAGGACTAGTGTAAATATAGGGCTTAAGGATAGTATGTCCATCATTACTAAAGTTGTAACGGTAAAGACTTAATGTATCACTAAGTGTATTTACCATACCATTTAATATAATAGTAACATATGATTTAAACATATGTAACATACAATTAATTAATGGGACATCATGACATACATCATGACATATTACTTACATTCTCCCACTTGGCATGATGTTTCATTAAGTCACATAATGATTTACATAAGGCTAGCAAATTAAATCATTAACCGTTAACATCATAAGTATATTTACATAACAAAATACAAAATGGGGATTATGGCGGTCATACACAGTAATTCTCATATACTCCCTTCCATATATCACAACATTATGAGCTCATCATGCTAGATCCATAAGTTATATATAAATAACGTACAGTCCACAAACTTGTTATGATAATACATACAAATTTCTTTTTCAAACACAAATGCATGCATAATAACATAAATAATAAGAAATAAAATCAGAAACATTTTATTGAGCTCAAGAGTGTCTAGAACATCATAATTAGTTATCAATACAACTAAAACCCAACCTAGGAACATGTTGCATAAATGTCTTTGATGGTAAACCCTTGGTTAGAGGATCAACAATCATGAGATTTGTACTAATATGTTCTAGATACACTCTTTGTTTCTGAATTTCCTCTTTCACGATAAAGAACTTTAAATCCATGTGTTTTGCACCTTTAGAGTACTTGTCGTTCTTAGAGAAGAAAATTGTCGCGGTATTGTCACAATAAATTTTCAGTGGCTTGCTTATAGTGTCGACAACCCCAAGCCCTGAAATAAAGTTTCGCAGCCATAATGCATGAATAGTAGCCTCATAACAAGCTACAAATTCTGCTTCCATGGTTGATGCAGCAATGATAGATTGTTTGGCACTTTTCCAGGAAATAGCTCCTTCAGCCAATTGAAACACATAGCCAAACGTTGACTTTCCACTATCCTTGCATCCAGCATAATCAGAATCAGCATATCCAACCACTTCTAAGTGATTAGACGTTTTATAAGTAAGCATGTAATCCTTTGTTCCTTGAAGATATCTCAATACTTTCTTTGCAGCTTTCCAGTGATGAATACCAGGATTACTTTGATATCTACTGAGCATCCCGATCGCAAAACTGATGTCGGGTCTAGTGCAAGTTTGTAGATACATTAAACTGCCCACAACTGAAGCATATGGAATGTTTTCCATTTCCTTTTGTTCCACGTCATTCTTTGGACATTGTTTAAGACTAAATGTATCTCCCTTTTGAATAGGGACTATACCATCCGAGCACTTGCTCATATTGAATCTCTCAAGAATCTTATCGATATAGGCTTTTTGAGACAGTCCTAATAGACCTTCAGATCTGTCATGAAATATTGAAATTCCGATCACATAAGATGCCTCACCCATATATTTCATTTCAAAATTCTTAGAGAGATATTCTTTAGTCTTATTCAATAAACCAAAGTCATTAGTCGCAAGTAAAATATCATCAAAATATAGAACCAAAAATATAAACTTGCTCCCACTGATCTTGCGGTATATACATCGATCAACGATGATTTCTTCAAAACTGAAAGATTTAATGGTATCATTGAACTTAATATACCATTGCCTAGAAGCTTGTTTAAGTCCATATATTGATTTTTTTCAATTTACACACCATCTTTTCTTTACCCTCAATGAAAAATCCTTCAGGTTGTTTCATATAAACTTCCTCCTCAAGATTTCCATTCAGAAAGGCGGTTTTCACATCCATTTGATGTAGCTCTAAGTCAAAATGAGCCACTAATGCCAATATTATTCTCAACGAATCCTTCTTTGAGATGGGTGAAAAAGTCTCATTATCAATGTCGTCTTTCTGAGTATAACCTTTGGCTACAAGTCTAGCTTTATATCTTTCAACATTGCCTTTAGAGTCGCGTTTGGTCTTAAAGACCCATTTATAACCAACTATTTTAAAACCTTTCGGCAAGTTTACGAGATCCCAGACTTTATTTTGAGCCATTGATTTCAACTCTTCTTTCATAGCATTAATCCACATTTCAGACTTATCACTTTCCATGGCTTGTGAAAAGGTTACAGGATCATTATCAATGCCAGTATCAAAATCTGTCTCTTGCAAGTAAACTATATAATCATCAGGATTAGATGACTTTCTAACCCTTGCAGGTTTGTTTAATGCTATTCCAATGGGTTCACTTGTTTGAGTTGGTAAGTTAGTTTCTTCATGGGGCGTTTGTTCATTATTCAAATGTTGTTCTTGATTTTGTAATACAGGAACAACATTTGGTACAATTGTAGATTTATGAACATTCATGGGTGATGGATCATCATCCCTTATTTCGTTAATAACCACAACTTGATTTTCAACAAATTTCGTTAATAACCACAACTTGATTTTCAACACTCCCACTAACTTCACCATTTTCCAAAAATTTGGCATTGCCTGTTTCAACAATTCTAGAACTGTGGTTTGGACAATAAAACCTATACCCTTTGGACTTCTCTGGGTAACCAATAAAGTAACCGCTAACGGTTCGAGAGTCCAATTTATTTTCTTGTGGATTATAAACCCGTGCTTCTGCTGGACAACCCCAAACATGCAGGTGTCTCAGACTAGGTTTCCTTCCGGTCCATAACTCAAAAGGAGTTTTTGGGACTGACTTACTAGGAACCCTATTTAATAGATACACTGCGGTTCTAAGTGCGTACATCCACAAACTTTTGGGTAAAGAGTATTTACTTGTCATGCTCCTAACCATCTCAATTAATGTTCTGTTTTGCCTTTCTGTCACGCCATTTTGTTGTGGCGTGCCCGGCATAGTATATTGAGCACATATGCCACGATTTTCGAGGAACTTTTCAAAGGGACCAGGACATTGTCCAGATTCATCATACTTTCCATAGTATTCACCTCCTCTATCAGATCTTACGATTTTCACTTTTCTGTCAAGTTGCCTCTCAACCTTATTTACAAATACCTCAAGGGCATTTATAGATTGAGATTTTTCATGCAGCAAATAGACATACCCATAAAGTGAAAAATCATCTATAAAGGTGATAAAATATTTTTCTCCGGTGAAGGATGGAGTATCAAATGGTCCACAAATATCGGTGTGTATAATTTCAAGGAGATTATTGCTTCTTATGGCACCTTTCTTACTATGTTTGGTTTGCTTACCCTTAATGCATTCCACACATAAGCCAAAATTAGTGAAGTCTAGATTCGGTAGAATCTCGTTCTTCACCAATCTTTGTAATCTTTCTTTGGATATATGACCCAAACGTTTATGCCACAAGAAGGCAGAATTTTCATTTACCATGCTACGTTTCATTCCAAGATTATGATCAACAGTAAATAGAGATTCGGAGAAAACATCATCAAGTTTCAATTTATATAAATTATCAATAAGAATACCATAACCAATAAAGGATTTATTCTTATATAAATTAAAACGACCATTTCCACCACCAAAAGTGTACCCACTAATATCAAGTCTTGGAACAGAAATTAAATTTCTAGAAATTGAAGGTACATAGAGAGTATTCATTAGATCCAAGTGAAACCTTGTATCTAACTTCAATCTGTAAGTCCCTATGCCTTCAATGGGAGCCTTCATTCGGTTCCCCATAAAGAGAAAGTTATTAGTTGGGCTTATGGTTTGGATTGTAAGGAATCCCTGCATAGTATTGGAAACATGAGTAGTAGCACCAGAATCAAACCACCAAGTATTAAAAGGAACTTCAGACAAGTTTGATTCAAAGCATACAGAAACATAATGTATACCTTTCTTTTCGAACCAAGCCTTACGCTTAGGACAATCCTTTTGGAAATGTCCCTCTTTCCTGCAAAAATTGCATGTGTTGTCCCTTTGTTCCTTCTTTTCACCATTAGCAACCTTTGAGGTTGTAGGTTGTTGTTTCTTCTTAAAGTTCTTGGCTTTTGGTTTGAGCTTCTTGTCAACTCCTTGATTCACCAGGTTAACGGAGTGAACTCTTTGTTTCTTTAGTCTTGCTTCCTCTTGAATAAGCTTACTGGACAGTTCATCAATATTCCACTTATCCTTTAATGTGTTATAATTGGTGTGAAACGGTCCATATTCAGAAGGAAGTTAATTCATTATGAATTGAACCAAGAAAGAGTCATCCACATTCATACCTAGTGTCTTAAGTCTTGCTGCAGTATTGGTCATGTCAAGGACATGTTGCTACATACTCTTTGTACCATTAAATTTCATGGTGGTGAGTTCAGCCATAAGTGTCCCTACTAATGCCTTTTCAGTAGAACGAAAATTTTCTTCCACAAGCTTAAGAAAATCTTTAGCATTGTGATTTTCAATGCCGGGAAGAGAAGACTTAATGTTGTAGGCAATTGTCATCCGCATAAAGTTCAAGCAAAGTCTGTTGGACATTGTCCATGCCTTATGGTGTGATTTTTGAGCCTCTGTACTATCATCAGTAAGGTCAGTAGGCCTATCCTCCAGTAGCGCCAAGTCAAGATACAAAGCACCTAAATGGAAAGTGACTTGTTCGCTCCATTCGTAGAAATTCACACCGGTAAACAAGGTAACAGAAGAAGCTTGGCAGTGAAGGTTAATTGCTGCAAAAAATGTATATGCTTACTAATAAAGAAAATGTACGAGATAAATAAATGAAATATATATTATTGGTTTCCTTTGGGTAAATAGAATAATATATCATCATTTTTATTAGAATGCAAAGAGACTTTATAAGAAAATAAAATAGACTTAGTCAAATGTATAAGCATCTTTGGATAACTATATACATATGACAAAACTATATTATTTTTCATCTTTAAGATTATTAGTTATAGAAGAATAATTTTTCCTTTAGGTAAAATTCATAATTTCTATCAACTAATAAAAAATTCATAATAGCATTCTTTAAAGCAACATAAATTATATGACTACAAATTTGAAATTTTAAATTAACTTGGTCACTTTGATAACTAACAAATTAATTTCACTTAATGTCATAAGAAAAATAAATAAATTAAAGATACCACAAGCGACATGTATATCAAAATCCCTAACGTCGAGACTTTATATTTATTAAGGTTGACATTACCATAATATAAGACTCATTTCTCAACCAAATTAAATTTACATAAGAGCAATCAGTTACATTTCAAATAAGAGTTGATCTACATGCTTCAATTGAACGCATGGTCATATACAACAGTAAAAGCATAAATTAAAAACCATAACGTAATTACATAAGAAGACATATGAAGGATCCATAATTTTCAGTTAGATATCCACGTAATAAAGAGATAACAATAAAGTTACCAATTATAGTCAAGGTTCACGAATCATACAATTCCAAATTGTTTTCCTTTAAGGTGGAATTAAACATCATCACCAATAATATGAAACAAAAAAAAAAAAAAACTAATACCTTATTTATGTTTCAAACAAGAGATAAAGACTGTTTCTTAGTAATTTTTATAATTGTTTATTTACAACTACACTTATACTATACGGGGTACTAATCAAGGAGAAACGAAATGCAAGGAACAAATCATTCAAAATTAGAGGTAATATACAAGATATGATATTATACTCATATATGGCAATATGGCCGCATCATAAAATGTTCATCATCAGAAATAAAAAAAAAAAAAAACCTTCAAGATTAATATTTCATACTATATCTAGTTAATCATGTGATGAACATACGCATGAATCAATTTATAGTTTCAGTTTTCATGCGTTATTTCTTTAATCGTACAATGCAAGGCGCATATAAATCATGTAAGGGTTATTATATATTTTTAAACGTTGGCTGTAGATACCACATGTAAGCATTCTTAGTGTGTAGACATTAGCATCAAATATACCACATTAATCTATTATGCCATAAAGATCTTAGAATATGATAATAACCACATAATAATATAAATGAGTAAAACATACCCGAAGCGGAAGCGGATGTCGACATGATATACAGAACACTTGAACACGACTAGTATTTCTCCGTTAACCCACTTAAGTGTAGAGAACTTGATGGATAGCTACAATGATTCTACTTTTGTGTGTTTTGGGTAGGGAGGGGACTAGTGTATATATAGAGCGAGATCCATGTAGAACTCATATTTGTCATAGAACCAATGAACCAATCATAGCAATCCATTTTTTATCCAAATTAATAAAAAAATCATTTTTCACTTCTTTTTTTTTTTTAAAACAACATATCTGCACGGTAAATCTTAAGCTACAAAAAAATACACCATCGTGACGAGATTAAATTATCTTTCTATAGATATGCATTGTTATATACTTTCGACGAATTTTTTTTTTTTTAATTTCGCCCAGAAAAATCACATGTGATTTGTAAAAATCACATGTAATTTTTAAAAATCACATGTGATTCGTAAAAATCAAATCACATGTGATTTTTAAAAATCACATGTGATTTTTACAAATCACATGTGATTTTTCTAGACGAAATTAAAAAAAAAATTCGTCGAAAGTATATAACAATGCATATCTATAGAAAGATAATTTAATTCTCGTCGAGATGGTATGATTTTTTTGATGTAATGATTAACGGTTTGTGAGATGTTTAATTTTTAAAAAAATGGTGAATATATTTAAAAAAAAAAATGAGTGGCTATGATTGGTTGATTGGTTCTATGACAAATATGAGTTATATATTGAACTTTTCTCTGTCCATCATTACTAAACTTGTAACGGTAAAGACTTAATGTATCATTAAGTGTATTTACCATACCATTTAATATAATAGTAACATATGTAACATACAATTAATTAATGGGACATCATGACATACATCATGACATATTACTTGCACTACTACACAAACTGGTTTTACCCACGAAACTTTACACACGGAAACTAATCTGTGGGAAATTTCTCACGGAATACCGAAAAATTACACACCAAATTGTTGACTAAATTTCTGTGGGAAATATGTAGTAATTTTTCCACGAATTTTCCACTATTTAGACACTAAATTGTTGACCAAGTTTTTGTGGGAAATCCGTCACAAGTTTCCACAAAATTTGCGAGAAATTCACACTATTTGTGTTGATTAAAATTCAGTGGGAAACTTGTCGCAAATATCACACATAATAGCCACAGCCAAAGTCTGTGGCAAATTTTAGCTACATTACTCACGGATTTCACACGGTCTTATCTGATAAAATAACTATGTAATTGGCCCGTGGGAAATTCATGGGAAACTAGCCACGTATTTGCCACAAAATGTTAATTTTTTTGTCATGAATATCTATACGTATATGTTCTGTATATACTTTTATGACTTTTATTGTATCTTTAGATGTTTTTATGTAGGTATACGGACGTGTATATGTGTGTGAACGTGTAACTATATCAAAAATTTAAAAGAAAACGATTATGTCTGTAGAAAAGTAGTCAGTAATTTCCCACAGATTATCCACCAATGTGATAAATCTGTGGGAAATATGTGTGTAAATACCCACAGATTTCTCACAAAAATGTCGTTTTTATGTTTTGTGTATGTTTAAACATTCTCACAACACTTAGTATGTCTTCATATGTGTTTTTAGTTTCATATTATACGTGTTTTTCATTAATGTAACTATTTATGTGAGTATCACAAGTTTATGTATAGGTTAAGGTATAACCTTTTTGTATAACATATCCTTGTATATTTGTGGATACCTACACGTATATGTTCCGTATGTCTGTTTATGACCTTCATTGTGTATATATATGTTTTGTATGTAGGAATATGGACGATCATGTTTGTGGGAAAGTCGTCGGTAATTTCCCACATATTACCCACCGATTTCATTAATCTGTGGGAAATTTGTGTAAAATACCCAAGACTTCCCACAAAAATTATCGTCTTTATTTTTATGTATACTTACACATTACCACATTACTTAGTATGTCTTTATATGTGTTTTTATTTTCATATTGTGTGTGTGTTTATTAGCGCAACTATTTATGTAAATATCACAAGTGTATGCGTAAGTTTAGGTATAACCTTTTTATGTAACAAGCCGTTGTATATGTGTGGATATCTACACGTATATGTTCAATATATTCATTTATTACCTTCATTCTATTTATATATGTTGTGTTTGTAGGTATACAGACGTGTATACACGTGAACATGTAATTATGTAAAAAACTAAAAGAAAACGATCATGTTTGTGGGAAAGTTGTAGGTAATTTCCTACAGATTACCTACCAATTTGATAAATCTGTGGGAAATATGTGTGAAAATACCCACAAAAATACCGTTTTTATAGTATACATAGATTGACTTTTATTTAACGGAAAAGACAATTGTTTTTCCCAAAAAAAAACCCGGTTCGACCCGGCCGGGGTTAACCGATTAAAGACTCGGTCGTCTAATGATCAAACAAAAATAAACTTAAAGAGTTACAAAAATAAACTTAAAGAGTTAAGCTACAAATGAAACAATAAAAGCTAATCTAAAGTTAGTCAATGTATGTTGACAACTTTTATCAGTAGCAAGAAACACAAATAAAGTTAACATCTTTTTATCAGTAGCAAAACCCAAATGTTTCATATACCTGATCAAACTAAAAGTAAACTTACTTTACTAAACTACACCCACCACACCATCAACACACCATCAACCCACCATCAACCCATCGCGTAAGTGAACTCTCAATCTATTCTCCTTTTCAACAAGCATATTATGCAACATATACTTGCAAATCAAGCTCAACAAGCATATTATGCAACATATCCTTCGATGACGAAGGATTTAAAAGATTGGTGGGTTGTTGTGAAGGCGATGCCAAGGGGCATATTCCAAGTAGCAAAAGGCATTTTAGCTACTGAAATTTCCGCTGATGACAATGTGGATGGGGAGGATTTCTTTTAAGAAAATGAAAGGTTAGTATGTACAATAGGCACAACTGAGGATATACAACCCGTTAGTCTTGTAAGAGAGGAAATCGAAGAAGTTCAAACTGTACTTGTTACTGATGATACGAATGATGATGAAGAAGAAGAGTTTGAAGATAATGATGATGATTCAAGTGATGATATCGACCTTGGTTCATTTAATCATTCTTCTGATGATGATGCGTAAATTACAAAATTATTTTCAACTTGCTTGACAATGTATAGGTATCTTTTTAACTAAACCAATATATATTATAACAATGTTTAGATGACTTTTCTTGTTTATTTTAACATGGTATCTCTACTATAATCCAATATGTCAGGAATAATGTATAGTTTATTTTTCAGGTGACGCCTTTCCATCATGCCGAGATCAAGAGGTCAATCCAGAGGTTCTCATCCCAAGTCACTTAATAGCATATCAGCACCTAAAGGAAGAGGTAGCAGTAGTATTGTTTGGCGTGGTAGGGAGATAGCAGATGAATGGAGCCCGAGAGGAATAGGCAGCAACAGTACTGGTGGGAACAGTAGAGAGATACGAGATGAAGTTAGCCCGAGAGGAAGAGGAAGCAAAAATATATGTGGGAACGGTAGGGACAGAGCCGATGAATCACTACTACAAATAAGGGCTTTTAGACCTCCCTTTTTAGACCCTAGTCTTTAAAAGATTTTTTACTCGCTCGAACTTATTAAGACGGGTGCAAATGATAGAAACGGGTTTAAATATGTTAAAAACATTTAGACCGGTGTATCTCATATTCACCCATCTAAAAGATTAAAAAATGAACCGGTGGTATATCAAAAGTCAAAACACCCGGTCTAAATTAGCAAAAGTTTTGGATTTTTGAGCGCCAGTTTTTTTCCCTTTATCCCTCTTTTTTCCTTTTCATTTTCACTAAAACCCTAACACAAACACACCAACGCCTCTTATTCTCCTAACACCACCGCCGCCGCTCCACTTCGTCGCCCCACCGATTACATGACTGTCATCATTTTTAAATAAACAAGCTCGTGGTGCTCGAAGGTCAGTTTATGTACTCAATTTATTCAATTTTTATTATTTTAGATCGACTCATACTTTCTTCTATGTTGCTTAGGGTAATTTCTCACCAAGAAGAAAGAATTTGATGTCTTCGTTTCCGTCACACTCGATGGAGTTAACATTCTAGGCTACACTGTTTAAGAGATGCACTATTCTACTCCTAATCTTGAGGATTTAGGTATAAATCTTTGCTCTTTAGTCTTTACTGTTTGTGTTTTGATATTGAATTGTTTATTTATTTATGATTTATTTGACATAATTTCTTACATTATGTAGCTATAAAATGTGATATGAAATTGACTAATTTTTCCACTGAATACACTTCTATCTGTTTCTACTAGAATAATCTGCCTCGAGTGATTAACCTGTTAGATTTGGAAATATCTGGTTATTAAATGGCAGTTATCTTTAAAGGATTGTTTGGGTTTGAAGATTGGTCAGATGGCTATGTACCTTGATACCGAAATTCTTTGACTCAAACTCTCTTTTCTCAGGGAGGATGGACATGTGTGTCTTGAGTCTAGTTATGTTTGGGTTATAGGTGTTAAGAATCTTGGTTTGTAGCACCCTTTAGTGGATGTAGTGAGTTACATTTCGATTAAATTTTGTTCTTCCTTGATGCAGAGGTCTTCTGAATCTCATATGGAAGAAATACAAGCAAAACACAAAGAAGTTTCAAAACGGGAGATAGTGATCACTGCAGCAGTGTCGCTTGCCTTTGTTACCGGAACCTCCATCACATGGAGGACCTTGGCATTAACAGGTACAAACATTCGAAACACACACTCTTAGTATCATTTGCATCAATGATCACTAGTCGAGATTTTGTTATAACTACTTGAACTTTACATGACATATCAATATTGTATGTTTGCAGGATTGGTCCTATGTATTGTTTTAGTAATCTGATTGTTTTTCATACCGGAGTCTCCTGGATGGCTGGTAAGCTCTACTTGTTTTCGTGGTTAAATTCCCACATAAATAGTAATAAGAAAACCGTGTCTAACTAATGTGCATGCTAAGACAGGTAACATTACAGAGTTACGTGTTTGGAAGGGCATAGCTACATCAAAAGGAGGTGTCGTGCTTAGTGCCGGATCGACGACGGATCCATCTTTTGTGCTAACAGGTACACCTGAAAAAGCAAAATGATGAACTGAAGAAAAAGATGGAAGATGAGAGGGCAGATGCGGAGGCTCAAAGAGCAGCTGACTTATTGGCTTGGCATAATAGGTTGGAGTCTTTTGCTCAGAATTATCCTCCCCGAACTGCTGAATCGGATCCTGGTCCTAGCTAGTCCAGTTTGGCATTAGGCTTTAATTTTTGTGTTAGAACTATTGTGTTGTAGTATATAGAAAACATTTTCGATGTTGCGTTGTCCGATAACATGTTGCTAACCTATGTCTTTTGTATTACGGATTTATGTCCCTCGGGCGAAACATTTATGCATTTTGGGTACTGGATTTGTTTATTTTGGTGATTTATTATTGGTTTTTATAGTTTTAAATTTTAATTTTTTGAATTTACAGGTTCGGAAATTTGAAATTATAATACGAATACCACGGAATTTAGCCATGCATTTCCCACGGATTAATCACAAAATTCCCACAGATTTGTTTGGGGGAAATTTATTTTTCTGTGGGAAATCCGTCATAAAACCGTTAGAAATTATAGTGTGAAAATTGTTGGAAATCTGTGACAAAAAAACACGGATATATGTGAAAAATGGCTACTAGAAACTGTGGGAAATTTCGTGACTAATTTGTGGGAGAAATAGTAGTGTGAAAATTGTTGGAAATTTGTGGCAAAAAAACCACGGATATGTGTGGAAAATGGCTACTAGAAATTGTGGGAATTTCGTGAGAAATTTGTGGGAAAGTAAACCCACGAATTATCCACAATAATATTAGTGGGAAATAGTCAACGCTTCATGGGAAAATCTGTGGGAAAATATTTACCCATGGGGTTTTTACACACGGAACAATTCCGTGTGAAATCCGTGGAAAAAGGCCCTTTCCCACGGGATTTCTTACTGATTTTGCCGTGGGAAAAACCTGTTTGTGTAGTAGTGTTGGTGATAGTTGGAAAGAAAGAAAAATAAAGGAAGAAGATAGGGAAGTTAAAAATGATGGGGAAAAGACTAAAATACCCTCATGTGGATTGACTTAACGAGCGTTATTTACAGCCGTTAAAGTGAATGACTAACGATACATGATGTTTCCCATTTAGAGATGGATGGTGCATTTTTTCTGTTAAAGGACGAAACTCGTCGATCAACGCAAACCACAAGAACGAACGATGTAGTTTACTCAATTAAGTATTATTATGGAATGTGTAAAGCTTCAACTTAAGTATTAGCTAGAGTTAAACAATGTCCTTAAGGCATCCACTTTCGTTAATATTTGTAAGGCTTTAAAAACTAGATATTTCATGCCACATCCATATTTTATAAGGGAGATGATTTGCACACATTTAATTTTGATTTGCACACTCTAATGTACAATTAGTTAAAGCAGAATCTATAAACAGTACAACTGTTTAATGCACAGCTTGGAGTGTACCAATCAAAAATTGAAGTGTGCAAATCATTACCCATTTTATAAACCTTATGGGTTAATAAACTTATCTCCATTATGATACAAAAATTTTAAAGCTTTGTAATTGTTTCACATAACATATGCATTAAATATCTTGAGACTATAAAGAGGTCCAAGGTTTAAGACCTTTTTCATGCCACATATACATGAAATAAAGATTCACTAGGTTGAAATGAACATAAACATTTTCAACAATTATAAACCTATTATTAAACTTCTGATAGTAGATGCTCTTTTAAAGGCTTAAAGTGTCAATAGATTGGGGATGATTGATTTGTTAGCTCAAATGGTAAAGTCAAGAAGCCGATGTGATCTGAATGTGATTTGGTTTGTGGAAGGTTTCTTTGTTTTTAGAGTGGTTTAGAGTAGTGTTTGTTTAACCAGTCAGATGATAGTTTAGCGAACAACAACATATGGAAATGATTGTTTAGTGAAAATAATTATATTTAAGGTCGGGTATATTAATGAGAACCCAAGACTGCATTTAATACCGCCACCTCGCTTTATCTCTCTACAATCAACTTTATCACCAGCTTAGTATTAATAAGACAACCAACTTCACTACCAAAAATACCCCACTTAAACACATATGCATGCAACCAAAATCAAAATCACACACAAACACAAAACCAAGATTGGTCGCATGCATGACCGAGTTGTGCATTTTTTATGTTGAAGACGCGTGCTCATGACCGAGGGATGAACGCGACATGCAATCGCCACTTGGACAAAGAACGCGTCTTCTTTGTGCAATTACGCATGATCTAATTGGTTGAGGAGTGTAGTGATTCCACGTTCTTAAAATGTGTGTTTTTTTGTCTCGAAACAATAATTTTATTAAAAATGCTCTTTTTTGTTTATTTTTTTGTTTGGACAATTATTTTAGCTTACTGAAAATATAAAAAACTAAAAATTTTGACATATTTGAACGTTATTTAAAACATGTTTTTCTTGTCTTCTGGTTCGATTTTGAAACATACCAATTAACACAGTGATAGCAATCTCTGAAAATGTTGTGCCTCAGAACTTCCATTAGTTATCGTAATAATTCAATCTACCCTTTGATGAATGTAAGATTCTTCTCTGTCAAACAACAGGCTTCTAACTGTGTTCCGAAAGTCGCCAAGCTCAACGATGCCCTCCAACTGTTTGATGAAATGCTTCACAGAAAACCTCCACCTTCTATCATTGAATTTAACAAGCTCATTATAAATATTGTTAAGATGAAACATTATTCGACCGCCCTGTCACTTTTTAACCAAATTCATTAAATGGGTATTCCTCGTGATATCTATGCAATGAGCATCTCTATCAACTGTTATTGCCGCCTTAAGCAAGTCAATTATGGTTTTGCCTTATTAGCCACCATCTTCAAGCTAGGCCATCCACCCAATTTAACTACCTATAACACTCTCATTAATGGCCTTGTTCTTGCTGATCGGGTGTTTCAAGCCGTTGAGTTATTTAAGAAAATCATTAGAAAGAAAATTTGTGTGGAAGACGGCATTGGGAGTTACTTTACTTTTAACAAGTAGGGTTGGATCAGTTGGAAAACCCCTTGCCTCTCAACCGAGAGGTCAGGGGTTCGATCCTCACTCCCTACAAAAGGCCGGAGGTCCTTTCTACCTTTGGTAGAACTGGAAGCAGCCTCTCTACCTTAGGTAGGGGTAAGGCTGTCTACATCTTAACCTCCCCCAAACACCGGAAACGGTATTGGGTACCCATAACCCGTGGAAGACGACATTGGGATTACTTTACTTTTTACTTTATTAGAAAGAAAATTTGTGAGCCTGATCAAGTTACATACGGAATCATTATTAATGGGCTTTGTAAAGTAGGTCAAACCAGCAAGGCACTTGAATTACTCAGGTTCATGGAAAAAGGTTCCTGTAAACCTAGTGTCGAACAATATAGTACAATCATCGATAGCCTCTGCAAAGACAGAATGGTTGATGATGCACTACGGCTCTTCAATGAAATGACTGCAAAAGGCGTCCATGCTAATGTTATCACTTATACCTCTTTGATTCATGGTCTATGTAACTTTGGTAGAGAGGGTGAGGCAGCAAAAATGTTGATAAAGATGGAGGAGAAAGGTATCCCTCCCAATATACATACCTACACTACCTTGGTGAATGCCTTTTGCAAGCAAGGATCTGTAAAAGATGCAGAGCTTGCTGTTCAAGCAATGGAACGTAGAGGTCTACATCCAAATGTAGTCACTTATAGTGCACTAATAGATGGGTATTGTTTACGTGGTGAATTAGATGAGGCAAAGAAAGTTGTTGATCGCATGGTAGAGAAGGAGCTTAGGCCAAACATTATCACCTATAACAGCTTGATAAATGGATACTGCAAGAAAAAACAAATCGATGAGGCCATGAATATATTTCGAGAAATCTCAGACAAAGGTTTGATTCCTAATGTTTGTACTTACAACACAGTGTTGCAAGGTTTGTTTCAATTGGAGAATCCTACAGCTGCAAGAGATCTCTTCAATGAGATGCAAGCCAAAGGTGTGACTCCAGGTGTATGTACTTATAGTATATTGTTAAACAGAATGTGCAAAAACTCCGAGTGTTCTGACGCATTGGCTCTCTTCCGCTCTCTGGAAAACAATGAATCGATGAAAGATATATGCTTGTATACTATCCTGATTGATGGTTTTAGCAAATGTGGGAAGCATAACACGGCAATGGATTTGTTTGATGAACTCTTGTTAAAAGGATTGAAACCACATATGAAGACATATAACATGGTGATTCGTGTGCTTTTCCGAGAAGGGTTATTTAGTAAAGCTAAAGAATTATTTCAGAATATGGAAGACAATGGTTGTTTGCCGAATAGTTTCACATACAATGTTATTGTTAGAGAGTTGTTGAAGAAAAACGAGTGTCAAGAGGCTGAAAATTTTCTTGAAGAAATGATCAACCGAGGTTTTGTGCCTGATTATGCTACTTTTTCAATGTTGTTGCCTCTCATCCCAAATGAAGGACAAGATTATTGTTTGCGAAATATCATTCAGAAGCTAAAAGATGTAGAAAGAAAAGAGGGTGGAATACGTGATTTAAAATCTTGTATCGTTTCTTGAACTTGTTAAACTATATCAAGGTTCATTATGTATGGGAGTCTTATTCTAGTTTTTTATATGTGTTGGTTGAACATTAAAGTCCCCTCTTCAGACTTTAAATTGTGAAATATCACACTTTTCATGTAGACCTTAGTGATATGAAATGTAAAAGGACCTTGTTGAACATAATTTCAACACTTTTCAAATTGGTTGAATTATATAAGAGATATAGCTTAGAGCAATCCTTCTCACCCGCACACTTTGCACTTGCCGGAGGTCTCGTTGGAAGCAGTCTCTCTACTTCCGGGTTTATCCTGGGGTAGGGGTAGGATCTGTCTACATTTTACCTCCCCCATACCCCGCCTCAGTGGGATTGGGTATGTTGTTGTTGATGTTGATATAGCTTAGAGCAAAAAACTATACTATACCTGCCCATATATTAAAGGGAAAAAGATTGGTTATAATCACCCACGAGTCTGATGTCGCAAGACTCAAAATGTGTTTTCTTCAAGTATCAAATTAAGTATTATTATGGAATGTATAAAGCTTCAATAAGTATTAGCTAGAGTTAAACAATATCCTTAGGGCATCCATTTTGGTTAATATTTATAAGGCTTTAAAAATTAAATATCTCATGCCACCATATTTTATAAACTTTTTGGGTGTAATAAACTCCATTATGATACAAATATTTTAAAGCTTTGTGATTGTTTCACATAACAGATACATTAAATATTTTGATCCTTGAGACTATGAAGAGGTCCAAGGTTTAGGACCTTTTGCATTCCACATAGGCATGAAATGAAGATCCACTATGGTTGAAATAAACATAAACATTTTCAACAATTATAAACTTATTCTTGAACTTCCGATAGTAGATGCTCTTAAAGGCTTAAAGTGTCAAAGGAATGGGATGTTGATTTGTTAGCTCAAATAGTAAAGTGAAGAAGCTGATGTGATATGAATGTGATGTGGTTTGTGGAAGGCTTCTCTGTCTTTAGAGCGGTTTAGAGTAGTGTTTGCTTAACCAATCAAATGATAGTTTAGCGAACAACAACATATGAAAATGGTAGTTTAGTGAGAAATAATTATATTTAAGGTCGGGGTACATTAATGAGACCGCAAGACTGCATTTAGTACCGTCGCCTCGCTTTATCTCTCTACAATCAACTTTATCACCAGCTTAGTGCTTAGTATTAATAAGAAAACCAACTTCACTATCAAAAATACCCCACTTAAACACATATGCATAATGCATGCAACCAAAATCAAAATCACACACAAACACAAAACCAAGATTGGTCGCCTGCATGACCGAGTTGTGCATTTTTTATGTTGAAGACACGTGCTCATGACCGAGGGATGAACGCGTCATGCAATCGCCACTTGGACAAAGAACGCGTCTTCCTTGTGCAATTACGCATGGTCTAATTGGTTGAGGAGTGTAGTGATTCCATGTTCTTAAAATGTGTGTTTTTTGTCTCGAGAAAATAATTTTATAAAAAATGTTCTTTTTGTTTTTTTTTTTGTTTGGACAATTATTTTAGCTTACTGAAAATATAAAAAACTAAAAATTATGACATATTTGAACGTTATTTAAAACATGTTTTTCTTGTCTTCTGGTTCGATTTTGAAACATACCAATTAACACAGTGATAGCAATCTCTGAAAATGTTGTGCCTCAGAACTTCCATTCGTTATCGTAATAATTCAATCTACCCTTTGATGAATGTAAGATTCTTCTCTGTCAAACAACATGCTTCTAACTGTGTTCCTAAAGTTACCAAGCTCAACGATGCCCTCCAACTGTTTGATGAAATGCTTCACAGAAAACCTCCACCTTCCATCATTGAATTTAACAAGCTCATTATAAATATTGCTAATATGAAACATTATTCGACCGCCCTGTCACTTTTTAACCAAATGAATTTAATGGGTATTCCTCGTGATATCTTTGCAATGAGCATCTCTATCAACTGTTATTGCCGCCTTAAGCAAGTCAATTATGGTTTTGCCTTATTAGCCACCATCTTCAAGCTGCGTCATCCTGCCAATGTCGCCACCTATAGCACTCTCATTAATGGCCTTGTTCTTGCTGATCGGGTGTTTGAAGCTGTTGAATTGTTCAAGAAACTGCAAAGAAATAAACTATGTGAGGCTGATGAGGTTATGTACGGAACTGTTATTAATGGGCTTTGTAAAGTAGGTTATACTAGCAAGGCCCTTGAGTTGCTCAGGTTTATGGAAAATGGACCATGTAAACCGTGGGTGAATCAGTACAATACAATCATCGATAGCCTCTGCAAAGACAGAATGGTCGATGATGCACTACAGCTCTTTGCTGAGATGACTCAAAAAGGAGTCAATGCTGATGTTATCACTTATACCTCTTTGATTCATGGTCTATGTAACTTTGGTAGAGAGGGTGAGGCAGCAAAAATGTTGATAAAGATGGAGGAGAAAGGTATCCCTCCCAATATACATACCTACACTACCTTGGTGAATGCCTTTTGCAAGCAAGGATCTGTAAAAGATGCAGAGCTTGCTGTTCAAGCAATGGAACGTAGAGGTCTACATCCAAATGTAGTCACTTATAGTGCACTAATAGATGGGTATTGTTTACGTGGTGAATTAGATGAGGCAAAGAAAGTTGTTGATCGCATGGTAGAGAAGGAGCTTAGGCCAAACATTATCACCTATAACAGCTTGATAAATGGATACTGCAAGAAAAAACAAATCGATGAGGCCATGAATATATTTCGAGAAATCTCAGACAAAGGTTTGATTCCTAATGTTTGTACTTACAACACAGTGTTGCAAGGTTCGTTTCAATTGGAGAATCCTACGGCTGCAAGAGATCTCTTCAATGAGATGCAAGCCAAGGGTGTGACTCCAGATGTATTTACTTATAGTATATTGTTAAACGGAATGTGCAAAAACTCTGAGTGTTCTGACGCATTGGCTCTCTTCCGTTCTCTGGAAAACAGTGAATTGATGAAAAGTGTATGCTTGTATACTACCCTGATTGATGGTTTTAGCAAATGTGGGAAGCATAACATGGCAATGGATTTGTTTGATGAACTCTTGTTAAAAGGATTGAAACCACATATGAAGACATATAGCGTGGTGATACATGTGCTTTTCCGAGAAGGGTTATTTAGTAAAGCTAAAGAATTACTTCAGAATATGGAAGAAAATGGTTGTTTGCCGAATAGTTTCACATACAATGTTATTGTTAAAGAGTTGTTGAAGAAAAACGAGTGTCAAGAGGCAGAAAATTTTCTTGAAGAAATGATCAACCGAGGTTTTGGGCCTGATTATGCTACTTTTTCAATGTTGCTGCCTCTCATCCCAAATGAAGGACAAGATTCTCGTTTGCGAAATATCATTCAGAAGCTAAAAGATGTAGAAAGAAAAGAGGGTGGAATACGTGATTTAAAATCTCTTATCGTTTCTTGAACTTGTTAAATTATATCAAGGTTCATTATGTATGGGAGTCTTATTCTAGTTTCTTTTATGTGTTGGTTGAACATTAAAGTCCCCGCTTCGGACTTTAAATTGTGAAATATCACACTTTTCATGTAGACCTTAGTGATATGAAATGTAAAAGGACCTTGTTGAACATAATTTAACTTTTCGAATTGGTTGAATTATATAAGAGATATAGCTTAGAGCAAAAAATTATACTATATCTGCCCATATATTAAAGGGAAAATGATTGGTTATAATCACCCACGTGTCTGATGTCTCAAGATTCGAAATATGTTTGCTTCAAGTATCAAATTAAGTATTATTATGGGAATGTATAAAGCTTCAACTTAAGTATTAGCTAGAGTTAAATGATGTCTTTAGGGCATCCACTTTGATTAATATTTATAAGGTTTTAAAAATTAAATATTTCATGTCTCATTCATATTTTATAAACTTTTTGGGTTAATAAACTTATCTCTATTATGATACAAAAATTTTAAAGCTTTGTAATTGTTTCACATAATACATGCATTAAATATCGGGCGCCCTTAAATATCTTGACTTGAGACTATGAAAGCATCCACTATAAAAGGTTTATAAAAAGGTCTAAAAGCTATGAAAAAGTTTATCTTTTGTTTCAACCATAGTGAACTTGTTGTTTATATCTATATGGCATGAAAAAGTCCAAGATCCTAAACCTTTTCATAATTTAATGCATGTGTTATGTTTGAACATTTGATATAATTATAAAAGGTTTATACATAGTGGTAATAAGTTTATAGTTTATGAATGGGATAATGACAAAAAAATGCATCGAACTTGACCACTTCTGCGATTGTGTGTAGCCAACTTTTTTTTTTCATTGTAACACAAACCTATTGATTTTTTGTTATTGTATGTACGCTTTCCAGCGTGTCGCAACACTTGGACTCCCAGCGTGTTTGGATGTTACACATGTACTGCCACCGTATCAATACTACTTTTTTTTTAACTACACATATAAGATAACCCTAAGTCAACCCAACACTTTTTTTTCTCACACATACTTTAATCTATCATCTCTCTTTCTTTTCCTTTTACCCCACAAACCCTAATTTAATATGGTTTTTTGTAGTGCTTTTGTTAAATTGATGTGGGAAAAAGGTAATATATATTATATTCTATTGGCCCCCTACACTTATTTGTTGTTTTATTTTTGTTTTCATGTGCATGGTGTTTAGGGTTTCAGTTATTGAATATATAAATATAATTTTTTTTACATGATGGCTCCTTAAGATGCCTACCTCTTTGATGGAGTGTTCTATTTCTCACCATTAAGGTATGAAAACGGAATTGTTTATAAGATGAGGATTGGAAAAGATAAGTTGTTTGACTATCAAAGTTTGCGTAAGTTTTTAGAAGAGAAGCTTGAAATAACTTTTTATGCCATGTTTTTTAAGTTACCAGAGTGTGAGTTAGATGTTGGGATGAAAATAATTGGAGGTGATGTCGAATTGGAAGCAATGTATGGATTTGCTTAAACTTATGGGATATTAAACATGTATTTGGCACACATTCCTCAAAAGTTGGATGAATATTACATTCCAAACTTGTGTTTTGAGGATTCTTGTGATGAGGCCACATCTAAACTTAGGATTAATGGGATTAGGAAAAAGGATGATGGGAATATGTCATGGGATGAACTAGTTGAATGGGCTGAGGAAGAAGCACGACACCTACATTCACCACTTAAGCCTAGAACTGTTAGGAGACAACTTACTACTGAAACACAAATTAATGATGAAGTGGTTTTTGATCATTCTGATGCACCACTAAAACCTAGAACAGTTAGGAGACAACTTACCACTGAAACACATGTTAATGATGAAGTGGCTGGTGATCATTTTGATGCACCACTTATGAATGATGAAGTGGTTGTTGATCCTTCTGATGCACCACTTATGACTGAAGAAGTGGTTGTTGATCATGTTGATGAAGTGGTTGCTGACCATTCTGATGAAATGGTCGTTGATCATTCTGATGCACAAGGTAAAAAGCCAGTAGATAAGGGTAAGGGTATTATGAAAGATAAAGGTAAAGTACGGAAAAGAAAGCATGTGGTTAGAAAGGGTAATGGTATTGTGATTCAAGAAAATGTAACCCAAGTGTTATGGATCATGATTCTAGTGACAGTGATAGTGAATTAGAAGTAGGAGGGAAATACTCAATGTATAGTGATACTGAGAGTGAATACTCTGATAAGTCTGTAGACTACTTGTCAAAAGGTGAAGATGAATTAATTGAACTTAGGAATAGAAAATCCAAGGAAAAGAGGCCCCCAAGACATCTAAGCAGAGATCATGTTCTGATAAAGATGGATGTAAGAGCAGTTCTAGACTATATATAAGTTATAATGATGGTGACAGTGCAATAGTAATGGAACATGAGGAATTCATGGATGATTTGATGAGGAACTTGAGGCAAGATGATGCTGATCTTACAGATCCATTTACATTAGTTTGAAACAAAGCTGGACAAGTATCCTATTCATGATGTGGATACACATTGGAAAATGAGGAAACCAAAGGTAATGTGTTTAATTATATAGATTTGTATGCATTGTTTCATTGATTCCAATTAACAGAGCTTTTTGATTTCAGGTTGGTGAAAAGTATGTTGATGCTGCTCAATTTAGGGATTGCTTGACTTATTATGCTTTGGCAAATGTATTTTCTCTATGATTTTACAGAAGCTCAAAAACCCAGGTAATAGCTAAGTGTGGGTTAAGCCAGAGAGGCTCAAGGATCCAGAAAAGGGGAAGAGAAATAAGTGGAAAAGATATCCAAGTGAGAAGAAAGGTGAAGGATCTGAATGCCCATGGAGGTGTTACGAAAAAGAACTGAAAGGTGAGAAATCATTTCAAGTAATGTCTCTTGAGGATAAGCATACTTGTACTAGAGATTTTAAGCATGAAACTTTAGTGAGCTACAAGTGGATTGGTAAACATTTTGGCAGTAAGATTAGGATGAATCCAGATATTAAGTTACATGAAATTGCAGATTTAGTGATGAAAAATATAAGTGCAGTGTAAGTCTATCACAGTGTAGGTATGCAAAAGGCTGGGAATTGAATGAAGCAGAAACAGCTGTTGAAGATCATTATGCTTATATAAGGTCATATGCTAAGGCTATATTAGATTCTAATGAGGGTTCCACAGTTAGGGTTGGGGTTACAGTGAATCCAGATGATAAAACCTATTTTGATAGATTTTATGTCTGCTTTAATGGACTGAAAGAGGGATTGAAGAGGGGATGTAGACCAGTAATTGCTTTAGATGGATGTTTCCTTAAAATTCCAAATGTTGGGGAAATCCTTACGGCAATTACTAGAGATGGAAACAACCACATATTTCCAGTAGCATGGGCTGTGTTTAATGTAGAGAGCAAGGATAATTGGACATGGTTTTTGGAGTTACTTGGAGAAGATATTGGTTACCCAACTGGAAATGGGTTAACACTGATCTCAGACCAACACAAGGTAACTATGTTTTGAATGTATTTTTTACTAACAAAATGAAATTATGTGATATGTTTTTATAATGAATTCATTTTTAACTATGTAATATGTAAATGCAGGGATTGATTGAGGCTGTAAAGGACGTGATGCCACATGCGGAACATAGACAATGTGCTAGACACATTTATGAGGGGTTTAGAAAACAATATGGTGGTGTTGAGTTTAGAAACTTATTCTAGGCTGCCTCTAAAGCTAGTTACCCTGGACTCTTCAACAAGATAATGGGCAAGATGAAAAGGGCCAATCCAAATGCATATCAGTATCTACTAGATAAGGATCCCAAAACTTGGTCAAGAGCCTATTTTCACATAGGTAACAACTGTGAGGCTATAGAAGATGGTTTTAGTGAGTTTTTTTAACTCTGTGCTATTAAGAGTAAGAAATGAACCATTAATTACAATGCTGGAAGCAATGAGGGTTATAGTTATGGAGAGAATGAATACGATTAGGAAGATGTTGGAAAAATGGAAAGAAGACACTGACATTTGTCCGAACATTCAGAAAAGGTTGGAATACCTTAAAGATCAACAAAGATAATTTACATTTACAGTTGCATCTACATTTACATATAAATTTACATCATTAAAGATCAAAAAAGACTAATTACATTTACACTTATATCCTTTTGAGGTTTTGGCATGTTATCCCGGCTGGTGGAGCTGTTTTTGAAGTGAGAAATGGATCAGAAGCTTATGGAGTGGATGAAGAACATAGAACATGTAGCTGTAGGATATGGCAACTATTAGGTTTGCCATGTAGTCATGCCATTGCAGTTATCTTCAAATTGAATAGGAGGGTAGAAGCCTATGTCCCAGATTGTTTTAGAAAACATATGTTTTATGCTACTTATCATCAATACCTACATCCAGTAGATGGAGTAAACTTTTGGTCAGACTGTAGTGAGATGTCTAGGGTATTGCCTCCTAAACCAAAAAAGATGCCTGGTAGGCCACAAAAAAAGAGAATTAGAGCCCCTCATGAAAATTAAAACCCAAACAAAGTTCCTAAGATTGGAATTCAAATGACTTGTCAGAATTGTTTGCAAAAAGGTTATAACAAACCAGGTTGCAAGAATCCAATTGTTGTTATACCACCTAAACCCCCAGCTAAGAAAGGTAGACTTAAGAAAGTTAACTCAGTAGTTGATAAGGATCCCATGGTACCACCATATATTCCAATTCCAGGTTTTCATCCAATTCCACCGGTTGTTGATGAACCAGTAGTACCACCATGTGTTTCAACTGATGTTGGACCTAGTCAGACATCATAGACAACAGTTGTGTTACCACCTAAACCCCCTTCAAAGATAAGTAGGAAAAAGGTAAGTTTTGTTGATAGTATGAGGCAAAGAGGGATAGTGCAAAGGGGATTAAGTAAAAGGGGAAAGGGTATGTTTTTTTTTGGTTTAAGGTTGGGAAGATGGTTTGGTATTGGTGAAACAGATAGTATGTCAGCTCCAATTGATGAACCTTCTCAGACTCAAAATGATGATGCACCTTCTCAGACATCTACTTTTTACACTCATGATGCACCTACTCAGGCATCATAGACAGCAACTCCAATGGCATAACCATCAGCTCAAATGGCACACCATCAGCTCCAATGGCAGAACAAGCAACTCCAAGAACAAGGAGGAACTTTGTGATGCCAATACCAAGAGAAAAAAGTGAAAGAATCCTCAAGAAGAAACTTTCAAAGAATCACCCAGGAATTGGTAGCTCAAATTCCAGACCTCCCACACTCTGGATTGAAATGAAATATCAGTATGTCCACATCTTTTGTATCTATATGTTTTGGACTTGAACAATTAGAAGTTGTGTATGTAACTAATGGTTTAACTCTGTGCACTTCTTTTGTACCTATATGTTGTGCACTTAGATGTAATTTGGAATTTGGGTAACTGTCATGTAAGTATGCAACTTAAAACTACTAAGTGATGCAGTTTGATGTCACTTTAATGCCCAATTTTGTACATTATGGGCATTAGGATGTATTGACAGTTTACCATTTGGAAATGATGAATATCAAGTGTAGTTATCTTATGTTAATTTTTTTTTTCTGCATCAGTATACGGTATGATATTAAAATGTTTAAAGAGTGATTATAAACACAAAATAAAGAGTGAAGACTACAATGCTACATAATATAGCTGTAGGATGATACATTGATTCTAGATGTCACACACTACCAAAACACATCCTACCAAAATAACACAAACTAACCACAAGTGTCAATGCACAAAACTAAGTTGCAACAACAAAACATATCAAAAGAACAAAGAAACTAAACACAACTATAAGTTTGTCATACACTCCAACTTTTGACTTTATTAAATTCAATTCTTCCTTCAAGTGACCATTCTCCTTCAATTGACCCATTTCCAAACTTGAAGCTTGAGTGGATTTTCTTCTCTTAAGCATGTTATTCAACCTTTTGTTTTCTTCATGTAACTCGAAAAACAAAACTTTGTAGTAGTCACTTGGTAGCTCGGGATCTAAGAACCCGTAAAACTTACACTTTTCGTCTTCATCCTATCACACATACAAGAAAACTCAACAGGTATCCAAACTAAAACAAATCCAATCTACTAAAACCAAAAAACGAAAAGTACAAAATTCTTACATAAATAGGACAAGCCTTAAATCTTCTTGGGGTTATCAATGGTCCATGAAACTTTTTCTTCGATAGGCAAAGGACACCAACAATGAGTTGCATTGATGAGTTGTTGCAAGGTCATACGATTGGATCTTGAAGAATATGATGAAGATCTCATACTTCGTTTTGTGTGGTTGAGGTGAAATTGGAATAAGGGTTTGTGTTAATAAATGTGTGGTTGGGATATGTGGGGTATAAAATGACGGAAAAAAGGGGTAAAAAATAGTGTTGACATGATGGCAGTACATGTGTAACACCTAAACACGCTGGCAGTCCAAGTGTTGTGACACGCTGGAAAGCGTACATACAATAACAAAAAATCAACAGGTTTGTGTTACAATGAAGAAAACATAGTTGGCTACAAACAATTGCAGAAGTGGTAAAGTTCGATGCATTTTTTTGTCATTATCCCTTTATGAATTAATGATTTGACATGTTATAAACCTATTTAAAATGTCAATCATTGTGGATGCTCTGAAGAGGTACAAGGTTTAGGACCTTTTGCATGCCACATAGACATGAAATGAAGATCCACTATGGTTGAAATAAATAAGAACATTTTCAACAATTATAAACTTATTCTTGAACTTCCGATAGTAGATGCTCTTAAAGGCTTAAAGTATCAAAGGAATGGGATGTTGATTTGTTAGCTCAAATGGTAAAGTGAAGAAGTTGATGTGATGTGAATGCGATGTGGTTTGTGAAAGGCTTCTCTGTCTTTAGAGCGGTTTAGAGTGGTGTTTGTTTAACCAATCAAATGATAGTTTAGTGAACAGCATACCCAATCCCGCCATGGTGAGATATGGAAATGATAGTTTCGTGAAAAAAAATTATATTTAAGGCCGGGTATATTAATGGGCAAATCACCCAAAATTGTAGTTAACTTGTCACTTTTTCCAATTGTATGTAGCATTCTTTTTTTTTCTCATTCTGTTAATAAACCTCTATCCGCTTTTCAAGTTTTCGTCCGTTTTTTCATGTTTTCATCTGTTTTTACACGTTTTCATTCGTTTTTACACATTTTCGTCCGTTTTTGCACGTTTTCATCCCTTCTTACACGTTTCGTCCGTTCTAACACGTTTTCGTCCGTTTTTCACGTTTTCATTCATTTTAACATGTTTCCGTCCGTTTGTTACGTTTTCGTCCGTCTTTACACATTCTGGTCCATTTTAACACGCTTTCATCAGTTTTTTCACGTTTTCATCCGTTTTTACACGTTTACATCCGTTTTTGCACGTTTTCGACTGTTTTTGGACGATTTCGTCTGTTTTTACACATTTTTGTCTATTTTAACACGTTTTCATCCGTTTTTACACGTTTTCATCTTTCTCTACACGTTTTCGTCCGTTTTTTCACTATTTCATCCGTTTTTACACATTTTCATCCGTTTTTACATGTTTTCGTCTACTTTTTCACGTTTTCATCCATTTTTTCATGTTTTCGTCCGTTTTTTCACGTTTTCATCAGTTTTTTCATGTGTAAACACGTACGAAAACGTGTATAAAATGGATGAAATGTGTAAAAACGGATGAAAACGTGTAGAGACGGCCGAAAACATTCGAAAACGTATTAATATGCGAAAAAATAGACAAAATGTGCAAACACGAACGAAAACGTGAAACAACGGATGAAAACGTGTAAAAACGGATGAAAACGTGAAACAACGGACGAAAACGTGCAAAAACGGACGAAAACGTGTAAAACGGATGAAAACATGTAGAAACGTATGAAAACGTGAAAAAATGGATGAAAATGTGAATAATGGACGAAAACGTGTTAAAACATACAAAAATGTGTAAAAACATACGAAAACCTGCAAAAAGAGGAAAACATGAAAAAACGGATGAAACCGTGTAAAAACAGATGAAAACGTGAAAAAACAGACGAAACCGTTTTAAAACGGACGAAACAGTGTTAAAACGGATGAAAACGTGTAAAAACAGACGAAAACGTGAAATAACAGACGAAACCGTGTTAAAATGGACGAAACCGTGTTAAAACAGATGAAAACGTGTAAAAACGAACAAAAACGTGCAAAAATTGATGAAAATGTGTAAAAATGGAAGAAAACGTGTAAAAACGGATGAAAACGTGAAAAAACGAATGAAACGGGGAAAAACAGACAAAATGTGAAAAACGGACGAAAACGTGTAAAAATGAATGAAAACATGTAAAAATGAATGAAGACGTGTAAAACGGATAAAAACGTGAAAAAAACGGACGAAAGCGTGTTAAAATGAACGAAAACGTGTAAAAACGTACGAGAACGTGAAAAAAAACGGACGGAAACATAAGAAAACCAAATTTTAAGTTATTTTTTAATGATCGTTACTATAAAGGACCAACGACGCAAGTTTAGCGTAAGATAACCAAATTTTAAGTTATTTATTAACGGTCGTTAGCATAAAGGACTAACGATGCAAGTTTTTTTGGTAACGGGTACACATAAAGGACTAACGATAGAGGTTTATTGACAGAATGAGAAAGAAAAAAAAAGAATGCTACATACAATGGAAAAAAGTGGCAAGTTAACTACATTTTTAGGTGATTTGCCCTATATTAATAAGACACCAAGACCGCATTTAATATCGCCACTTCGCTATATCTCTCTAAAATCAACTTCATCACCAACTTAGTATAATAAGACAACCAACTTCACTACTAAAAATACCCCACTTAAACACATGCATCCTACCAAAATGAAAATCACACACAAACACAAAACCAAGATTGGATGCCTGCATGACCGAGTTATGCATTTTTTATATTGAAGATGCGTGCTCATGGGCACCCTAATAGGGATGAACGTGTCATGCAATCGCTACTTTGACAAAGAACGCGTCTTCTTTGTGCTATTACGCATGGTCTAATTGGTTGATGAGTGTAGTGAATTCATGTTGTTAAAATGTGTGTTTTTTTTCTCTAGACAATAATCTGTTAGAGAGAGTAACTGTTGGGATATAAAGTCAAAGTACTGCTTAATGAAAGTCAAAGTACTGCTCGTGTCAAAGTAATGCTATACCTAAAGGACTGTTATGCAAATCGTTAAGGATTATTATGTAATTTTAGAATATTCTTAGATTAGAATTAGTTTACTTGTCGTACAAGAATTGTAAACCGACTAGGGTATTCCTTATGCCTAAAAGGACCCCTAGATTGGCATTAGAGGTACACAATATTAGAGAATATTAGAGATACGAATTACATGCAAGTACGATATTAGAGTTATTAGGGTTGTTAGTGAATCTGTATAACAAGCAGGTTCAAAGTTTTAATAAAATTGTTGAAGTTTAAAGTTATTCTTCTTAGCTTTATTGAAGTAGTTTCCGCATACTTAATAGAGTTATATCAGTGTTTCATTGTTAGTAATTTAGGATTTATCCAAGGTTGCTAAACCCTTACAAGTTACATAGTTAGTTTGATCAGAGTATACCGATCCAACAAGTGGTATCAGAGCTTGTGTGGAAACTCTGATTAAGAAGAAACCCTTAAAACCGATTTAACTACAAACCCTTAAAGATGTCTACTGAAGCTGCACCACCCCCATCCATCCTCTTGAGTGTATCCTTGAGCCACAAGCGTAGCTTTGTTTCTGATAACAATTCCTCTTTCATCCTTCTTGTTTCTGAACACCCATTTAGTACCTATTACCTACTTTCCAGAAGGCAAATCACAAAGCACCCAAACCTTTTGAAGCTTGAATTGGAGCAGCTCTTCTTGCATTGCTTCCACCCAACTTTCATCTTCAAGTGCCTTGTAAACATTCTTTGGCTCCATTTGTGACAGAAAACACATAAAGAGACATTCATTCTTGCCTTTATGAATCTTAGATTCATATATTTTACTAATGAATCCATGAACATCAGGCAGCTTTGTTTGTCTTCTAGTCTTCACAGGTGAATAGACATCCCCAATCACATTTTCAAAAGGATGTGATTTATGAATAGAAGTGTGGGGATTCTGAGGAACTGCAATCTCACTTGGCATATTTGAGATTTCAACATCATTGGCTTGAGCTTCCTCAGTAACTGGATTTGTAATTTCCACATCTGGTGTTGCAGTGGAAACATTTTGCCTAACAGTGGAATCTGAATTTCCACTGCTTTCAGAATTTTCAGCATTCAAGTTACTATTTCCTTCCTTTCCCAAATCACTAGAAGGATGAGCATCTCCAGTTTTTGGTATATCATCATTATCTGCATAGTCCCAAAGAGGTAGACTGAATTCATCTTGATCATCTGCATGATCTTTGCTTGGTTCATCATCATCAAGAAACTCTTCTGAACCTGCAAAATCAAAAGAAGATGTTCCTGTAGAAACAGGCACATAATTCATAGTATTTGTTAGAGTATCAAGATCAAACAGCCTTTCTGGACCAGTTCCTTTGACATTCACTTTGTTTTCTAGGAACTCAACATGCAGATTTTCTTCAATCTTTTGGGTTCTTAAGTTGAATACTCTGAAAGCTTTACTAACCATGGAATACCCAATAAAATACCCTTCGTCAGCTTTTTCATCAAACTTGCCCAGATAATCTATGGTATTGAGAATAGATACATGACATCCAAATGGTCTCATGAAGTCAAGGATAGGTGGTCTACCCCTAAATAATTCATAAGGTGTCTTGTTCTTTGTCTTTACCACTAAAACCCTGTTTTGCACATAACATGCAGTGTTAACTGCTTCAGCCCAAAAAGTGATTGGCAATTTAGAATCGGCCAACATGGTTCTAGCAGCCTCTATTAGTGTCCTGTTCCTCCTCTCAGCAACACCATTTGTTGAGGATTTCTAGCTACACTAAATTCTCTTTTAATACCTTTATCTCTGCAAAAAATCATCCATAACTCTATTCTTGAATTATGTCCCATTGTCACACCTAATGATTTTAACTTTCATATCATATTGGTTTTCTACTTCTGTGATAAAGATCTTGAGGATGCCTATTGTTTCATCCTTGGTTCCAAGAAAGAAAACCCATGTAAACCTGCTAAAATCATCAGTTACCACTAGATAATATTTCTTTAGATTCAAGCTGCTCACTCATGTAGGACCAAATAAGTCCATATGTAACATTTGAAGTGGGTGAGCAATAGAGTTAACCAACTTTGGTCTGCAAGAAGCTCTGTGTTGTTTGCCTTTAAGACAAGCCACACAGGTTTGATCATTTTCAAATCTTTTCTGAGGTAAAACTCTCACCAAACCATTTTTTACAATCTTGTTAATGGTTTTGAAGTTAACATGACCAAATCACTGTAGCCTTAGCACGCAAGCAAGCATAATCATCTTTAGCTACAATGTTGTTCATATCAAAGCTATAGAGATTGCCTTTTCTAGGAATTTTAAGAAGAATCTGACTTTCATCAGGCATCTTAAAATCCTTAGAGATAACAAAGCACATATCTTTGGTAAAAAAGAACATTGTTCATCTTGTCACACATTTGTGACACACTAAAAATATTGTACTTTAGCTCTTTTACATAGTACACAGGTTCAAAGTCCAAGTTACTAGTTTTGATAACTCCTTTACCAGCAACTTTTCCATTTACTCCACCTTCAAAACTGACATACTGTCCATCATAATGCTCAAAATCTGAAAGATAGGACTTGTTGCCAGTCATGTGCCTTGAACACCCACTATCTATATATCATTGATCTGATCTTTTTGTCCTTGGATGTTCAAGCACATAAGAGTAAAGAGTTAGTTTCTTTTGGGGACCCAAGCCATGATTGACTTGGATATGCCCCGTGTATCAATATAGTTAAATCTATCAAAGGTCATTGATACACCATTGGGATTGGTAGTAGAGGTATTTCCTTTAGGTTTCCATTCCCAACGTGTTGAGGCCTTCACAACATTGCCCATGTCCCTCTTTTCTTGTTTACAACCCTTGCAGTGGTAACTTTTGAATGAGTAGTGGAAACGGCTGGTTTCTTTTTAGGCACCCATTGTTGGTTATAATGAACCTTTTTAGTTAGAAAAGTTCCTTTCCCTGTTTGTGCAGATTTCACAAAAGTTGTTTTGGACTTTGCACTTTTAACAGGTGACTTAGGGTGAGCATTGTTAACAGTTTTTGCTGTGGCAAAAGTTTTGAGGCCACTTCTTAGTTGAACTGCTCTTGGGACCATTTTGCAATGTGAATTAGGGTGTACATTATGTTGAAACCTGTTAGTCTCCACCCTTTTATTCCCATGGAATTCCCTTCTCCCATTATGATAGTCACAATAAGCATGTAAATGATCAAAACTACCACAGATATGGCATGCCTTATTGTACATTACAAAATCACTACCTAGTTTTTGAGATTTAACATGATTCCAACTCCTCTGGTTACCCCTAGGAGCTGAAGGCTTGTTCCTATACATCTCAGCATACCTTACAGTTGGTCTAGGTTTATTAACTGGTTTCCTAGGTTCCTCTGTAACAGTATTAACAACTTTTGGGATAGAAGCCTCTACATTCTTTTTAGCATTCTCATCAACAACAGATGAGTCACTAGCACTCTCAAAAACATCATTATCATGCTTAATCTCTTCCTCACTTTTCACCATTGTGTCCTTTAAAGGATCATATTCTCTTTCAAGTTCCTGAAAATCTTCTAAGCCTGTATGAGCTAAATCTATACCTGGAGGTGATGGAACACCTCTTAGTGGTGGAGGCACTGTATTATAACCCATACCAGACTTAACTTTACTATATATTTGAGCATTCCAAATTTTATCAATTGACTTAGACTGATGATAACATGTGTCTAAAGTTAAATTGACATTTTCATTTTTCTTTTGAAGTTTTTCAAACTCCTTTTTGTATGCTTCATTCACAGCTGTAGTATGTTCTACCTCTCTTCTAAGAAGAATCATATCATCATTATATTTTGACTCATTTTCCTGATAGTGCTCTATTTGCTTTTCTAATACTGCTATGGCTCTCCTAAGATTAGACACAATATAATTAGCAGTATATAACTCTTGTCTTTCATTAGAATATAAATCATTAAGCCTTTCAACTTCTTTAGCAGCCCTACATGTTTTAGAACAACTTTCAAAGTTTTGTACCTCAGAGTCAGAGAAAGCCATTAGAGCAAATTCAGTAGCAACAAGAGCAGCATCAGAATGCTCTTCTTCTTGTTCATCAGCCATGAAACTCCAATCATAGCTCACACCATCAATAGCCAACATTGCCTTTGGTTCTTCCATAGTTGGTCCCTTCTTTTGCTTGTACCAAGTAGACCTGTTGTCCTTGGTCTTTGGTCTTCTGCATTCTCTAGCAAAGTGTCCAAACTTGTGGCAGTTAAAGCACTCCACTTTTTTCTTATCAAAGCCTGCAGTTTCATCACCATTGATGTGAATAGGCTTGCCAGTCTTCTTGTAGAATTTCCTAGCCCTCATGCTAAGAAGAGCTATTTGCCATTTTATATCCATCTCCTCCAAGTCATCTTCATCAATTTGCTCTATGTCTTCATGAGTTAAGACAGAGTCATCAACTTGTGTGGATATTAAAGCATAAAAGGTAGGATCTCCAATACTAGAAACCTTCTTCTTTGAACCTGCAGTGGTAACATTAACATTACCAGTGGAAACTTTAGAGCCAGCAATGGCAAAGTCATCATCACTATCATCTTCAAAATCATCACTGTCAACAGAGGTTGACAACAATGCCAAGCTACTAGAGCTTGTACCAAGTTTCCCTGCCTTCTTCAACCTTTGCTCAATAAGTTTGAAGTTGTTGTAAAGGTCATTGAGCTTCATTGTTTCTATGTCTGATTTGTTTTCCCAGACAGTAACATTGGTTTGAAACTCTGAAGGCAAACTTCTTAGAAACTTCAAATTCAGGTCTTCCTTTTCTACCTCAATGCCAAACACAATCAGTTGTGTAACAATCTTCTGAAGTTTGGTGAAGATGCTATCAAGTGAGTCATTGCTTGAAGCAGAGAAGTTTTCATAACTTTTCTTCAACAATGTCTTTTTTGTAGCATCATTACCACCAAACACTGAGCAAATATCTTCAAACAGTTCTTTAGCAGTCATGTGCTTGCTGAATGCAATGATGTGATCTCTAGGAAGAGTCATTAGCAACAAACCTCTAGCCTTAAGATCATTCTTCCTGCAAGCTTTTTCAACACTAGATTCAGGCACAGAAACTTTCACAACATCTGTGTCACCAACCTTCACAGTACTAGTCACAGACTTGAAAGAATCACCAGTTTGAATGATCTCCCATAGAGCATAGTCCTGAATGAGAAAGTATTGCTCAATCAGTATCCTCCACATCTCAAACTCATTTAGTTTGAGCTTAGGTAGCCTTAGTGTAGAAGAGTTTGACTGGTTGTTTTCCATCTCCATTGAATTGAGTGAGTAGGTTAAGCTTATTCCTTGGATCTTCTAAAACAAAATATCAGAACCTTCGCTCTGATACCACTTGATGGATCTAGACACACACCTTGTGTCAATGCACGCGGAATTTACTTAGTAATACTTAGAAGATAGATTGTATGATGTATTGTAAGTAAACACAGATTAAACAAAAAACTTAAGCTCCAATATTATTAATGAATAATACGAGTGATCTTGCTTATCACTAGGGTTACACCTTGAAGCCTTTGTGAGTAATACGTTGGTAATTAAAAAAGTACCTAAGACAATGACCTAGGACCTCCTTTTATACAACAAGGAGTCCTTTACAAGATAAGTATAAAGCTAACATTATAGAATATACATGAAATCTATTCTATACTTATCTAGGCGCGTTCATCTAAACATTATCTAATAGCAGTGGTAATAATGTACCAGCAGTGGTAATACGTTTCCACTGCTAGTGTTAATCCGAGCAGCGTAAACCACAATTATCCGTGGTAACGGATTATTCCCAACAAACTTCACCTAGTGATCAGGATAACCTTGATTTTGAGGATATAACAACTAGTGATGATGAACTCATTAACTATGTAGATAACACAACTAGTGATGTGGAATCTAGTCCAACACCTCCTGAATTTAAGAAAGACAAGGGTTATCATGCAGTCCCTCACCCCACTGGTAGTTTTCAACCTCCTAGGACAGATGTTTCTTGTTTTGGAGTAGACAACCTAGAGTTTAGGAAGAAGCTTACTGGCAAATCTAGTTCTGAAACCCCAAAAGAAACAGTTGAGAAACCTAATGATAATGTTAAGATTCAAGCAGTACCTTCAACACAAAGTACTGCTAAACCTTCAGCAGTACCTTCAAGAAAACCTTTTCAAAATACTGCTAAACCTTTTTGGGATAATTTTGGTCAAAACAGTTTTAATCACTCACCTAGAAGACAGAATAGTTTTGGTCATAGACATAGACGAAGCAATTTTGGGAGTTTGGGTCAAAAATTGTGTTTTGTTTGTTACAGTCCTGATCATTTGATTAAGCACTGTAACTTTCACTCAGAATACCTAAGAAAATTTCCAAAGAACAGATCTGCCAACCAAAAACCAAGAGAGAATAAACCAGTCTGGAATCACTCACATAGGGTTAACCATAGCAACTTCTCACAAGACTATAGGTACCCTCACCAGAGAAGATCTTTTTCAAAACCACCTATTTCACAAGCAATACTTTCTCAAAGTACTGCTCAGTTTTCACCTAAACAAGGTACTACTCACACTTTTTGGAACAAAATCCCTAGGATATCTCGTTACTATCAACTTAGAAGGAATTATACTTCACATAGAGTATCTAGATCACAGGAACCAACACCAAGTGTTAAAACCAAATGGGTTAAGAAAGAAAACACTGCTGAGGGACAAACAGTACTTTCAACAAAAAGTGAATCAGATGTTTTTGTTGTACAAGAAAAAGAGAATTTAATTGAAAAAGAGAGTTTTGTTGAAAATCCAGCAAATTTTGAAAATCCACAAGCTAAGAATCAAAAATAATTCGGGATCATGTTTTAAAAAATAGTGGAAATTACATACTCAAAGAATTTGAGTATGTGACTCCACAAGGGGAACACAAGTCAGTAATGGCTTGGGTTCCTAAAAGAAACTAACTCTCTCATTTTTGTGCAGGGCAACCCAGAAGAGGAGCTTAAAGATCATTTAATTATGGATAGTGGTTGCTCTGGAAGCATGACAGCATGACAGGAGACAAGGAGATTCTGTCAGATTTTAAGTCATATTGTGGAGGAAGAGTTGCATTTGGGAATGATCCTAGTGGAGGTAGAATTAGTGGGAAAGGAACCATCAAGGCAGGGAGCATAGATTTTGATAATGTTCACTATGTAAAGGAGCTCAAGTTCAACCTGTTGTCAGTATCTCAGATCTGTGACAAGAAGTACCCTGTGCTATTCACTGACAAGGAATGTCTTATTCTTTCCCCTAAGTTCAAGCTTGTTGATGATAACTTGGTAATTCTGAGAGTACCAAGAACCGATGATGTGTACAGTCTTGATATAAAGACTCTTAGCTCTTCTGAAAGAGCAACGTGTTTAGTAGCAAAGGCAACACTTGAAGAAGCACATCAGTGGCATAGAAGACTGGGCCATGTAAATTTCAAGAATATTGATCCGTGCAAAACCGTTAAGTTTTCTCACGCAAGCTGACCACTTGTGAATGGCCAACTGTAAGAAACTTAAAACAGCTTAAGCACGAATGCAATGAAGATCTGGGGAGTATAGTGTTTCCCCGGGTCGTTATGTCCCAGCGAGCTGTGCGAAGAATCACCAAACGAATAGTGATCGAGAGATTTGAACGGGAAAAGAGGTTTGAATATGATTATAACTAAAGAAAAGTACATAAACTACAAGGGCTTAAATGCAAATTAAAGGAAATTAAAAAGATAAAAAAATATTAAATAAACGCTATCACTATTTTCAAATTGATGTTTTTGTTTTTATGTTTTTATAAAACTGAATTAAAAACTACGCGACGTACAAATGAAAATGTGAAACTAAATCAATATAAATCCTAAAAATATGAAATTGACATTTTTACAATCCTAATGATAAAAGAAAATTTATAGAAAAAGAAAATTATTTTTAACACTATTAAATTAATTATTATTAATTAAAAACTATTTTTAACTATTAAATAATAACCTAAAATACAAGATAATATGAAATAAAGCTAGGAAAATAAAATTATGACTTGGAAAAATCTAAAATAATAAAAGAGAATTTTCAAAACTATTTTTATATTTTTCTGAATATTTTTCTATTTTCTAGGAATTAAAAACTATTTAAAACTAATTAAATTGTTTAAAAATACAAATTTAACTAAGAAAAATTTGTAAAAATATTTTTTTGTTTTTTTATATTCATCTGAACTTAAGAAAAATGAAAAATAAACTTTTCTTAATTAATTGTATTTAAAGCTAATTAAAAATGCTTAAAAACTAATTTAAATTAAGAAAAATAGCAAACAAGACAGGAAAAATATGAGAAATTCAAGATAAGCTTAAAATAATACAAGGAATCTAGGAAAAATATAAAAAACAGGGGTTGTGTGTAGGAATTTGAGACTGCTATACAAGTGCTTATTGAAATAAGCACTTGAATAAGCCAAAGGGACACAACAAGTACCAAACTGAAACAGAAGGTATATATAGCTAAAAGAACCCAAAAGCAACTTAAAAAAACTGTCCTAAACCTATGAATTGCTAAATACCAAGATTTGATGAGTTGAGCAATTTGAGCTAAAAACAGTTTTAGGTGCTCACTTTGGGCTTAAAAATAAGCACTGAGATAAGCTGGAATTAAAAACAAAAGGCTGGAACCTAATCTAGACCTGGGTGAGAGCTTGTAAACCAAAAAGGAGACCTAGATAAGCTCAAATGAGACTTGTGCAAGCCCTGTAAAACCCCTGTGCAGACTCAGTATCAACTGAGTCTATGCACAGGGCATTTGTCCCCATGTTCAACAGCAATTTTAGAACTTATAAAAATTTAACAAAAATCCACAAAAATGACAATAATAAAGTAGACCAAGGGAAGTTTTTAAAACCACAAGATTCACATGATTTGGCTCAGAAATGAATCAAGGAAAATTCATCTCAGTTTGGCTCAGAACTGAGTTTGTGCAAATTGACTTTTAATAAAGAAATGGAAAGTTGACTTTTTTGAGTTTTGATTCAAAATGGTGGACAGATTATGATGTTAAAATATGAAATAAAGCTAATGTAATCTAACTCTATGGGTTTTAAACACAAAATGAGATTTTGTTTTGACAAAATCCCAACAGTAAAACTGTTAAGATAGATTGAAGCTGGATTTGACTTTGGTGGTGAGCTGATGCAAAATGAAGACAGATTTGAGCTTAAATGAACTAAACAAGCATATAACAACAAGAGTTAAGCACTGAACTAACCTCTGGATCAAATCAAACAGCAAATCCAAACACTACTGTAAACTACTGATGAGCAAGTAATACTATCCAAACTGCTAAACTGACTTAAACCATTGATCAAACTAAGCTTCACTATCCTAAATACACCTTAATAAACAAGATTGAACGGTTTAAGACTACAAATACAAATAAAAACTCAATATGCAAACTGAATTAAAACTGAAATTGAGATATCCACTCACATGTGTCCAGCTGGCATGCAGGCTAAAACCAAATCCAAAACTACTCTAAACTAATCTATTTCAACCCATTCAATGCTCTGCATCACCCAAATTAATCACCATTTCCAAATCAATCTCAACAATTGACTTTTGTTGACCATGGATGAAAAGAGCTTGAAAATGAATTCCCAGCTTATCAAAAGCTACAATGAGCTTAAGTAAGCTTAAGTGAATAAGAAAATAAGCTATGGGAAGATTTAATATAAGAACATGAATCTGAAATTCTTAACAGTGAACACAATAACAAGAACTTTAACCAAACTTTGAAATTGATTCTTAAAACAGATTACAATGATAACAATACTTGATTTTGAATCATAAAAACAAAAGACTACATATTTTAAGCTGAACTAAGACATTTATTAAAAAAACGACATAAAGAAAAACTTAAAAACTAACTACTCTCTTTTCTTCCTTCTTCTTCCTTCTTTTTATACTCCCATCTCCTTCTCTCCTCTTTCTGAGCATATCCCAGCAATTTTCAAGACCCTTGGATGAGTTTAGAGCAATCTTGGCCGTTTATGCATTTTGGCGCCAAAACTGGTCTTGAAAACTTAGACAGGGAAAAGGTTGCATTTAATGCATTTGGCTGTTAGGTGAGGAGGGGGGGAACAAAATGTGGAGTAGGGGGACAAAGTGTGGAGTTAGAGGTGGTGTTGTGTTGGTGGCTGGTTGCAGACAAGGGTGTCGGGGAAGACAGGAAAAGGGGGACGGGTAATATTATTTTAAACGTGGGTATTTGGGTTCGGGTTTGGACCGGGTAAAAGATTTGGGCCAAGGGTTTTTTATTTGGGCTTGGGTTTATATAGGATCCGGTTTATATTTGGGATATAAATAACACAAGGACCAAAGGTGTAAAGTTTGAAATTCCAGGGACCAAACTGTAATTTATGAAGATGTAGTCCAAGGGTTGGTCTTGCCAATCTTTAATAGACCAAGGCTAATTTTGACACTTTTGAAATTCCAAGGATTAAATATGACCATTTTAAAAATCCAAGGACCAAAACTGAAATTTCTCAAAACTTTTGGAACTTTTCACCAAAGGACTAAATTTGACAACTTATGATTTAAAAAGGACCTTTGGTGATTTTTCTTATAAAATAAGTGCCTAGGGACTGATTTTGCCATTTTCTGAAAGTCGGGGGACTGAAACTGCCAAATATGCAAACTTAGCTCAATTTTCATCTGATTTTAAACATTTTGCATCTGAAACATATAAAATGCAATTTTGAGATATTTTCAGTATTTTGATGCATTTCTGAGCATTTTTAAACGTTTTGCAGTTCCGATTTGACCAAAAATGATGAGTATTTACACACTCATCAAATATCAACAAATTGGTCAAAGGAAATTTAGTTAGAGGTTTACCCACCAAAACCTACAAGAATGATCACTCCTGTTTGGCGTGCAAGAAGGGTAAACAACACAAAGCTTCATGCAAGAAGCTTGAGGATAGAACCATTAGAGAACCTTTGGAGCTGCTGCACATGGATTTGTTTGGACCTGTTTTTGTTGCTAGTTTAAACAAGAAAAAGTACTGTCTGGTTGTGATAGATGATTGCAGTAGATTTAGTTGGGTATTTTTCTTGGGATTTAAAGATGATACTTTTGATGCAATTCATGATCTAATCATAGCCCTTGAAAACCAATTGAGACTCAAGGTAAGAGGTATTAGATGTGACAATGGGACTGAATTCAAGAATAAGCTTATGGATGAGTTTTGTGCCAACAAAGGAATCAAGAGGGAGTTTAGTATTGCTAGAACTCCACAGCAAAATGGTGTTGCAGAAAGAAAGAACAAAACTTTGATTGAAGCAGCCAGATTACCTATTCAGTTTTGGGCTGAAGCTGTAAGTACTGCTTGCTATGTGTTGAATAGAGTTTCAGTCACCAAACCTCAAATGAAGACACCTTATGAGTTGCTGATGGGCAACAAACCCAACATTCATTTTATGAAACCTTTTGGATGCCCTCTGACTATTCTTAATACAATTGATAATCTAGGAAAATTTGATGGCAAGTCAGAAGAAGGATATTTATTGGGATACTGCACCAACAGCAAAGGATTTAGAGTATACAACAGAGTCACCAAGAAGGTTTAAGATTGTCTTCATGTTGAATTTTTAGAAGATCAAGAAAATCAGAAGGGTAAAGGTCCTGATTGGATGTTTGATCTTGAGGTTTTGACTCCTTCTATGAATTATGTACCTGTTAGAGAAGAAAATCAAGCTGTCCACACGGAAGAAGATTTGCAGTACATTGTTCATGGAGTCAATATTAGTCCTGGTGCTGTTGAGACAGAGAAAAGTACTGATGAACCTATAACTATTGAAACAGAGAAAAGTACTGATGAACCAAAGTCTACATTATCTGCTGCAGATCAAGCTATTCAAGATGAGCTTAATAGGATGCTTTTTCAAGATGTAGTAGCACAATCTTATGATGATGATCAAAGAAGAGCTTATGAAGAAGCAAAGAAAAAGAACAAGAATGCAGAATTCTCTCACAGTACTTTAGTTGACAGTACTTTCGATCAAAGTACTGCTGCAACCGTTGACAGTATTTTGGATGATTTGGATGATCCTACCATGCCTGATTTAGAAGATACTAATGATGAGTTTGAAGATGAAGGCATTTTCTCAGATTCCTATGAAGATGCTGATTTTACAAACTTGGGTGATAATCTTGATGTTCTACAGACTCCTACATTAAGAGTTCATAAGAATCATCCTACTGATCAAATCATTGGACCTTCTACATCAGGGGTGCTAACAAGGACAAAGGCTAAAGGATTTTCTCAGCCACATAATGATTTACTTAGCTTTGTGTATAAACAAAACAGGCTGAATCATAAGGATCACCAAACATGCCTGTTTACTTGCTTTATCTCTCAAGAAGAACCCAAGAATATAGCTCAAGCATTAACTAAAGAAAGTTGGGTTGAAGCTATGCAAGAAGAACTTCTTCAATTCAAACTTCAAGAAGTTTGGGTACTATGTGATCTACCAGATGGAAAGAAAGTCATTGGTACAAGATGGGTTTTCAGAGTGACGAGAGATGAAAGAGGGAATGTCATCAAGAACAAGGCAAGGTTAGTTGCACAAGGATATAGACAAGAAGAAGGAGTAGATTATCATGAAGTATTTGCTCCTGTAGCAAGGATTGAAGCTATTCGAATATTTCTTGCTTTTGCATCATATATGGGATTTCAGGTTTATCAAATGGATGTCAAGAGTGACTTTCTCTATGGCAAGATCACGGAGGAGGTATATGTTAAACAACCTCCTGGTTTTGAGGATCTTGTACATCCAAAAAAAGTCTACAAAGTTGTTAAGGCTCTTTATGGCCTACATCAAGCACCTAGAGCTTGGTATGAAAGGCTCTCTACTTTCTTATTGCAACATGGTTACAGAAGAGAAGCTATTGACAAGACTTTGTTCATTAAGAGAGACAAGAAGGATATCATGCTGGTACAAGTTTATGTAGATGATATCATCTTTGGAGCTACAAGACAGTCCATGGTAAAGGAATTTGAGCTGCTGATGCAACATGAATTTCAAATGAGTTCAATGGGTGAGTTAACTTTATTTTTGGGACTTCAAGTCAAATAGTCAAAGGAGGGAATCTTTATAAGTCAAGACAAGTATGTATTTGACATACTTAAGAAGTTCAACCTTGATGCTATGAAGCCAGTCACTACACCTATCAAGTCTATCAACTCATTGGGCAAGGATGAAGATGGTCAACCTGTTGAAGTCAAGCTTTACAGATCTATGATTGGCTGTCTTATGTATTTAACTGCATCTAGGCCTGATATCATGTTTGTTGTTTGTTTATGTGCAAGATATCAAGTCTCACCTAAGGTCTCCCATATGAATGCAGTGAAAAGAATTTTTAGTTATTTGAACCAACAACCTAAGTTGGGGTTGTGGTATCCAAAGGATTCACCTTTTCACTTGGAAGCTTTTTCAGACAGTGATTATGCAGGTGATAACTATGATAGAAGATTAACCACTGGTGGATGCCAATATCTTGGAAGAAGATTAGTCTCCTGGCAATGTAAGAAGCAAACTATTGCAGCAACATCCTCTACTGAAGCTGAATATGTAGCTGCTGCAAGCTGTTGTGGACAAGTTTTGTGGATGCAGAATCAACTCTTGGATTATGGGTTCAACTTCAAGAATACTCCTATCAACATTGATAATGAGAGTACAATTTGCATTGTGAAGAATCCAGTTTATCACTCCAAGACCAAGCACATTCAGATTAGGCATCACTTTATCAGAGATTGTTATGAGCACAGGCTCATTAATGTTGTCAAGGTTCACACGGATGATAATGTAGCTGATTTACTCACCAAAGGATTTGATGTTTCTAGATTCAATCATTTGGTGGTAAGCATTGGAACGATTAATTACTAAGCTACGTTTAAGGGGAGGACTGATTAGTGTGTTAGACAGTCTTGTGCTTTGCTTGAGGGGAGGCAATTCAATGCTTATTTGAAGTTTCTGTCATTATGAAGAAGAGAATGGGAAAGTACTGCGTTTTGGTTATATGAAAGTACTGCTTTGGAAAATATTGCACACGTGGAAAGAACTGCTTGTCTTATCAACGTATTGTTCCAACGGTAATATTGAGGGGTAAAACACACTAACGGTAACTTTGATATTATGGGTTGTGATTTTTCAAATCTCACCTATAAATAACTACCTTTTGATTTTCCCTCTCATATTCACTTTTATCAATCTTTTCCATATTTCTCTCTCTCTCACATTTACTATTCATCAAATCACTTTCTTTGTAAACAAATCATCAATGGCGAATCGTAATACAATTTCTAAACACAACATGGTGGCGAATTTGGATAAAACTGAAGCTAATGTCATCTTCCATGACATCATTGATTTTCTCACTGGATCTCCGATTAGTTATGCCCTTTTAGTGGAACCAGATATTATTGAGCCTTGGATTCAACAGTTTTGGGCAACTGCTAGGTCTCACATGGAGAATGATGATTCATATATTCAAGATAAAGTTGCTGGAAGGATAGTGAAAGTTTCTGAAGCTTCAATTCGAGAAGATCTATTGTTTGATGATGAGAAGGAGCCCTTCGTTTTGATAAACAATTGATTTGGGATACATTCAGAGATATTGGGTATGAAGGGTCTTTAACTGAACAAACTTTCAAGAAACCCTTGTTTAGTCCACACTGGAAGTACTTGGTTCATGTATTACTTCATTGCATCAGTGCTAAGAGTACTTCATGGGAACAATTTGGTTCGAATATAGCATCTGCTGTAGTGGGATTGGCTACAAATTGAATTTTTAATTTTTCAAGGCTAATTTTGGATGGAATGCTATCTCATATTTCTCATGGATCACGCTGGTTGATGTATCCAAGATTTATTCAGGTGTTCTTGAATAAACAACTGCTAGATGTACCAAAGCCTTCAAGCCTATTACCTGTTGTGGTACAACCTGCCAAGATTTTCACTTTCATGGCTAGGAAGAGTGATTTGTTCACTGGAAGGAACACTCCAATGACTACTTCAATGATGGAGATTGTTTAGGCTATTAGAGATGAGGCTGCAGATAGTGATGAAGAGAAGATACTGCATCTCAAGGTACTGAATCTCAAGAAACTGCTTCTCAAGGTACTGATGTACAAGAAGGTACTGCAGTTTCACCTATCTCATCTCATCATGATACTCCACCCGTTGAGTCAGAACCAGATATTGTTATTTCATCACCATCCTCTGGAGAAGAAGTTGATATACCACCTGAAGGATTAGTGCTGGATAATTATGTTCTGACAAGGGAGCTCATAAGATTGAAGAAAAAAACTGAGGCTCAAGCTGCACAGATAGCACAGTTGAAGTACAAGTTCAGACGTTTTAAGAAATCTGGCTGGCCTTTAGTGAAACATCATAGACTATGGGCCAAGGCTGAAAAGAAGAAAAAAAAGCAGTTTAAGAAGACTTCTACAGGAAAAAAGGTTCACCAGCCATCTTCTATCCAATTGGGGAGGAATTTATAGCAAGAGAATTTGAAAGAAGATGCTGAATTTTATGAAGAAAAACAAGATGAACCTCAAAGTACTGAAGCACAAGTCAATTTTCAAAGTATTGAGCCTAAAAGAACTGGAGTTCAAAGAGCTGGTGTTCAAAGTACTGATGATCAAGGTACTGCTGATCAAAGTACTGGTCTTCAAGAAACTCAGAGACAAATGCTGATTACACCAAGGACTCTTAATTTTGATGAAGAAGCTGGTCCATCTACTATTATACATGAAGAAGAAGCTGGTCCATCGACAATTCTACAAGAAGAGGAAGCTGATACACCTAAACCAGTGCACACTGCAAGTGATGATGAAACAGTTGCTGAGATCATGCTCAATCTGACTAGACCAAGAGGTGTTACTATTCCTGGAGTTACTGAAGATCAACCACAAGCTTCTCAACCTGTCTTAGATCCTAAAGACAAAGGAAAAGGTATCTTGATAGAAACAAAGAAAAAGAAGAAATTTACTTTAGCAGAAATTAGAGCTATTGAAGTAGCTAAAAATGAAGAAGCTACTAAGAAGGTACAAGCTGAATTAAACGCTGAAGTTGATATTGAAGTAGCTAGGAATGAAGAAGCAGCTAAGAAATTACAAGATGAATTGAATGCTGAAGATGCTATATCAGAAAAACCAGTTCTACCTAGAAGACCAATGAGTAAGGCTAAAGAAAGAAATGCCATGATGGCATATTTAAAGGGTCAAGGGTATACTGGATTTCAGAAGCTGAATTATATCGAGATGAAAGATTTGTATGAGAATGTTAGAAGAGCTTATCAGAAGCAAGTTGAAACTATTGTTTCTTTTAAGGATGAGAAGCAAAAGGAGGTTGATACTAAAAGAAGCTTAAAAAGAAAAAGAACAACTGAAGCTGAACAGAAATCAAAGAAGATTGAGCTAAGATCAGATACAGTTGATGAACTGAGGAATTACATTAGAGTTGTTGATTTTGAGAATCCTAAATCCAAAGATGATGCAGTAACAAAGTCTAAGATAACTACTTTTGAAGTAGTAGAGTCAAAAGATGGAGATTATTTGATGTTCCATAAAGAGGATGAAAGCTTCAGAGTATTTAATTTACTATGGGATATACTGCATATTATAGATAGAGCAGATATGTTTCAACTATACCAACTAGTGCAAGAATACTTTGAACATATTCCATCAAGTGGAGTTGGGTTAGTGTTACTAGGATATCTGATAACTATCTTTGAAACTGAGGAAACAAGCAATGATGAACTCTGGAAAAATCAAGAGAATTGGGAAATTACAAGATGGAGATTTTTTGAAGAATCGGGAGTTCATGCTTTGGAATTGGAAGATGGTACTATGATTCATATATTAGCTGAAAGAAGATATCCTCTGACTGAAGATCTTATGAGAAGAATGCTGGATCATGGGATGGAAGTAGAGAATGAAACTGAAACAACTCTTGTGTTAATTGAGTTGTTTATTAGATGGACAACAATGGCTGATGATGAAGAATAAATACTGGTATGATTTATAATTGTTTAAAATCTTTTGAAATATAAGTACATTATTCAAAGTACTGCTGGACAAACAGTACTTTATTCAAAGTACTGCTTGCAGCACAAAACCAGTAAAGTTTTTAAAAGGAAATTTTTGTGAAGTGCAAAATACTTTTTGAAGCACATAATATCAGCAACAAATGGTTTTTGAGATGGTTACAACAATGGTTATCAATCCACCATGTCTAACAAAAGGATTGGCTAATCCATGAGCAAACGGCTCTGGTAAAGATATCTCAAATCCGTTATATAGTTGACAACTTGCTAATAAGTTGTATGGTAATCAACTCACCATATCAGCAAATGTAAAGAGTTGGCTAGCCCACAAGAAAATGGCTTGTGGTAAAGGCTGTGGAAAAACCATTCATATGGTAATTAGTTCACCATGGTAGTAAGAACTAACTAGTCCAAAAGGGTAAAACTTTTGGTAAAGATAAATCAAATCTGTTGATAGCTGATGATTTGCTAAAAATCATATGGTTATCAATGTACCATGGTCTTACACGCCTAAACATTTGGCTACTCCAGAGTTAATGGCTTTGGTAAAGAGACATCAAAATCCATTAAAATTTCAATGATTCACCTCTCACAGGAGTTTACACACCTGGAAGTGATCAGAATAGACTGAAACTAAATAAATTGATGTACAATTTGTACATCAATTTGATGATGACAATCCAAGCACAGTAAATTCAAAGATAAATCTGAAGATAAAGAAAATTGATAAAGACACAATCTTTCCAAAAGGCTAACTGAAGTTAATGATAAAGATAGAAAGGAAACTTGAAGTCAAGCAAGTAGAATTCAAGTTAGGGGAGGATTGTTGGGATGCAGAAAGTCAAAGTGCTGAAGAACTAAAACACTGAAGAGTCAAAGTGCTGAAGAAGTCAAAGTACTGCTAAAGTGTAAAGTCAAAGTACTACTCGATTCATCAAAGTACTGCATGTTTAAAGGACTGATATGCAAAATCGTTAAGGATTATATTGTAATTTTAGAATGTTCTAAACTTAGTATAGTATTACTTGTCGTACAAGGTTAGAATTGTAAACCGACTAGGGTTATCCTTAAGCCTATAAAAGGACCCCTAGGTTGGCATTAAAGAATACGTGTTTTAGAGAGTTCTTAGAGTTTACAAGAAGTACGACATTAGAGTTTTAGAGTTGTTGAAGAATCTGTATAACAATCAGATTCTTAGTATTAATATAATCGTTAAAGTTTAAGTGAATTCTTCTTAGCTTTATTGAAGTAAATTCCGCGTACTTAATAGAGTTTATTCAGTGTTTCATTGTTTGTGACTTAGGATTTATCCGAGGTTATTAAGCCCTTACAAGCTATTAAAGTTAGTTTGGTTAGAGTACATCGATCCAACACCTACATCTCGATGTAATCACTTATAGTGCACTAATAGATGGATATTGTTTGTGTGGTGAATTAGATGAGGCAAAGAAAGTTGTTGATCGCATGGTGGAGAAGGAGCTTAGGCCAAACATCTTCACCTATAACAGCTTGATAAATGGATACTGCAAAAAAAACAAATCGATGAGGCCATGAATATATTTCAAGAAATCTCAGACAAAGGTTTGATTCCTAATGTTTGTACTTACAACACAATGTTGCAAGGTTTTTTCAATTGGAGAATCCTACAGCTGCAAAAGATCTCTTCAATGAGATGCAAGGCAAGGGTGTGACTCCAGATGTATTTACTTATAGTATAATGTTAAACGGAATGTGCAAAAACTCCGAGTGTTCTGACGCATTGGCTCTTTTCCGTTCTTTGGAAAACAATGAATTGATGAAAAATATATGCTTGTATACTAACCTGATTGATGGTTTTAGCAAAAGTGGGAAGCATAACATGGCAATGGATTTGTTTGATGAACTCTTGTTAAATAGATTGAAACCTCATATGAAGACATATAGCGTGGTGATACGTGTGCTTTACTGAGAAGGGTTATTTAGTAAAGCTAAAGAATTAGTTCAGAAAATGGAAGAAAATGGTTGTTTGCCGAATAGTTTCACATACAATGTTATTGTTAGAGAGTTGTTGAAGAAAAATGAGTGTCAAGAGGCAGAAAATTTTCTTGAAGAAATGATCAACCGAGGTTTTGTGCCTGATTATGCTACTTGTTCAATGTTGCTACCTCTCATCCCAAATGAAGGACAAGATTCTCGTTTTCGAAATATCATTCAGAAGCTAAAAGATGTAGAAAGAAAAGAGGGTGGAATACGTGATTTAAAGTCTCGTATCATTTCTTGAACTTGTTAAATTATATCACGGTTCATTATGTATGGGAGTCTTATTCTAGTTTCTTTTATGTATTGGTTGAACATTAAAGTCTCTGCTCCAGACTTTAATTGTGAAATATTACACTTTTCATGTAGACATTAGTGATATGAAATGTAAAAGGACCTTGTTGAACATAATTTCAACACTTTTTGAATTGGTTGAATTATATAAGAGATATAGCTTATAGCAAATAAATTATACTATACCTGCCCATATATTAAAGGGAAAAAGATTGGTTCTAATCACCCATGAGTCTGATGTCGCAAGACTCAAATTGTGTTTTCTTCTAGTGTCAAATTAAGTATTATTATGGAATGTATAAAGCTTCAACTTAAGTATTAGCTAGAGTTAAACAATATCCTTAGGGCATCCATTTTGGTTAATATTTATAAGGCTTTAAAAATTAAATATCTTATGCCACATCCATATTTTATAAACATTTTGGGTTTAATAAAGTTTTCTCCATTATGATACAAATATTTTAAAGCTTTGTGATTGTTTCACATAACACATGCATTAAATATCTTGATTCTTGAGACTATGAAGAGGTTCAAGGTTTAGGACCTTTTGCATGACACATAGGCATGATATGAAGATCCACTATGGTTGAAATAAACATAAACATTTTCAACAATTATAAACTTATTATTGAACTTCCGATAGTAGATGCTCTTAAAGGCGTAAAGTGTCAAAGGAATGGGATGTTGATTTGTTAACTCAAATGGTAAAGTGAAGAAGCTGATGTGATATGAATGTGATGTGGTTGGTGGAAGGCTTCTCTGTCTTTAGAGCGGTTTAGAGTAGTGTTTGCTTAACCAATCAAATGATAGTTTAGCGAACAACAACATATGGAAATGATAGTTTAGTGAGAAATAACTATATTTAAGGTCGGGTATATTAATGAGACCCAAGACCGCATTTAATACCACCGCCTCGCTTTATCTCTCTACAATCAACTTTATTGCCAGCTTAGTATAATAAGACAACCAACTTCACTATCAAAATATACCCCACTTAAACACATATGCATCCAACCAAAATCAAAATCACACACAAACACAAAACCAAGATTGGTCGCCTGCATGACCGAGTTGTGCATTTTTTATGTAGAAGACGCGTGCTCATGGGCACCCTAATAGGGATGAACGCATCATGCAATCGCCACTTGGACAAAGAACGCGTCTTCTTTGTGCAATTACACATGGTCTAATTGGTTGAGGAGTGTAGTGAATTCATGTTCTTAAAATATGTGTTTTTTCTCGAGATAATAATTTTAGCTTACTTTCGGAGGAAAATATAAAAAACTAAAAATTATGACATATTTTAGCTTAATTTTTTTTCTCGAGACAAAATGAAGTGTGTTTGGGAAGAGCTTGTTAATGTGAATGTGTTACCAACTATTGTTGTGACTCTGTAAATTACCATGTTCTTTAATGCATTGAATCAACAAAAAGAGGAACAAAGACTTTTTCAGTTTCTTAATGGTTTTGATGATCATTACAGCAACTTGAGAACCCAGTTGTTGTTGATGGTTCCATGGCCTATTGTGGAGAACGTATATTCTATCTTGCAGCAAGAGGATTCTTAGAGGGTGTTGTTTAGATCAAGTTCTTTTGAGTCTACTACTTTATATATCAAAAGAGTTGTTAAAGACAAGTGTACTATTTGTGGTTTTAAATGGCATCCTCCTGAAAAGTGTTGGGAGAAGGCTGGATATCCTGCATGGCACCCTAAGTTAAGATTGAATGCTAACAAGTTGTTGAAGCCAAATGGTCAAAAAAAGAATCAAGTTGCTCCAAAGACAGTTTCACATGTGGAAAGTGGCAATATCAGTTTCACATCTCAATAGTTTGAACAACTTTTGAGGAGTGTGAGAAGTGATGCTGATGCAGATGATGTATTTGGTCATCAGTTTGCAGCAGGTATAGCATGTCTTAATAGTCAAATAGATATGCTAGATTTGCTTGAGGACTGGATATATGATATTGGTGCTAGTGACTATACGACACCTGAAAATGACCAAATTTTTTATCCATATTTGCTAAAAGTTAAGCCACAAATTAAACTTCCAAAATGGAAATACTTCTGTTATCTTACATGTGGGCAAAGTTAGACTGAAAAATGAATTGATGCTTAAAGATCTTCTGGTAGTTCCATCTTTCAAGTTTCATTTGTTTTCTAGTCCCAAAACTGACAGAAGATGCCCAGTGTGTAGTGTCATTTTATCCTCATTTCTGTGCTGTTTAGGAATTACCAACCAAGAAGGTGAGGGGACTAGGTAAAAAGAGAGATGGCTTGTATCATCTAATGAATGTGACTCTTGAGGAAGTTGATAGTGTTTTTACTTCATTAATTACTGCTACTCTTGGTAAACTAGTTATGTCTATTATAAGTCATTCAGTTTCTATTAATAGAGACTCATTTAGATTGTGGCATCATAGATTTGGGCATGTTTCTAATTCAAAGTTGCAGTATATGAAAGATTTCCAGTGTTTGTCTCAAAGTCTAATGTGGACACTTGTTTGTCTTGTCCAATGGCTGAATTTCTAAGTTACCATACCCTTTCAGTGCTTCTCATAAGTCTAATGTATTTGAACTGATTTATACATTGATGTTTGGGGGCCATATAGAGTACCTACTTGTGGCAAATTTAGGTATTTCTTGACTATTGTAGATGATTGTATTAGAGTAACTTGGACTTATTTATTGGTTAATAAGTCAGATAGTTTTGTGGCTTTAAAATCCTTTCTGGACTATGTGTCTAACCAGTTTGAAAAAAGCGTCAAAACGGCAAGGTCTAATAATCCTTTGGAGTTTGTAAAGGGAGATGTGGAACTTAACTGTCTAAATTAGGCGTTGTTCATCAAACCTCATGTGTCGACAGGCCACAACAAAATTGTATAGTAGAAAGGAAACACAATTATATTCTTGACAGTGCTAGAGCTTCAAGACTACACTCCCATTTGCCTTTGAAATTTTGGAGAGATTTTGTTAAAACTTCAACCTATCTTATTAATATGCTTCTTTTTCTATCCTTGATGATAAAACTCCATATGAGGTGTTGTTAAAAAAAGAAGCCAACATATGATCATTTGAGGATGTTAGGTTGTTTTGCAGTAGTGAGTAATCCTTCTAGAAACACTGATAAATTTGAGCCTAGAGGAGTTTCATCTGTTTTTCTTGTTATCCTAGTCAGCAAAAGGGTTATAAGTTCTACAACTTGATTACTCATACATCATTTGTTTCTAAAGATGTGTTTTATGAGCATATTTTTCCTTATTCTGCACAAAGTATTCGGCAGTTCTTGTCACCACTTCCTACTACTCTACCTTGTCATTTTGGTCCTGCTGTTGTTTTGGATGATGAAGTGTTGTATAATATGCAACCCAAAAAAGCTAATTCTATCCCTGCACAGTCTGCAACCAACCCTGCATAGTCTGCAACCTCTATTTCTAATACAACACCACAACCAAAAATACCATCCTCTTCCACTCCAACTCATGAAATGCCTATTAGGAGGTCTACTAGGACTTCTACCTTGCCTACTAAGCTGAAGGATTATGTTTTACCCCATATTCCCAGAGCTAAACATGTGAGCTAAACACCTTTTTTTGCCAAATTTTCAAGATTTTGTAAAAGCTTTGATAGCACAGAAGGATCCAGTTTCAGTTCATGAAGCAGTGAAAGATCCTGGTTGGTGTCAAGCCACGGATTCTGAGTTGAATGCTTTGGATGAAAATGGTACTTGGGAAGTAACTGAACTACCACCAGGAAAGAAGGCTATTGGCAGTATATGGATTTTTGACTCCAAACTCAAAGCAGATGGTACTGTGGAAAGAAAAAATGCAATATTAGTAGTTTAAGGGAATAGACAAAGGTACGGTGTAGATTATCAAGAGAGCTTTGCTCCTATTGCTAAAATGGTTACAGTGAGATCTTTTTTAGCTGTTGTAGCTTTAAAGGATTGGTACACATGTCAAATGGATGTGTCCAATGTCTTTTTACATGGAGATTTGGAAGGATAAGTCTACATGAAAGTTCCTTTGGGATATTCAGGTAAGGGGGAGTCTGTGTAGAAAAGTATTGTTCAATTGCTTAGTCAATTTATGTAGTCTCCTAACTCAGTACATATGCAGGTTGTCAAACATCTTCTAAGATACATTAATTTGTCAACAAATCAAGGAATTCTCTTAGCTAAGGATTCTGTAGTTCAACTCAAAGCCTATTCTGACTCAGATTTGGCAAGCTGTCCCTTTTACAAAAGATCAACTATTGGTTATTGTGTGTTGCTGGGAGATTCACCAATATCTTGGAAGTCTAAGAAACAAGCAGTATTAGCAAGATCCTTTACAGAAGCAGAGTATAAAGCCATGGCTCTTACCTGCTATGAAGTTAGTTGGCTAGTTTGGTTGCTTAAAGATTTGGGGATTAAAGATTTGCAGCCAGTAGACTTGTATTGTGACAACCAAGCAACTCTTTACATAGCTGCAAACCCTGTTTCCATGCTAGAACAAAACATATTGAGGTGGATTGTCATTATGTTAGAGATCAATTGAAGGAAGGATTGATTAACCCCACATATGTTAATACCAAAGCTCAGTTGGCAGGTGTTTTCACAAAGTAGTGATTGTAGATCAGCAAAATCAGTTGTTGTCTAAGTTGGGAGTGTGTCACTCTCCACTTGAGGGGTAGTGTAAAAGGATGAGGGACTCATATTAGAGTAGTACTAACGTAGAGGGACTCATATTGTAAATAGTTTGTATCCGATTACCATTTGACCACTGTTGACCGATTTGCACAAATCAAAAAGGTTGGTAGCCAATTACCGTTTAGACGGTGATAATCGGCCTTGTAAACCTTTTTTGCAACACTGCATTTAATAAATGTTTATCATGCTTAAAACTTAGGCTGTGTTTGGCGTAGGGAGCTTATGGGGCTTATGGAGCTTATACACACATATATATATATATATATATATATATATATATATATATATATATATATATATATATATATATATATATATATATATATATATATATATATATATATATATATATATATATATATATATATATATATATATATATACATATACATATACATATACATATACATATATATATATATATATATATATATATATTATATATAATTTCAAAAGCCCCCTATAAACCTCGTTTGGTGTAGAGGCTTATAGAGGGGCTTTTGAAAATATAAGCCCAAGTCCCAGCCATAAGCCCTAACCCCAAAAATGAGGCTAAAATTTTTATAACCCCCAAATATAAGCCATGTTGCTATCAAATTACTTAGTTACCCACAAAAATATCTAATATATACATATATTAATTTAATTATATGTCATTTTTAGTAATTTTACAATAATAAGCTCCAATTTAAACTAATTTGCCAAACAATTTATGAAATAAAAATTCTAGTTTTGGCTTATAATATAAGCCCCAACTCCAGCTCCAGCTAGGGGTGTTATCGGGTCGGGTTGTCGGGTTATCGGGTTTATCGGGTCGGGTTGATTCGGGTTTTGGTGTCTCAAAATGTGACCCTAACCCGACCCTATAAGCTATCGGGTTATCAGGTTTCGGGTCCAAACGGGTAGGGTTGATTCGGGTTGGGTTGTCAGGTTGTTATCGGGTTGTGGCGAGTTGCCTATCCTAATGATTCACAAAACACAATCTTGGATTGGTGAAATTAATATTACAAGATCACTTTAATATACCATCCTTAAAACTAATCAATCTTTCTTTTTCCTTAAAATAAGCCCACGTTAGAAACAAACAAAACTTTTTTTCAAGTTTAGGTAAATAATTAAGGTAGTGTAGTTAAAATTTATATCATCTACAGTCTACGCAATATATATGTGATATCAACAAAAAATGTGGATTACAGTTAGAGTGTTGAATATAAGAGATAGTTGATATTTGCATATCTAATTTAGTCATGAGAGTGCATTAGGCATAGAAAACAAATATGTAATATTTTGACATTATACCTACACAAGCAGTGGACTTAGAAAAAATAACATTAACATATGTAATGTACATGAGCATTAGAGTGCAGTAGGCGTAGAGTAAAAAAAAACATTAACATATGTACATATTGAGCTAACACTGATATCAGGTAGGCTTTAAAGTGTTATTGGGCTTAAAATGGAAAAAATTACTAGGAAGGCTTATACATTTATCGGGTTATCGGGTTGAACCCGAACCCGATAAGTATGAAAAATATAACCCTAACCCGACCCTATAAGGCTATCGGGTTCGTCGGGTTGACCCGATAGACCCGATAAGCCGAGTTGAACCCGAATGAACCCGACCCTATAAGGCTTTATCGGGTTCGTGTCGGGTTCGGGTCGGGTTCGGGTCGGGTCGGGTCAACCCATTTGACACCCCTAGCTCCAGCTCTAGCTCCAGCCATTACGCCAAACATACCATTGTACGTAAAGATAAATCCAACAATATAAATGACATGCGTGGCAATATTAAAATTGATTCCGTGAAAAAGTAAAATGCATACGAGACATAAAGTGATAAAATGAAATAGTCATGTTTTCAGATATAGGTTTTTTGGCCATTAGATGTATCACATTAAACATGTTTGACATTCTAATTTAGGACTTATTTAAAGGTGTTTCTCTGAGTTTATTTAGAAGTGGGTATTGCATATGTACAATCCTTGTAAATTGTGTTTGATCTGGCAATGATGTTCAAAATGATTTGCTCAAGACGTTATCATAACTACAACACCTTTCTTCTCATTTCGCATCGTCATTCACCACGTGATTACTCTACAACTTCAACCCACCCTTTGATTCGAACAGCTCTTTCTGATTCTCAAAAATTAACTGATGCACTCAAAGTGTTTGATGAAATGCTTCACAGAAAACCTCCACCTTCCGTCATTGAATTTCATCAGCTCATTACTTCTGTTGTTAAGATGAAACATTATTCTACCGCGCTTTCGCTTTTTAAGCAAATTAACTTTATTGGTATTCCTTCTAATATCTATACAATTACTACCTCTATTAACTGCTATTGCCGCCTTAATCAATTCAATTATGGTTTTGCCTTATTAGCCACCACCTTCAAGCTAGATCATCCTCCCAATGTCGCCACCTATACCACTCTCATTAATGGCCTTGTTCTTGCTGATCGGGTTTTCGAAGCTGTTGAGTTATTTAAGAAACTCATTAGAGAGAAAATTTGTGAGCCTGATCTATATATGTTTGGAGTCATCATTAATGGCCTGTGTAAAGTTGGTTACAATAGAAAGGCCCATGAATTACTCAGGTTCATGGAAAAAGGTTCATGTAAACCTAGTGTTGAACAATATAGTACAATCATCGATAACCTCTGCAAAGACAGAATGGTCGATGATGCGCTACGGCTCTTTAATGAGATGACTGAAAAAGGCGTCCATGCTAATGTTATCACTTATACCTCTTTGATTCATGGTCTATGTAACTTTGGTAGAGAGAGTGAGGCAGCAAAAATGTTGATAAAGATGGAGGAGAAAGGTATCCCTCCAGATTTGCATACATATACGATCTTGGTGGATGCATTTTGCAAGAAAGGATCTGTAAAAGATGCCGAGCTTGCTGTTCAAACAATGGATTGTAGAGGTCTACATCCGAATGTATTCACTTATAATGCACTAATTGATGGATACTGTTTGCGTGGTGAAATAGATGAAGCAAAGAAAGTTGTTGATCGCATGGCTGAGAAGGGGCTTATGCCTGACATAGTCACCTATAGCATCTTGATAAATGGATATTGCAAAAAGAGGAGAATCAAGGAGGCCATGAAACTATTTCGAGAAATCTCAAACAAGGGTTTGTTTCCTGATGTTTTTACTTACAGCAGTATGATGCAAGGTTTGTTTGAAACGAAGAATCCCGTAGCCGCTACACAACTTTTCAATGAGATGCTAGCCAAGGGTTTGAATCCAAATATACTTACTTATGGTATTTTATTAAACGGAATGTGCAACAACTCCGAGTGTTCTGACGCATTGGCTCTCTTCCGTTCTCTGGAAAACAATGAATCGATGAAAGATGTAAGCTTGTATACTACCCTGATTGATGGCGTTAGTAAATGTGGGAAGCTAAATTTGGCAATGGATCTGTTTGATGAACTCTTATTGAAAGGATTGAAACCGAATGTTAGGACGTACACTGTGATGATACAGGTGTATTGTCAAAACGGGTTATTTAATAAAGCTATGGAATTGCTTAAAAAGATGGAAGAGAATGGTTGCTTGCCAACTAGTGTCACATACAATGTTATTGTTCAAGAGTTCTTGAAAAAGAACGAGTGTCAAGAGGCAGAGATTCTTCTGGAAGAAATGATCGGTCGAGGCTTCATGCCTGATTATGCTACCTTTTCAATGTTGCTACCCCTAATCCCAAACGTAGGACAAGATTCTCGTTTTCGGAATATCATTCAGAAGCTAAAAGATGTAGAAAGAAAAGAGGGTGGAATACGTGATTTAAAATCTCTTATCGTTTCTTGAACTTGTTAAATTATATCAAGATTCATTATGTATGGGAGTCTTATTCTAGTTTCTTTTATCAGTTTATGTGTTGGTTGAACATTAATCTGCTCCGGACTTTAAATTGTGAAAATATCACACTTTTCATGTAGACCTTGGTGACATGTATTGTAAAAGGACCTTGTTGAACATAAATTCAACACTTTTCGAATTGATAGCTTAGAGCAAAAAAGTATACTATACCTGCCCATATATTAGGGAAAATGATTGGTTATAATCACCCACGCGTATGATGTCTCAAGACTCGAAATATGTTTGCTTCAAGTATCAAATTAAGTAGAGTAAAGTCCTTGTGGTTTGCGTTAACCGACGAGTTTCGTCTTTTGACCGAAAAAAATGCACCATCCATCCCTAAATGCGAAACGTCATGTATCGTTGGTCCTTCCCTCTCGGACTCTCACTAACACTCGTTAAGTCTACACAAACAAAGGTATTTTGGTCCTTTTACTATTTCTCCCTCTACTTCATCTTCTCCCCTTATCCTCACCAACACCACCTCCACATTCATACTAATTTTCCGACCACTTATCATCAAATTAAACAACAAAATATTTTCATCAAAACAAATTTCTCAATAAATATTTTCATTAAAACAAGACATCATCAAACAAAATATTTTCATCACCATCTTCCTAACTTCTTTTATTCTCCAAACCATCACTGATAAAAGCAAAGGAACTTAATATTTTCACCAAACTTAACACATAACTAAATAAAAGGAGACTTAGGGTGTGTTAGTTTTTCTAAAAAAAGTCTTACTAGCCCTTTTACTCTTACCAGTAAGAGGAGGGCAGACGTTTTGCTTGTTTGTTTTTTTCTTTTGAGTAAAACCCAGTTAGACATATAACATCTTACCCAGTAAGAGGTGGGGGACTTGTCTTACTGCCTCTTACTCGTTTTGTAAACTTTATATAATATATTTGATTATTATTAACTATGTTATATTTATGATAAAAAGTCTTGTTTCATATTCACATAAGTTACTTATTATCGCATTGCGTTGGTTTAATAAACAAATTGCAAAAACGAGCACTTAAAATCATTCGGACAATTATACAAAAACAAACAACATTATTTCGTTCAGATTTAGACTTTCTAGCCACCTCTTACCAGTAAGATGTGGTACTCAGATTCAGACCCAAAACATCTTAATGAAACAAACACACCTTTAATACAACAAACACACCTTTAAAAACCACATATACCCATTACATCCCATTTTCTGTTTCGAACTATCTCAACAAATCTTCATTAAAATCATCGTCCCATCTTCTTTATTCCATCAGAACCACATATACCCATTACACCGAAAGCATCTTTTACACCATTACACCAACTTTCACCCTTCAATTTTTACTAAAGCCTTCATCTTTTTCCACTCCTTGAGTTGCACACCAAGTGTTTGACATTTTGCCTCAACCAAACCAAACCCACTTTATTTTGATTCTTTGACCGTCTTGGTCAAAGAATCAAAATATAAGTTTGTTTTAGGGTTTTTGGACCTTCTCAGTCCCTAAATCGAAGTTTGTTTCTCCTTTTGGGCTCCCTCCATGGAGGTGAGTGGTTGTTCTTCGGTGGGTGTTTGGCCGTGTCCTTTTAGAAATTTCCATTGTTGCCCAGATGGAATGGCGGGGGCGAAGGGGTTTCCTCGGTTGGTTGCCCATATTAAGCGTCTCCATTTGTCGTTGGACGATCGGAGGGGGGCCTTGAGAGAGGCGCTTTCCGCGGATTGTGAATTGTTTGTTTCGGTTGAGGAGGCTTTAAAGGTCTCGGATCAGTGGTTGTGTGGGGTGTGTATGCGTCTACATGCTCTCAGTCTGGCATGCCATCATGAGGATGGGTTGGCTCGGTTCAAGTGGGTTACGGGAGATGTTGAGGAGTTTATAGTGGGGATCGCTAAGCCACGTGTTGGGAGGGAAGTGGTTCCTTTGGGAGGGGTGGTGGTGGATGAAGTTCTCCTTGATCGTGTGTTCTCCCTGCCTATCACGACTGTTAAGAGCATCCCTCATAGTTGTCGTATGGCTTTTTCTCATGCTTTAGTTGCTGCTCTGAGTAAAGTGGCGGCTATGCCAACATCTATTGAGGCGTGGGTAAAACTTTTGTTGTTGCCACGTTGCACGTTACGTGTTTTCAGGCCTTCTAACCGTCAGGAGCGCAAGTCTGGTAATAGGAAGTCTTTGCAATGCCTTAGTATTCAACGGTCGTTGGCTGCTTGGGGTGGGGATGGTTTTGATGTACTTATTCTCTCGCTTTTTTCCCAACCCTTGAGGGTGGCCCCGGGAGAGGATGGGCTTGGCTCTGGGTCCGGTAGCTCAGCAGTGTGTTCTAATGTTAAACAATGTTTGAGGAAAGTTTCGGACGGGCATTTCACTGCGGCTGTTAAAGTATTATGTTCTTCGGGGGTTGCACCTTATGGTACGGATACTTTGACAGCGTTTTTGGCTAAGCATCTCATACTTCCTCCCTCGGTTATGCCTGTTTCCTTGCTCTCTGAGCCTCCACTTGTGGTGGATGTTGATAGCGTTCTTGGGTGTATTCAATCTTTCCCAAAAGGGACTTCTTGTGGGCGGGACGGATTGAGGGCCCAACACATTTTAAATGCTTTTTGCGGAGAGGGGTCGGCGATCGCTGTTGGGTTACTCAAGGCTATCTCTGTGGTGGTTAATTTATGTTTGGGGGGGAGGTTCCCTAAGGTTTTGGCGGAGTTTGTTGCATCTGCGCCCCTCACACCATTGCTCAAACCGGACAATGGGATTAGGCCTATTGCCGTGGGCACGATTTGGAGGAGGCTGGTATCCAAGGTGGCTATGAGGGGTGTCAAGAAGGAGATGTCCAATTACCTTGGTGATTTTCAGTTTGGAGTAGGAGTCCCTAGTGGGGCAGAGGTCGTGCTCCATAGCGCGAACAGATTCTTACATGAGTTTCATTCAGATGGGTCGTTGGCTATGCTTACTGTTGACTTCTCAAATGCCTTCAACTTGGTGGATCAGACTACCCTTTTAAATGAGGTTCGAACTCGATGCCCGTCTATTTCCCTATGGGTAGATTTTTTATATGGTCAGTCGGCGAGGTTATATGTGGGTGACGACCATATTTGGTCCACCACTGGAGTTCAGCAGGGGGACCCTTTAGGGCCTCTTCTTTTTGCCTTAGTTTTGCACCCACTTGCCCACCGGATTAGGGATTGTTGCAGACTTCTTTTCCATGCTTGGTATTTGGATGATGGTACGATTATCGGTGACACTAAAGAGGTAGCTAAAGCCTTAGATATTATCATGGCTGAGGGCCCCCACCTGGGCCTTGAACTCAACATTAAGAAAACAGAAGTTTTTTGGCCCTCATGCAATGGGGTGAAGGTACAGGATGGTTTGTTTCCCCACGGGATTGGGAGGCCGACATTGGGTGTGAAACTCCTTGGAGGCGCTGTTAGCCGGGATGCAGGGTTTATTAGCAGTTTGGCTGTGAAAAGGGCATCTCGTGCTGTGGAACTAATGAGTTGTCTCACAAGTCTGCGCGACCCTCAATCTGAGCTCCTTTTGCTTCGCTCATGTATGGGCGTCGCAAAGCTGATGTTCGGTCTCAGAACGTGCCAACCTATGTATATAGGGGAAGCTGTTTCTGTTTTTGACAATGGCCTTCGGAGGGCAATAGAGGCCATTGTGGTTTGTGGGGGCCCTTTTTTGGGGGATTTTCAATGGAGGCTCGCATCCCTTCCGACTCGGTTTGGTGGGTTGGGTTTATGTTCGGCTGAGGATGTATCTACTTATGCTTTTGTGGCCTCGAGGGCACAATCTTGGAGTTTGCAGGATCACATTCTTCGGGGATGTGGTATTGACGGGGTTGACTCTGATTATGGGTATGCAATGGATCGCTTGCGCATGTCCCTTCCTGATTTCGATCTTAGCGGTTTCTCTAACAAGGACACCGCCCCACCTAAAGCCCAAAATGTTTTGGCGTGTGCCCTTTTTAGTGGAATCGTCCGGAGTTTGGGAGAGAAGTTCGATTTATCCCCTCGGCAAAAAGCGGTGTTTGAATGTCTCCGAGCTCCTCATGCTCAAGATTTCTTGACGGTTATCCCCATTGAAGGGCTAGGCCAACATATGTCGGCCCTGGAGTACCGGACTATCCTTAAGTACCGGCTAATGATCCCTCTGTTTCCGGCTGATGAGCCTTGCCCAGTCTGCCGCAAGGTTTGTTTAGATTCCTTTGGCGAGCATGCGGTCCATTGCAAGGAGTTACCGGGTTTCAAATACAGGCATGATTTGGTGAGGGATGTTCTGTATGATGTTCTTAAACGAGCAGGAATTTCTTCTAAAAAAGAGGCCCACGTGAACTTTCTGACAGATCCGCTTGAAGGGAGGTCTACTTTACGGCCAGCTGATATACTTGTGTTTGGATGGGCCGGGGGGAAACATGCTTGTGTGGATGTTACCGGAGTGTCCCCTCTTGTTGGGCTAAGAGACAATGGGTTTGTTGCGGGACAAGCGGCGTTGAAAGCGGAATCGAGCAAAGTTGCTAAACACGAGAAAGCTTGTTTAGAGAATCAACACATATTTACCCATTTTGCTTTTGATACATTTGGGTTCCTAGCTTCGGCAGCTGTGGAGTTTTTGACTAGGGTTCAACGGGTTGTGCAAAGTAATTTTGCGACCCCTAATTCACAAAATTTCATTTTTAGTAGAATTGGTTTTGCTATTCAAAAGGGGGTTGCGGCACAGCTTGTTGCCCGTTTGCCTGCCATCTTATTGTAATACGTTTTTAGCAGTAAAGCAATAAAAAAATATCAATTATGTTTAAAAAAAAATGTTAAGTTCCTTCTTGGTACAGTTTCAATATTTTGCAATAGATATCAAGCCAAGTCGATGTATATCATATCCTTTTTACCCAAAATCATGGTTTAATTCCCAACATCATCATCACAATCACCTTTCACTTTTTTTTAGCCAAATTAATACACACCCTAATCATCGGTATAATCACCTTACACCTCTTTTATACCTTATGACACACTAACAACCACCACAGATCCGATCAAACCACCGATCCATCAACTATCGCTACAAATCCGATCAAACTACCAAGCACCACCATTGTCTGCTGTCGTCAAACCACCCGCCAACAAGAACCACCCACCACCAGTGCCTCTGTTGCCGTCAACACCCACAAGAACCACCCACTTCATCTTTCCCAAATAAACACAAACCCTTAAATCAATTTCATATTTCAATAACAAATAAACACTTACCTAAAACTTGTAAGATTTTTTTTTCATCACATTGATTCATGATCATCAATTGGATGAATTAACGATGTAATTTGGCTTAATAAGTGTTCATGAACAAGTAATAGTATTGTTACTATTTTTTGTTCTTTGACTTTTGTGGACCGACGGGGTAATTATAAAGTTGAGATTGTGTTATTGATGTTGTGTGAGATTGGTAGTGAGTGGTTGCTTTAACATAATGTATTTGACTTTGAGTATTTTTAGCATATTGTCAATTTTTCATAGATTTTTGTTGGTTTGGTGTATTTGTTATTAAAATGGATTTTGTTCAAGATGAATATGTGTGATCGTTAATGATTATAGGTTTTGGGGAATTTCTTGTATGGTGCTTTTAGAAATAAGATGATGGTGGTAGGTAGTGATAAAGATGAATGGAAGATTTGGTGGTGGGTGGTGATAGTTGGAAAGAAAGAAAAATAAAGGAAGAAGATAGGGAAGTTAAAAATGATAAGGGAAAAGACTAAAATACTCTAATGTGGATTGACTTAACGAGCGTTATTTACAGCCGTTAAAGTGAATGACTAACGATACATAACATTTCCCATTTAGAGATGGATGGTGCATTTTTTTCGGTTAAAGGACGAAACTCGTCGGTCAACGCAAACCACAAGGACGAACGATATAGTTTACTCAATTAAGTATTATTATGGAATGTGTAAAGCTTCAACTTAAGTATTAGCTAGAGTTAAACAATGTCCTTAAGGCATCCACTTTCGTTAATATTTGTAAGGCTTTAAAAATTAAATATTTCATGCCACATCCATATTTTATGAGGGAGGTGATTTGCACACATTTGATTTTGATTTGCACACTCTAATGTACATTAGTTAAAACACAATCTATAAACAGTACAATTATTTAATGCACAGCTTGGAGTGTACCAATCAAAAATTAGAGTGTGCAAATCATTACCCGTTTTATAAACCTTATGGGTTAATAAACTTATCTCCATTACGATACAAAAATTTTAAAGCTTTGTAATTGTTTCACATAACATATGCATTAAATATCTTGAGACTATAAAGAGGTCCAAGGTTTAAGATCTTTTTCATACCACATAGACATGAAATAAAGATTCACTAGGTTGAAATGAACATAAACATTTTCAACAATTATAAACCTATTCTTGAACTTCCGATAGTAGATGCTCTTAAAGGCTTAAAGTGTCAATGGAATGGGATGATTGATTTGTTAGCTCAAATGGTAAAGTGAAGAAGCTGATGTGATCTGAATGTGATTTGGTTTGTGGAAGGTTTCTTTGTTTTTAGAGCGGTTTAGAGTAGTGTTTGTTTAACCAGTCAAATGATAGTTTAGCAAACAACAACATATGGAAATGATAGTTTAGTGAGAAATAATTATATTTAATGTCGGGTATATTAATGAGACCACAAGACGGCATTTAATACCGCCACCTCGCTTTATCTCTCTACAATCAACTTTATCACCAGCTTGGTATAATAAGACAACCCACTTCACTACAAAAAATACCCCACTTAAACACATATGCATGCAACCAAAATAAAAATCACACACAAACACAAAACCAAGATTGGTCGCCTGCATGACCGAGTTGTGCATTTTTTATGTTGAAGACACGTGCTCATGACCGAGGGATGAACGCGTCATGCAATCGCCACTTGGACAAAGAATGCGTCTTTCTTTGTGCAATTACGCATGGTCTAATTGGTTGAGGAGTGTAGTGATTCCATGTTCTTAAAATGTGTGTTTTTTTGTCTCGAAACAATAATTTTATAGAAAATGTTCTTTTTGTTTATTTTTTTTGTTTGGACAATTATTTTAGCTTACTGAAAATATAAAAAACTAAAAATTGTGACATATTTGAACGTTATTTAAAACATGTTTTTCTTGTCTTCTGGTTCGATTTTGAAACATACGGAGTAAACAACTTAACACAGTGATAGCAATCTCTGAAAATGTTGTGCCTCAGAACTTCCATTCGTTATCGTAATAATTCAATCTACCCTTTGATGAATGTAATAAGATTCTTCTCTGTCAAACAACAGGCTTCTAACTGTGTTCCTAAAGTTACCAAGCTCAACGATGCCCTCCAACTGTTTGATGAAATGCTTCACAGAAAACCTCCACCTTCCATCATTGAATTTAACAAGCTCATTATAAATATTGTTAAGATGAAACATTATTCGACCGCCCTGTCACTTTTTAACCAAATGAATTTAATGGGTATTCCTCGTGATATCTTTGCAATGAGCATCTCTATCAACTGTTATTGCCGCCTTAAGCAAGTCAATTATGGTTTTGCCTTATTAGCCACCATCTTCAAGCTGGGTCATCCTGCCAATGTCGCCACCTATAGCACTCTCATTAATGGCCTTGTTCTTGCTGATCGGGTGTTTGAAGCTGTTGAATTGTTCAAGAAACTGCAAAGAAATAAACTATGTGAGGCTGATGAGGTTATGTATGGAATTGTTATTAATGGGCTTTGTAAAGTAGGTTATACTGGCAAGGCCCTTGAGTTGCTCAGGTTTATGGAAAATGGACCATGTAAACCGTGGGTGAATCAGTACAATACAATCATCGACAGCCTCTGCAAAGACAGAATGGTCGATGATGCACTACAGCTCTTTGCTGAGATGACTCAAAAAGGAGTCAATGCTGATGTTATCACTTATACCTCTTTGATTCATGGTCTATGTAACTTTGGTAGAGAGAGTGAAGCTGCAAGAATGTTAGTACATATGGAGGAGAAAGGGGTCCCTCCCAATATACATACATACACGACCTTGGTGAATGCCTTTTGCAAGCAAGGATCTGTAAAAGATGCAGAGCTTGCTGTTCAAGCAATGGAACGTAGAGGTCTATATCCAAATGTAGTCACTTATAGTGCACTAATAGATGGATATTGTTTACGTGGTGAATTAGATGAGGCAAAGAAAGTTGTTGATCGCATGGTGGAGAAGGAGCTTAGGCCAAACATCATCACCTATAACAGCTTGATAAATGGATACTGCAAGAAAAAACAAATCGATGAGGCCATGAATATATTTCGAGAAATCTCAGACAAAGGTTTGATTCCTAATATTTGTACTTACAACACAGTGTTGCAAGGTTTGTTTCAATTGGAGAATCCTACAGCTGCAAGAGATCTCTTCAATGAGATGCAAGCTAAGGGTGTGACTCCAGATGTATTTACTTATAGTATATTGTTAAATGGAATGTGCAAAAACTCCGAGTGTTCTGACGCATTGGCTCTCTTCCGCTCTCTGGAAAACAATGAATCGATATGCTTGTATACTACCCTGATTGATGGTTTTAGCAAATGTGGGAAGCATAACATTGCAATGGATTTGTTTGATGAACTCTTGTTAAAAGGATTGAAACCACATATGAAGACATATAGCGTGGTGATACGTGTGCTTTTCCGAGAAGGGTTGTTTAGTAAAGCTAAAGAATTACTTCAAAATATGGAAGAAAATGGTTGTTTGCCGAATAGTTTCACATACAATGTTATTGTTAGAGAGTTGTTGAAGAAAAACGAATGTCAAGAGGCAGAATTTTTTCTTGAAGAAATGATCGACCGAGGTTTTGTGCCTGATTATGCTACTTTTTCAATGTTGCTACCTCTCATCCCAAATGAAGGACAAGATTCTTGTTTGCGAAATATCATTCAGAAGGTAAAGGATGTTAAAAGAAAAGATGGCGGAATACCTGAGTTAACCTCTCTTATCATTTCCTGAAATTCTCAAGGTATGTCAAGGGGTGGTGTTAGTTGTTGATATATGTTGATTGAACAAGTCTTTTTTCTACAGACTTTGGAATGTGAAAATCTGACTTCAATTAAACCTTTGGGTTAACTGATAAGGAATCTAAAAGAACCTTGTTAATCATGAATTTTAAAAGATATGTTAGGTTTGACATCCCACGTTGATAAGGTCAAAAGAGAGAAACTTATAGATGGCTGCCGGTTTAAGAATAAGCTTGAATTCTGATAGCCATTTCACATTCTTGTCAATTGTTCATTGATGTATATTCTGATGTGATTTTATTGTAAAATACATGAGATAAATGCTCCAGGCTCTGTATTGTGCTTGAATGCTAGCCACTTTAACAATTTAAAACAATACCAGCAAAATTTTCGTGTGCGGAAAATCATTCAGAAGGTGATCGATTTTGAAAGAGAAGGAGGTGGAATACGTGATTTAACATCTCGTATCTTCTCTTGGCTTGATCACCTTGGTATGGGTCTAAATTTGACGCTTTGTCCGTATTGTAGAGACGAAAGAGAAACAGTCGAGCATTGCTTTTTAAAGTGTTTAAAGGTTGTGAAGGGTTTGAATAAAGTTTTTAAATGGTGAAATATGGAAAGTTATTAGGTCTATTCAAGATATTATTAGTCGATGATAATAATAGTGTCAGCTTGAAACAAATTTCAATCAAGATATTATTAGTCAATGATAATAATAGTGTCGACTTGAAACAAAATCAATTTGGCTAGTGGTGTGTTGGTCGACATCATACTTTTTAGGTTAATTTTGATATTTAGGTTAGGTAAATATGAAATTAACCCTACTTTATATACGTCATGCTTTAACTGTTTGTACACTGATTTGTGCAAATCACTCCCTTAACCGGTTTTGAAATAGTCTTGAATTATTTAAGGAGCATCTTAGATTGAATTTGAAAAATGGAGGATTCGTTGGCTCTAAGTTCTCAAAAAGACAAAGTTTCCCACCGATTTTCGGTCACTCAAAGTTTATACCTTTTCTAAACAAAAAAAAAGAGAAAAAGTGACTTCTCAAAATGCTCCAAGAGACTTAGATGACTTAGGCGACTTGTCCCTCACCTTTTAAATATTTACAAATGTTCCATATAAGTGCAATAATGTTGACAAGTGTCTCCAGACGACTTGAGCGACTTGTACTTGCATGATACACTTGTTAACATTTAAAGTGATGGAGATAAGTCGCTCAAGTCACTTAAGTCTCCTGAGACATTTTAAAAAGTCAACTTTTTTTTTTTCTTTCTAAAAAACGTATAGACTTTGAACGAACGGGACACATAAAGAATTTACCTCTTGTCTCGAAAGGTGTTATATTCGAGTATCGAATTAAGATTTATGATTTATTTGTTATATTGGCATAGTAGTTGGAAGATTAAAAATGGCGGCGGATCTATCCAATTTGATTTTTTCCAGCAACAAGACTAACATCCACAACATGACAACATATTCATCTTCCTCTTCAAAACGTGTCCAAAATCTTCTAGTCTAGATGTCTCTCAACACTTCCTGCCACGACTCTACATTTCCCATTATCTGCCACGTGTCACTTCAACCCATACCATCCCATGCCTATATAAACCCATCCCCCAAACTGACCCATACATAAACATATTCTGTAAAGACAATGGAAGCTTCACATGCCCTTTATGCCCCACAGATAGTTGGTTTCAAATGTCAGCCGGGAGACGATAATCCTTCCGGTTTGCGGAGCTTGGGAGTACGGCAAACGTTTAGGTGGCAGAAGGGTCAAGGGTTGGCCATGAAGTGTTGCAATGGAGATCGGTTAATGAGGCCGGATAGTATACGAAAAGTTCAAGTGGGTGAAGAATGTGATGGAATTGTGGATGAAAGTAAAGATGATGTAAACGAAAAAGTGGAATTAATGGAGATGGAGGCGATAATGGGTAAAGATGATGGAAGAGAACCTTTGGATTATAAAAGAAGAGCTTGTATATTTTATAAGAGCTCAGAAGTGTTTCAGGCAATCAAGGATGAACATCATACTCAACAATGTGCCTAAGAAAATTAAGGATTTACAGCCTAGATAATTCTGTATAATTATTATTTATATATACTTCGGTATTTGCTTAACTTGTATACCATTCAATAAAATTGTACACAAATGTGTTTCAACTTGGTATCTAACTCGACTGATGCATCTATTTTGTCACCGCTTGCTACAACGTGTTCATATAGAAACCTTTCCAACATTAGACTGTCAAACTAGCAATTAGCGACTCATAAAATGTGCCTATGTGATGTCAAAACCACATTCTACCAGACACGAAACTAGAAAATCATGACCATTACTGGGGAGAAACACCACGAAGCAAAATACATGTCTGAACATAGCAAACAACAAGATGAGTTAACTAGGACAGCAATTCATGGGACGCCAAGGGAAAGGGATCACAAATAGAAAGGATGTTTAAGGAGGAGGTACGAACATATAACTAAATGTTTCAAGTTTACAGAGGAGGTACGAACATATAACTAAATGTTTCAAATACTATCACAACGGCCTCAAATGACATAAAGGCACAGACAAACACTTATCTAACTATAACTGACTGACAAACAAATGTGTCTAAAACTCATTCAAATATAACAGTTTGGAAGTTGAACTCACCTGAAAAGGGTTTCTCGAAAGAGATTAATCAGATACGTTCAACATTATGTGTCAGTTTCTTAACAGAACTTCCAATGATTATCGCAGTTTACACATGTTACAAAAGTCGTCATGGGTTCATCAGCACTCCGAGTCTGCAGCTGGTAATAAGTGCATTTCCTTTTCCCACAACGACCGCATTTGAATTCATCAGTGGTGGCCTTTGGTGGCAAACCACGTTCACAGTCGAACAAAGCTTTCTCTTTTATTTTCCCATTCTCCATTTGTCTTTCAGTGCTTGCCATCTCTTCAGGGGTCAACTCCAGAATCCTTTGTGGCTTCACATGTCCAAGCAACACTTTCCTTCTGAAATCTGGGTTTTTCGCGTCCTTGATATTGAACATTACTGATCTGTATTTTAACTTTTGTGCACCATTGGATCTACCCCACTTTTCAAACATCGCAGACTCAACCGAAACAGCAACTCTGTACGGGTCAGCAGCATTCGCTTCATCCCTCAGTTCATCCTCAATCTCCCCATGAACCTTGCATAATGCTTCTGCAAGAAGTTCACGAATTTTGTCTCTTACGGGATCCTTACAAGAAACAAGGGAAGTCAGTTTAGGTGGGGCCACACTATTTGCTGCGGTTTTATTTGTTTGCTTATTTTCTTCTTTATTACTATCTCGCTTTTCGACCTTCACAACATTAACTTTTTTCTCAGCAGATGATGAGGTGCCACTATGACTAGGTTTCTCAACCTTAATTGAGTTTACTCTCTGGACTTTTTTGTCAGATGTATTTGCTCCATGCTCAGATTTTACGGATTCTTTCGTTTCTGAGCTCCCATTTTTCTTATTCTTTAATGTTTCTTCAACAATTATGTTTTTCCAAATTTCTACCAGCTCGGCAGCTAGGGATTGAATCTTCTTTCTAGGGTGTTTTGTCAGTTGACGCAGACGCTTCCCCACCTGAAATGACGGTATGTATATAACTATCAATATTATAAGAAATTAGTTATATGCCTAATTTTAACACACAGTGGAGGAACACCCAATGATGTATTAAGAGAAAAATTACTTTGTTAATCAACTGTGACTAGATAGGTGTCATATTCTATATCTATTAGATAGGTGTCATATTCTATATCTATATCTATACTACTTTATAATAGATTTGGGACTTGCTAAAAGAGGTAGTCTTAAAATTGTAAGACCAAAAACATTTCCATTATAAGAAATATTTGTCTTACTTTTATTATGAAAAATCAATACATGCACATATAATTAAAAGCCTAGAAAGTCTTGTAACTGCCCTTAAAAGCTTTTAATGGCCCATAATTTTTTTTTAATTCTAACATTGATACATACTTGTAAGTTATAACAGCCCATTAAAGGCTTGTAATAGACCATTACAACCGAGCCTTGTCCCAACCTATCTATTATAAAAACCTATACACGGCCCGCCGCCGCAACGCGCGGGTACCCGGCTAGTCTATTACAAATTATGCATGAAAAAGATACTACTTAAGGTATATCGAAAGAAGGATAATACTTGAGGTATATCAATCAAATTCACATATGCTTTGCATTTCAATCCCCCTTCATATTCTACTGGTCTAATCAAGTGACCTAGTAACTAAATAGATAGACAAAAGGGATTTGAACGTTTCATACATACATCAAGTATATCTACATCCATTATAAATTTTTAAGTTCGTGAGGATGATATATGGAAATATTGGCATCCCATTATATTTGACATCCTAGATTTATTTGATATGACCAAAACATATTATATATAACACAACTCATGTACAGATATGGATGCAGATACAGGTCTCAAATTCTGGATACATATGTAAATAGTGCAAGTTCGCAAAATACATTCCGCATGGTCCCTGTACACCCCAAGTTACAGCCCTCAAACTAGAAGAAAAAAAGGAAAGAAAACGGAAACAAAGTGTGTCTGAGGACTTAGCAAACCACCATGAAAAAAGTAAGGGAGTCACTAAATTCATCAAGTCCTAATGATTCAAACTGATAGAGAGCATATTATAAATTTCATAAACATAGGTAAAGGCAAAACCTGCACAAACACGCACCACATATCTACTAGACAAGCAAAGAAAGAGATAAACTGATAGGCAACGCAAACACTTATGCTCCAACTATTCGCCTCATGTCTATAAAACTAAACCCGAAACAATATCATCCGAATAATCAAGCACGCATATCAACTAATCCAAATCTTATAACGTCCACAACCATTTTTTTACATCCCCTTGCATTTTTCAATTTTTTTAAAAAAAATCATCAAAACACGTTACCGAATTTATAGCACATTTCTAGGGATAAAAACCCCTCCTCTTTTTTCTAAAGAAATTGAAATAGAAAGTTAAAGAAATTTTTTTAGGATGCATGGGACCAGGGTGATCCCACCGTTCTTCACCTTTTTTTGGAGAAAGTTAAAGAAATTTTTCTACAACTAAACGCACCCTAACACTTTTGTAAACTAATATTAAAACTAACACAAAAGTAAAGAATTGCTATATATGTATAAACCTAACCTTTTCAATATATGACAATTACAAATATTAACTAAATGTTTCAAGTTTAAGGAGGAGGTACGAACGTATAACTAAATGTTTCAAATATCTGGCAAGGATAAGATATAAATATAATCATACTCATACAACATATCTTGGTGTTAGAATTAAATATTATATAATAGTAAAATGATTTTACAAAGTATCTAACCTGCTAAAAATCGAGTCATTCTTTTAGTGTTTTATTAGTGTCTTAACTATCGCCTACTGTAATCACATCATTCTGCAATCCTTTCTAAACTGGTTTATTTTTTATGCTGCTTCTTATGGTAATCATGCCGAGTTGTTTAAGTTAAACATACCATGAACTTCCACAATTCAACAAGAAGATGCTTGTACATATTTTAATACCATGGATGTCTAGATGCCGATGCAAGTACGGCTATGGTACACATATAGTTGCAGATACTGGTCTCAAATTCTGGATACATATGTGAACAGTGATAGTTTGCAAAATACATTTGTATGGTCCCTGTACACCCTTAGTCACAGCCCTCAAACTAGAAGAAAAAAGGGAAAGAAAACGGAAACAAAGCATGTCTGAGGACTTAGCAAACCACCATGAAAAAAGTAAGGGAGTCACTAAATTCATCAAGTCTTAAAATCTTAATGATTCAAAACCTACACAAACACGCACGGCACATCTACTAGACGAGCAAAGAAAGAGATAAACTGATAGGCAAGACAAACACCTAAGCTCCAACTATTCGCCCCATGAATATCATCCGAATAATCAGGCACAAGCATATCAACTAATCCAATCCTTATTACGTCCACAACCTAACAACCAGCTACTCGAACCACAAAAAAGATCAAAATATACAAAAACTCTCTATTCCACTACTAAAACAATGGCATTTGCCTAAATCAAATATCATAAATTTTAAACAGAAAAATATACATATATGCCTATATTACCACGTCGAATAAACAATAACTCCAAAACAAGTCTAAAAAACACATAATTAGTATAAAATTTACACAAAAAATTAAGGGTGTGTTTAGTTGATGAAAATTACTCTATTTTTCCAGGAAATTATTCATTGGGAATTGAAAAAACTGAAAACCCTTAGTACTAAAATTAACACAAAAAGTAAAGAATTGTTATATATAAATATAAAAGAAAAAGAAAAAAAAAAAAAAAAAAAAAAAAAACTAACCTTTTCAATAAATAACAATCACAAATAATAAAACCAATTAACTCATAAACAAAAAGATTAAAAAAAATTTATAAAAACCTGAGTGGAGACAAGAATCTGGTAATTAACAGGAAACTTCTTCAACGCTTTCAAAGCATCAACACACCGATCTTCCTCCGCCGCCCCGCCGTCAGCTGCGGCGGCGTCCGCCGCTTTCTTAGCCGCCTCGAAAAGCTCCTTCAGCTCAGTCTCCATTACCCCAGATCGATTTTCAATGGAATGAAAAAGAAAGAAAGAACGACTCAAACGGTTTGGTGACTGTTTTGATGAGAATGTAAGAAATGGGCGAATGATCTTGGCCGTTGATTTGTTTGTGTGAGGAGGTGATCGTGTGGCGGGTAAGATAGGGTTGAAGATAAAGTGGTGTCTGGGTTTTGACCTTTTATTACAAGTTTGTTTTGAAGGGCGAATTTCTTATAAGTGCTTCGTGTCGCAGTTCGATAACGAGAGGTCTAGATTATGTTGTCTAAATCGGGTTCGTGCTAGAGAGCTCTCTCGAAGCGAAAATGCCTATTTCAAATACTCGATGGGGGGAAAACCCCCTACTAATTCGCCCGAAGGCTCGACAATTAATAGGAGTAAACCCTTGCCTTTTCCAAGATTTGAACCTAGGGTTACCAGGCTCAACCCCTTCTTTAAAGGACTACCTTGAAGGAAAATCCCTCATTCAAACCCCTTGCAGGATTTGAACTCAAGATCTCCCTCTCCCAAAAGCCCCTAAGGACTCCAAAATGGCCAACTGAGCTAAGCCATTAGGTTCCTTTTATTACAAGTAGTACTAGAAGAGTAAAGTACATCAAAGACTTGTGGTTAAGTTCCAACTCATTACTTTTACATTGTATTCTTACAGTATGTTTGAAGCAAAGTAAAATGAAAAGAATTGTAAAGAGAAAAAGAAAATGAAATGTAAAAGAATAGGGTGATATTGACATTACATCTTTTGATGCATGTATCATAATTTGTAAATTACAGTATTATATGGTACAAATTGTAATGTATAAATTATGGTGCATGCATCAAAAAATATAGTGTAGGTATCAATTCTTTAAAAAAAATAGTTGGTTTATGTGTTTTTATTGCTAAAATTAAAATTGAACCGAAAATATTCGATTTTTGTTTTTTTTTTTGGAAACTATTTGGTTTTGGTTTATTTTAAGTTCGGTTTATCAATTTTTAGATTGTTTTTTGTTTGATTTTCCAGTTTTTACGGTTTTTATTTCGTTTATCGTGGTTTGGTCTTTCAATTGTCGAATTCTAATGTAACATAAAATAACTTTTCAAGTTTCATGAACAAAGAAACATAAAATAATGACAATAAGAAATTGTTGATCATAATAATTTATATAAAAGAATTGTTTATGCATCGTAAAATGATACAATAATGGCAAAAAAAAAAATTATAGATGACACTAACTGTTTATTTACAAATGACACATTCAAGAAGCAATTGTAAGTTTTAAGATTATATGTATTTTGTCGATTTGGTTTTTTTTATTTGGTGTTTTTCTAAAACCAAACAAAACCAAAAACTTCGGTTCTTATAAATTACAAAAACCGAACCATCGGTTTTGGTTTTTCGTTTTTTCAGTTTAGGTTCGATTTTTTGGTTTTCTACACACCCCTAGTAATCATCTTTTTAAATTGGAGGAAAGAAAAAATAACTTTTTCAAATTACATGTGTGTCATTTAGTTCTTAATGACAAATCTTTTAACAGGGTCCTATTAGTTTTACTATATAATAGATTAAGTTCTCTTCCATTTTTCTTTTAAAAATGGGATGAGGGATGAGGATTTTTTTAACAAAAATTCCGCTCATCTTCCTCTTCGTTTCGTTTTCATTTCTTAAAAGAAGACTTAAGAACACAAAAAAGGTTTTCTTTTCTTTCCTTTTCTCTCAAATTTTTACTTAAGAACACATTGTTATAGTTTTTGCCATATAAGCTACTAAGTAGTCACGGTGATGATAACCGAATCAGACACACAAACATATCACGCTTAAACATAAGCATATCTTGCTACACACACAAAACAAGGAAATAAGTTTCGGTCAAGCTAGTGAACAAAACATTTCAAATGTGGTTGTCACGCGTGAAAGGGGGAGGACGTAACAGGGTTTCACGCATTACACTCAACCCATTATGGACGATCTTACTTAGTTAGGCTAGTGGCATATTGGTTTGTAGTAGTATCTATTCATTTCATGAGAAAACATTCGTTAAGGTGGTTGTTTTTATAATTGTAAAGCGTAAAGTGATGTAGAATTGAATTTTAGTGTTAAACATCTTTTTTTTTTTAATGTTTAAACAAAACTAATATATTTAGATGTAAAAGGCTAAACGCGTCTGAAAACTTTTCGTTAACAAAGTTTAAGTTTGTTTTAAGTCCAACATTGATTAATAGAGATTGAATTATATGTATTTGAAGGCGAAGGTGGAAAGGTTCGTGATACTTTTTTTTTATGAAAAAGGTGAACATATATCAATCAAACAACAATTACATTAATAAAAAGAAAGTGATCCTTGGACATACCAAGATCATGATACAACTAAAACTCATATTATTCTATCCATACAAATATAGCTATCTGATATAGTATGACCTCAAACACATCTGCAGTCACATCATTGTGAAGAATACTTAATATCATCGTTGCATTCCAATAAGTCAAGGACATTTCATTTGTTCACCCTTTTTACACCCACCATAGTCTCTTGACTACGTTTCCTGAGCAAGAGTCCACTATACATCATTCAACCATCATCTACAATAAATATATAGGGCTGTTAAGGCATCTTCACGGAGATTATAGCACCCAGACTCCCCAAGGAATGGCTATACCCAATTGACTACATTTCCTAGATATCACCTCTCAAACCAAATATAGCAACTACATCCTTACTACATGTGGTTCAAAAAATGAGGGAACTAGGCATCATCATCCAGGGAACACACACCTTCCAAGTCGGAAACCATCATTATTCTAGTAGTGCAATGTTAGGACCAAGAGGTCTCATCTTTCCCGCGACCCTCTATTCTAACATCTTGCACTACCACTCCAAGCTCGTTAGACCCTTCTCATCATGGATACCTACTTTATGACCCACAAACAATAAAATCAGATACTATGTTGCATAGATCAAAGCAGACTCCACTCGCCTTGACGTGAAAACCCACCCAGATGTTGGAAATGTATATATTTACAAACATGTGAATGTCCGGATTCGAACTCGTGACCCCGGGATTGCACACATTAGCGAATGAGAATTAAAGTTAATAATTAATGTTTATGTTTACGATTAATTATTGCACATTAAGTCCGGTTAACGATCGTTAAGTATTTAACGGAAAAATGACTAACGACCGTTAAATGAAAAAAGAAAGGACTAGAAATGGAAAACTTGGAAAAGTTATGGGTTTGGCTTTGGGCTTTATATTGTGGCCGGCCATGGGGCTTCCAGGCCTAATTCTCTAACTTGTTCCCTAAGTTTACTACTAGTATATAAGGAGGGTTAGGTCTAGGGTTTCATACACTTGTGCATTGAATTAACCCTAGATCTCTCCTCTCCTCTCTCTTGTCCTATAATCGGCCGAGCACCCCATTTGTAAGGGAGTTCGGTTTCGTTTTGCTTAAAACGAGGACTTGTGTTAGATCTAGCAAACTTGATTCGTTTGGTTAATTTGTGTGTACAAGAACGTGGTTGTAAGACATTATTCTTACACCAATAAGTACTTCTTTGTTTTGCTTTGCTCGAGGGTTGTTTTGCTTTACTCGAGGGATTTGACATTCAAGAGAGGTGCGTTACGCATACTTTCAGTTAATTAATTTATTTGTTATGATCTTAAGTCTTCCTTGTGTACTCTTGATGTCTTTATGTTTTATTGTATTTTATATATCATAAACTCAGCAGTGGCATCACGAGCCTTGTATAACAAGTAATTAATTATTGAAACACATAATTAAAATAAACATGAATGTGTTATTATTTGTATGCTTAGATCTAGGGTTTGCAAAACCTAAACCCTATTTTTGAGGCATTTTTTTGGTGCCCTAATTAGAGTTTTGTAAACTATTGTTTTAATGGATTAGAAACCCTAAGATGCATGCAACTTTATGTGTATATGCGTAACTTTGATTTAATTGCATTAATTGTTAAGTGTAATTTTATATCCATGATAATTATCTGCATGTTTTATCATGGATCTGCTTTTATTGTATGTATTTCTTGTTTAAGTGATATACACTAATTTATGATAGATCTAAAATTGGGGAAGACCTCAATAATTATTATTTAATCAATTATGTGCTATGTGGTATATTTTTAATTTTGACTTATGCACGATGAATCGATGCATGTGGTTCACCTTGTACATAGATGAAAACGGGTGAAAGTCTTAATTAAATATATGCATATTGTCAAACCTAGAATTGGTTATTAATAGGATTTATCAAAACCGTTTGCATGTGGCTATTTGATATGCATGACTTTTATTTGTTATGCATTCATTGTTTATTTGTTTATTTTTATAAATACTTGCTTGTTTGTTATGTGAAACAAGGGTATTTTTAGAAAAAATAAAGCGGCAAACAATGGTGAAACATGTATTTTAAGACTAGTAATCATAATCGTTTAATTGATTGATGACTTTGGTACAAATGGTGCGAAAGGCTCACCCATGAGAATGAACTAAAAAGGGGTTTAAAGAAGTATACAGTCTGCTGAAAGGATGTCTTAGGTTGTGCTTTAGCGTGCACAGTCCTCGCCCCTCTGTAAGTTAGTGGAGCTACTTAGTAAGCCATTAAATGTGCAAGCTCATCTTAAAGGCGAATTAGTTTTAATTCCATGCGCGGTGGTAATTATCCGAAACACTAAGTGTTTACACTTATGCAAAAGTACGGTATAATGGATGATAATTAACACTAAATTCCTTGATTGGTGAACCCAATACCTCAATTAAAGTTTGATGATGAAAAGCTTATACATTAAAACAAGATATAAATGTTTTAATAAAAACTATGCTACAAAGATGAATGCATGACATCTTTGTACATATTTGGTTTAACATCAAAACTATTACCCTTTAATTTAAGTTATATGCCATCCAACGAAACGAAACACCTAAGATTACTTTCTATTTGCGTTGAGAGCGTGACTTAGATCTTAATCAAAGGGTAAAATGTCCACGTGTAGTGAGATCGTGCATGGACGATTTTGCAGTTTCTTAAGTTGGATAACTTAATTGAGTTTTGTAGTGAGCTGGCAACTCAAGGCATAAGATGGGATAAAACATGTTTACATGGCGATTGATATTTGCTATATGTAAATCCCATAAATCTAGGAATTGCAATTGAAATTGGCAATTGAGCAATAGCTCTACCATTTTGTAGAAGGTTCATTACTAGCGAGATCAACGGCGTGATGAAATTATGACAATTTGGATCCTAGTTTTCAATAATAATTAATTGGTTATATGAATATGAACCTTGGGTATTTAATTGTTTATTGAAAAGGTTAATTATCGAAAATACTAAAATTGAATTTTGTAATTCTTTTGAATGTATAAATGCAACATTTAACCGTAAACGTGGTTTAGTCTTTGATTAGTAAATTGATCCATTCTAGCATTCAAACAAATGTTTGATCGAGAATAATTTATTGATAAAACAAACGAAGTCTCTTTTCCATGAGAGAAGCATGAGACTGAATCCTATTCCTTTTCATGAATGAGAAAGGTATAATAGGAACATTTGAATTGTCTAAATTCTAATGTAACTCTTAGCAATGAATTGCACATCTTTTTTTCCATAAAGATTTCATTACCCTCATTTGGTGAATGAATCCTTTGTAACAACATGAATGTTGGTTAACTGGAAAACATGTATATGAGTTACTAGATTAGAAGCTAGACTAATTACCGCAAAATTGGTAAAAGGCAAACTAGCATATTTTTATCTAGTTGTTTTGCTTTAGCCTTTAAAGGTACTACATACCAGTATGGGGATGGTAGGCCTGTTGAGGAAGAAATTGCATACCCAATTTTTCAAGTTAATAACATTGATGGATAACCTATCATTCATATAGTAGAATACACCTTTTAGTACCTTAGTAATGATTACGTATGGTTCTTCAAAGGTGTAGGAAAGTAAAAAGCAAGCAAGTTGTTTTCTCTGGTTATGCAACACTTACAATGTTGTCGATTCGGTGGGAGCATTTGTGTTGCATTCTTGAATAAGAAGTTGTTTTATTGATTTCTAATTAGGTGGGGCTACAAGCCTTATTTACTGTGTAGTAACCCAAATTATCTTCAAAGATAATTACTTTCCAATTGTAGACACTTATGTTTTTTTTAAGGATAGTCGGTATGCGTTTCCTTACTAAACAATATAGTTCTACATCTACTTGTTATATCTATGACACAAATCATATTAATCAAATAAACGAACGTGTATCGTGTTGTTTATATGCTACATGATGTTGTTCCATGCACAAGTTGGAGAAATCTTATTGTGTGCAAGGTACAACACATATTAATATGATTTAAAAGGATTCTCTTGTGTAAAGTAAGAGAATAATGTTCTAATAGGAAGTATACATTTATATATGTATGATTGCCCTATTAAGAACATGTGTCAAGATGATAACAAAGACTACTTTATTTTAAATATTTATGTCATTCAATATTTAAGAAACACTTGTAGTTACAATTTATGTTACGTGAGAGCGTGAACTAGATTGTAGCCCAAGGTAAAATATCCACGTGTCGTGAGAGCGAGCATGGATGATTCTGCAGTTTCTTACATGGAACATTTCATGGAATGACATAATTAAATGAAGTAATCTAATACTACCTTGAATTTGAGTATTAGTTGAATGACTTAAATATATGTAGTAAATATTAACTTGAAATATGAATTGAAAGCCGAGGTGGTGTTCATAATTACTTTAATTATAAATGTTTATGATTTTGTAAAGTCACAAACATGAAGTCTTTTATACAAGACTTACAATATAAAGTAAGACGTTAATTTGCTATGTTTTAAGACATATGCATGAAGCCAATGAGTTGATCAATGACTTATAACGTATAGTAGGATTATAACTAATATGTCTTTTGACTTGGTCAAAAATATTTGTGTTGTAATGTATGCAATTGACTTGGTAATTCTATTGTACCATTAAGTTTTACTTTGTTGGTAAATAGGTAAGCCAAAGAGTAGATGGTTATCTAAAATATTGTTAGATTTTCTTACAATATTAATTCTAAGGAAATACCATAGTTTTATGGTATGTTCCGTTAGAAGAATCAAAATCTGTTGGCATTATTTGATTCAAGATAACTATAGTTTCTTCCAAAAGTTATCAAGGTTAGTAGATTGAGTATAGATTGAATATACTCAATAAGACTCCAACCTAGAAGATTAATAAGACACCATTTGTTTATGGAATGTGATGAATCACATTAAGTCTTATAAATGAAGTTCCGAATTTGTTAAACTACTTATAGAGTGAGTTGTAACAAACTAATGTTAGGAACTGTCAATGTTTTTGTAATATCCCAAAAGAGAACAATGTATTGTTGCTCTACTTGCTAAACTATTTAAAGGTAATCTTTAAATTTTTAAAGGCAAGTGGGAGTTTTGTTTAGATCTTGAAATATTGAATTACAAAATACATAATCTTCTAAAATGCACTAGCAAATATCATGATGAGGCTAAACATGAAAATGATAGACCTTAATATGATGGAATTGTCATTCATAGATCCGTAAGGATATCTCAGTATTTAATATCTTTGAGGAATATGAGTTACAGGATCATGGTAAGCATGTTAATCATAATGATAAATTTACCAAATGTTGAATTGTGGAAAATCAATCATACTATGAATTTAGAGATCATCCATAAAGATAATCAACTTTAGATACTTGATTTATCTTAATAATGAAAATGAGTTTCTTCAAAGGATGGAAACCCTAGTGGTTTAAATCTTTGTGTAGAAATCATATGGACAATATTGTACACATATTTAATGCATGTCTAGTGATAATAATATTAATCATATGTAAGCAATTAACTATGATTGAATATTCTTTCTAGATACATTAAATAGAAGTATAAAGATTATAATTGTCATACTTAGTTTCATTGATATGAAATTTTGACAATGAATGTCATAACTCTTTTTTGTGAAATTACTTTTTGAGGGCGATGAGTAATACAAAGAAGTTTTATGAATTCAAATAATCCTTGGATATGTACAAACTGCAAGAATCCATGAATGGATATATGCAAGCATCTAGGAGATGTTTCTTATGTTTAATATTAAATCCATGTTTGATTTAATAAATAAAATAAGATTGCTCATTAGTATTCTGAAAGCTAGTGGGAGTATTATTTATTTTTCTTAAATCTTATATGTTGTATGGGCAACTACATTCCACTTAAATTAAGTTTTAGTTGGGAATGAAACTTCGTTTGTAAGATTTGGAAATAAGATATATAACCTTGGAATATATGTTTATTATTATAAACATATGCGGTAAATAAATGAGTAAAATAGAACATGATGAATACATATATTTGACAAGATAAATGAGATCTTAAAGTTTAACTTGAAGATTCATCATGAACATCATGTTGTGTATAAAGTTGTTGTGTCATGCTTGATTACAAGATGATTTGACAACATTGAAAGTTGTTAGTGTAATAAATATTTTAAAGGAATATGTTTGGATTTAGAATCACATTCCACAATCCGGAGATGCTCCTAGATTCTATGGATGATTATATGACAATTGTTTCATAATTGTCATTGCCAACAAACTTGAGTTTTGGTAGGCACAAACATTACACTATAAGCTGTTCAAAAGTTTGGATATTTAAAGAGCATATTGTTGTACACAATGATGCTAGTATAATTGAGATGACACATCATAGTAGCCTTCCTTGATGATGATCATGTTGACTAGTTATGCTCAACTAAGAGCATAGTTGCATTATACATTAAAGAATAAAGAATACTTTAAACTTTAAAGGTTTTGAAAGATGATTGTCATATAAGGTGGTTGGTTATCGCGCCTTATGGAATGATATGACAATATCAAGATATGTGTAAACATATACAAGAAATTCACTTATTGAATTCTTGAAATAAGTATTCTCAAAATTCCTATAGATCAAAGTTAATTGAAATTATGCCTTGTCAACAAGTATGATTTTCATGACTTGTGGCAAAATTCATTAACTAGTATTATCATGCATTGATCTATTTAGTATTTGGATAAAGGATGTTAAACAATTATTATTAATGAATTAAAGTATGCGTTATCGTTTAATTTCATTTATAATGTGTCTATATTTGCATGTTTAAATCCTTGAATAACTTAAGTTATTCTAAATAGTCCGTTGTCGATCAATAACATGGGAATGATATTGAATTAAGACAAATCTGAGTATTAGTTAGAATATACTTGAAAGTATATTGATGCGTAGCATGACTAATTTGAGATGATATTCAATGAATTGAGTATAGGACTTATCCCACCCACATGATGATACTTTATGGATCTTAGTCATTAAGTTTATCATGAATATTTATCCTCGACTTGAGATCAAGAGATATGTCATGGATGTAGTGCATTTGTGAAGCAATCTAACGCTATCGTAAGCTGGTAGTTATAAGGGTTGTTTTGAAGTGTGCTGAAATTTGTGAATCTGCTTGTAGTCAAAATGGGATTTGTTTCCTTCAAATTTATTTTGAAGTATAATCTTCTGGGCCCCGTAGGATTGTTAAGATGTTTGTATGGCCATACAAGGTCTTCGATATATGTTGAGAGTTGGTAATCTTAATCAACATAAAAGCGAAAACAAAATAGTTAATTAAGAAATGAGTGAGATCCATATTCTTATTAACATGGTATTAGAAACAAAAGGATGAATATGATGATGAATCGTCAAAACTTGGTTTTCTCGAAAACCATACAGAGTTAATACAGGGAATTGGCGTGTTGCTAGGCTTAACATGTCATTTCAGCGTTTTGCATATATAAAGTGGGGTACATTTGGAAATGTATATATTTACAATGTGAATGTCGGGATTGAACTCGTGACCACGGGATTGCACACATTAGCGAATGAGAATTAAAGTTAATAATTAATGTTTATGTTTACGATTAATTATTATACATTAAGTCCGGTTAACGATCGTTAAGTATTTAACGGAAAAATGACTAACGGCCGTTAAATGAAAAGAGAAAGGACTAGAAATGGAAAACTTGGAAAAGTTATGTGTTTGGCTTTGGGCTTTATTGTGGCGGCCATAGGGCCTCTCCATTTCAACTTGTTCCCAAAGTTTACCTACTAGTATATAAGGAGGGTTAGGTTCAGGGTTTACATCTGTGCATTGAATACTAGATCTTCTCTCCTCTCTCTCTTGTCCTACAATCGGCCGGCACCCCATTTGTAAGGGAGTTCGGTTTAGTTTCTGCAAAGCGGACTTGTGTTAGATCTAGCAATCGCTTGATTCGTTTGGTTAATTCGTGTGTACAAGAGCGTGGTTGTAAGACATTATTCTTACACCAATTAGTACTTCTTTGTTTTGCTTTGCTCGAGGGTTGTTTTGCTTGCTCGAGGATTTGACATTCGCAGAGAAGTGCGTTGCATACTTCGCTTAATTAATTTATTTGTTATGATCTTAAGTCTTCCGCTGTGTACTCTTGATGTCTTTATGTTTTATTGTATTTTATATATCATAAACTCAACACACAGTACTGAGATACATTGATTGTAGCTAAGGTACAAGGCCATCATGATGTAAGGGGCTTAATCAAGTATCAATATTTTCTTTGTTACAAATACTGATACATTGTTTCAAACAACCTTTTTTGTACACTCAGCAGCATGGGTTCGTGAGACTTTGCTAAAAGAGATTATATTGAAATGTTTGAAGAATTATTCTTTTAACGAAATAAGTTTCTTAAACCTGTTTATGATTAGAAGTAGTAGTTTTCTTCAGTCATTGAGGAAAAGTCACAAATCGACTTTGTGTGAAACAAACTACGTCTGAGTAATATTTTTTAGGGTGGAAGCTTTCAATGAACAACTTAAGGTGCGCTTGGTTCAAAAAGGGAAATAGAAATAGCAAAGGTAAAGGGAATATAATGGAATATAAAGAAATTGAATGGAGATTATCATTATCTTTGTTAGTGCTTGTTTAAAAACAATAACCCAAAGTGATGGTGGGTAGTTGTGGTGGTGGTATTTGCTAGTGGTGGTTTCTGTGATATGATATTTCTGGTGGTGGATGAGTGGTAGGTGTGGTGGTGGTGGTGGTGGTGGCTAGTGCTAGTGGTGGTGGCTGGTAGTGGTGTGGCTGGTGGTGGTGGTGGTTGGTGGTGGTGGTGGCGACGGTTGCTGCTGGTGGTGGTGGCTGCTGCTGCTGGTTGTGGTGGCTAGTGGTGGTGGTGGTGGCTGGTGGTAGCAGCGGTTGCTGCTGGTGGATGGTGGTTGGTGGTTGGTGGTGGTGGTGGTGGTGGTGGTAATGGTGGTGGTGGGTAATCATTATCATTCTCTTCAATTTATTGGGTAATGGCTCATTACATTTATAGAGGATGTTGCATGTGGTCGTGAGAAAGGGAAAAGAGGTTGATTCCGTGTTTGTTTGACATAAGAATGGAACAGGGGAATTAAATTACCATTCTCATTCCCCATTTGTTTCTTTAAAAAGAGGAGGAGAAAGGTGGAGAATGAGAATTTTAAAAAGGCTCTTCGTGGCTTCTAGTGAAGGAAAAAATCACGGACAAAAATTCACGTTTTTTTTTTCTTTTCTAATTCGCTTTTTTTAATTCACTTTTTTTTTTAATTCGCGTTTTTTTCTTCGCCTCATTCGTTATCTTCTGTTTTTATACGTTTTCATCTGTCTTCGTTCGTTTTCGTCTGTTTTATATATGTAGTTTTCATACGTTCTCGTCTGTTTTCATACGTTATCGTCCGTTTTCGATCGTTTTCATCAGTTTTCTTTCATTTCCGTCCATTTTCATACGTTTTCGTCCGTTTTCAGACGTGTTTTTACGCTTTCATTAAAAAAATGTGAATAAAAAAGAAAGACAAAAAGACAAGAAAAAACATGGACTTAGGTTTATCTATTAAATTTTAGATTAATCTCCACCATTAGATCAAACTAGATGGATGGTGAGGATTTGTCCCTTGGTAAGCATCAAAATAAGAGTAAGCATTTAAATTTTTCTCTACTTCGTAACATGTAAAAAACCCTATAGCAAAAAATTGTACAAATATTGATGTGTATATACTAGTGTTTGTAAATCAGGTTTTAATTGCTTATCCTCTACGTGTATATACTAGTGTTTGTAAATCAGGTTTTTTTTTTGTCATTCTTGTTTCATCGTAGAGATGATATATATAATATATTTTTATATGACAAAAAACTTGAATTGTTTGCATAATTGTAATTATGTGACCTGATAGCGTCAAATAATCAACGTAACTAAAAAACCTGAAAATATATATACTCATTCTTTTATGTACCAAACAAAGGAATTGATTCTTTAATCGATTCTGACAATGTATTATCTATTTTTGTCAAACACTAGAATCCATTCTCTTATAATAGACTCATTCTCTTTATATGCCATTCCATTCTCCAATGCATTTCTATTCTGTGATTGATTCAGTCATACCAAACGTCCCCTAGGTAATGAGTCATTGCATTATAGTCAACCAAACACTTTGTTCATTATCTTACACATTCCTTACCTCCCATAACCCCCTACCAAACATACCCTTAGGGTGCGTTTGGTTCGCAAAATGTTTTTGAATGAATTGTAATATTTGGAAATAATTGTAATTTGAATGAATTGTAATTCAAAGAATTGGAATGTGTTGGAATTGTAATGTGTTGGAATTGTAATTGATAAAATCAGTCATTATGTTTGGTTGACTTGCAACGTAATATAATTCAAAAAAACATTAATAATAATAATAATAATAATAATAATAAACAATAATGAAATAAAAATAATAATATAATATTAAATAATAATTATAATACTAATAATTAATATTATAATAATAATAATTATAATAAAAATATTATAATAATGATAAAAATAAATAAATAATAATAATAATAATAATAATAATAATAATAATAATAAAATGAAAATAATAATATAATATTAAACAATAAATATAATAATAATAATAATTAATATTATAATATTAATATAAATATAATTATAATATTATAATAATAATAATAAAAATAAATAAATAAATAAATAAATAATAATATAATATTAAACATTAAATATAATAATAGTAATTATTATTATTATTATATTATAACTATAATATTATAATAATAATAAAAATTAATAATAATAATAATAGTAATAATAATAATAATAATAATAATAATAATAATAATAATAATAATAATAATAATAAACACTAATAAAATAAAAATAATAATTCAATATTAAATAATAAATATAATAACAATTATTATTATTATTATTATTTTTATTATTATTATTATTATTATATAATAATGTGCGGATATTGGATATGGGTTTCTCCCCTTTTCATTCTATTCTTTTGGCGAACTTGAGAATGATGCAGTAACCTTACTAAAGCATATTCGACGATTCTCTTTGACTCAAGACATTGGTAGCACGTCTTTGCATTCATATTTTTAATAGGATTGGTTTTATTCTTGTAGAGGTGGAGGCCCAGTTGGTTTCCGCTTCCCACTAATTTTTTGTAAATCCTATTAGTTTTTAATAAAGTGATGATTTATAAAATAAAAAAAAATAAAATAATAATAATAATAATAATATAATTAATAATAATAATAATAATAATAATAATACTTTTTAAATATAATAATAAATAAAAATCATAAATTTAATAAAAAAAATTTATTAAAAAATTAATTATATATTTAGATATTTATATATAATATAAAAGTAATAATATAAAACTAATTATTATAATTATTATTTATTTTTTTAGAATTAAATAATATATTAATAATAATTAATAATAACGATAAAAGATAAATACTGATATATTACTGGTAAAAATCTGAATTACAACGTAATCTAACATATTCCATCAAGTTTGCTATGTAATCTGAATTACATCATTGGACGTAATTGGTTGTAATCCAATTACATTACTTTGCAAACCAAACACCCATTGTAATGTAATCTGAATTACAATTCCATCCATCCTGCCAACCAAACAGGGTTGTAATGTAATTCAGATTACTTTTTCATAATAACAGGAATGAATAACATAC
>OU343218.1:257211490-257239518 GCA_910596185.1 Chrysanthemum makinoi
GATCAGGAAGAGAGCTGTTTTCATTCGAAAAGAATATGCTTGTATACGAAGTATCATATGAATATCTTGGAAAGTTTTAAGATGATTTTTCGTGGTAAGCTCTTTTGGATTCGGGCTAAGGAAGTGCCCGGGTGGGTGCCTGACTTCTTTGGAGGATTCGGAAGATGAAGAACATTCGGAGGATGGGTTTATGGAAAGCGATAATAAGACTCAAGATGTGGGATGTAGTGACGATGTGAATGAAGAAGATCTGAGTTTGAAGTTTCCTCCAGGTTTTACACCTATTGTGGAAAAGGGCGTTGAAGGAGAAAATTTGCAAGAGCATAATTCGAAGGATGGTTTTGTTGGTCAAGTTGATGATAGTTTCAATAGGGATTCCAAGGGAGATGTGTCAGAATCTGTTTGCTCAGGGCGTTTCAAGAAGTCTGAAGTTCCGCGTACGGGAGGATCATTTTTAGGTCTGATGGAAGAAGTGGTCAAAGTCGGTCAGACTATGGGTTATAATATGGAGGGCTGCGTGACCAATCTGTCTGAGATAATTAAATCAAAGGGAGAGTCGATCGTTCATCGATGAATTTTTTATCATTAAATGTTCAAGGCCTTGCCCAAAAGGCCAAAAAAGATTGGGTTAGGGAGTTATGTGTTCATAATAAGGTGAACTTTCTGGCGCTTCAAGAAACTAAGATGGAGTCAATGGATATTCGATGTGTTAAGAGTTGTTGGGGAAATTTTGCTTTTAATTATAGTCATAGGAATTCGGTGGGAAATTCAGGAGGAATTCTATGTGTTTGGGACCTTTGTTCGTTTCAGAAAAATAATCATACGATTTCGGACTATTTTGTTATTCTTCGGGGAGTGTGGCTTAAGAATAGTGTTGATCTTCTTATTGTAGTCGTGTATGGTCCTCATGATCTGAGAGATAAACGAATAGTTTGGGATTACTTGACGCGTACGGTTAATAGATGGGAGGGAGAGATAGTTATGATGGGAGATTTTAATGAAGTAAGGTATAAGTCGGATAGATTTGGGTCGGTGTTCAATGTGCAAGGTGCGGCTGAATTTAATTCGTTTATTGCCAACACGGGTTTGATAGAGGTGCAATTAGGGGGAGTGTGTTTACTTGGTGCCATAAATCGGCCACTAAAATGAGTAAACTCGATAGGTTTTTTATTTCGGATAATTTACTTAATATGTGTCCTTATATTACAGCTATTACTCTGGAGAGATATCTATCAGATCATCGTCCTATTTTTTTGCGTGAGGTTTCATTTGATTATGGGCCGGTTCCATTTAGATTCTTCCAACATTGGTTCGAGTAGGATGGATTTTATGCTTTTGTCATGGACAGTTGGAATAATGCTCCTGGTGATTCGTCTAATGGCATGGGAATCTCGTGGGTAAGTTGAAATTTATTAAGCTTAAGATTCGGGATTGGATCAAAGAGAATTAGAACAGTAGAAGGGGGTTAAGTAATAAATTTAAGGAGGAGCTTAGATCTATTGACGCGGACATTAATTTAGGCATTGGGACGGATTCGGTGGTTGCTAAACGGATCGAGGTGATCAATGGGTTACAACGTATTGATAAGATGAATGCTATGGACGTGGCGCAAAAGGCTAAGATAAAGTGGTCGATAGAAGGGGATGAAAATTCTCGATTTTTTCATGGGAGGTTGAATAAAAAGCGAAACCAATCAAATATTAGGGGGGTCATGGTGGATGGTGTGTGGCAGGAAAAACCGGGTGAGGTTAAGCGAGAATTCTTCAAACATTTTTGTACCAGGTTTGATAAACCTTTTGCTCAGCGTGCGGTTGTGGACATTACGTTTCTGAGGTATTTATCAGTCGATCAACAGGAGGATCTCGAACGTGAGTTATCTAAGGAGGAGGTCAAAAGAGCGGTGTGGGACTGTGGTACAGATAAATCACCGGGTCAAGATGGTTTTACGTTCGGCTTTTATCGTCAGTTCTGGCTGATCATTGAAGATGATGTGTTCAGGGCTGTCAATCATTTTTGCACTCATGCGGATATTCCCAAAGGTTGTAATTATTGTTTCATTGCTTTAATTCCTAAAGTACCTGATGCAAACTTGGTAAAAGACTTTAGACCTATCGGTCTTATTGGTAGTGTTTATAAGATTATCGCGAAGGTGTTGACGAACCGGTTAGTTGAGGTTTTGGGGGATCTGGTTCACGTAGTTCAATCGGCTTTTATTGCGGATAGACAAATTCTAGACGGCCCTTTTATTCTTAATGAAGTGTTACAATGGTGTAAAAGCATGAAGAAACAAGCGTTGATTTTCAAGGTTGATTTTGAGAAAGCATATGATTGATTCGATGAGATTTTTTGGATGACTTCTTAAAAAAGTTTGGATTCGGGAAAAAGTGGTGTGATTGGATTCGTATTTGTTTACAGTCTTCAAGAGGCTCTATCTCATTAATGGGAGCCCTACTGAAGAATTTCAATTTTTTAAAGGTTTGAAACAAGGTGATCCGCTTTCTTCATTTTTGTTTATTCTTGTTATGGAGTGCTTACATCTTTCCTTTCAAAGGGTGGTTGAGGCTGGTTTGTATACGGGGATTAAGTTAAATCAGGATGTGAGTTTAACTCATATGTTTTAAGCGGACGATGCGGTATTCGTTGGGCAGTGGAGTGATAGTAATATTAATACTTTAACACTTGTGTTTGAGTGTTTTTATCGTGCTTCAGGCCATCGGATTAACATGAGTAAAAGCAAGATTATGGGCGTTCACGTGGAAGGTGCGAAAGTACAGAATGCGACTATTAAACTCGGGTGCCTTATCCTTAAATGTTCGTTTTTATATTTAGGTACTAAATTGGGTGGGGTGATGTCTAGGGTCGATGCTTGGGAAGAGGTAATCGATAAGGTGAGAACTCGACTCTCGAAATGGAAAATGAATGCCTTGTTCATTGGGGGTCGATTAACGTTGCTAAAATCAGTGTTAGGCTCGATTCCCATTTTTCATATGTCCATTTTTCAAGTCCCGTAGAGTGTTCTTCATACGTTGGAATCTATTCGGAGTAATTTTTTCAATGGTCATGAGGTTGATAGTCATAAGGCAACGTGGGTTAAATGGGGTAATGTGATGGCAAATAAAGCGTATGGGGGCCTTGGAGTTTCTAGTCTTTATGCGCTTAAGAGGGGATTAATGATGAAATGGGTGTGGAGGTTTCATAATCAGAATGATTCTTTATGGGCGAAGGTTATTAAGGCCATTCATGGGGAAGACGGGAACGTCGGTATAGTTCGTAATATAGGTGTGCGATCATCTTTGGAGTAGTATTGTTAACTAGCTAAGGGTTTTGAAAAATCAAGGTGTGGATGTGTTAGAGTATATGTGTATTAAGGTGGGTAATGGGGATACGGTGTCTTTTTGGAACGATAACTGGTCGGGTGTTGGTACGGCTAAAGTTTTGTTACCTCGGGTGTTCGCCGTAGAGAATTGCAAGGAGGTGAATCTTCGGGTTAAGTTGACTGGCACGAGCTTGGACAGGACGTTCCGTCGACATGTTAGGGGTGGTGCGGAACAGACCCAATATGATGCTCTTATGGAATTGGCTCGCAAGATAAATCCGGTTCCTATGGGTGACAGGTGGATTTGGTCTTTGGAGAACTCGGGAGATTTCATGGTGGCTTCCATTCGTAAGGTCATTGATGAGAAGCGTTTACAAACAGGGTTTACTAAAACAAGGTGGATCAGGTATGTACCCATTAAATTAAATGTGCTCGCATGGAAAATTAAAACAAATGTGATTCCTACGGGAGTAAATATATCTAGGCGAGGTATTGATATTCAATCTTTGGCGTGCCCGATATGTGATGGTGGTATGGAATCTTCGGAACACTTGTTTTTTCGATGTGATCTATCAATGAAGATTGGTCGCAAGATTGCCAGTTGGTGGAATGTTTGCTACTGCTGACACCAGTCATTATGAAGAATGGCTCACTTGGATGGTGTCTTTGAGGCTTGCGGTTAAAACGAATGCGTTACTTGAAGGTGTTTTTTATGTTATGTGGTGGAACATATGGACGTATCGTAACAAGATCGTGTTTGAAGATAAAGTTCCTCCGAAGGTGTTCATTTTTGATAATGTTGTCTCTAGCTCCTTTTATTGGTTTAAATTTAGAAGTAAAGCCTCGTTCAGTTGGATCGAGTGGCTAAAAAACTCGTACTTAATTACTGTGTAATCTAGCTCCTTACTAGTTTTCTTTAATAAAATCTCCGTTCAAAAAAAATTCACATAACACAACCCACCAATATCTAGTAATTGGCCCAAAACTAATAAATACTCGGCAAAACTCAAGATACAGATATTCATCGCCCAAAAACAATTGTTTATAATAACATAAACCTAATTTAACCCTTGTTGCCCTAACATATAACACACGCCTTTCTCATCTTTCGCTCATTTCATTCCATCTCATCTCTTGAAACAACAGCCACCAAAAACAACATAAATTAAAATAGATTGTGAAACATAAAAAGATAAAGCATATCTTGTAGATGTCAAGTGGATGTGGTGGTGGTGAAGGGTTTTTAGGGTTTGTAAGGTATGAGAGGGCTGAAGATGGGTTAAGATCCGATAAGACATAATTTCTGACTCTTACTCAGTAAGATCTTAACGCGTCAAAAAAAAAGGGAACATGTCTGGACACGTCTAACTGGGTAAGAGTCAAAGGCGGTTCATACGTTTTTGGTAAAAACAGACACACCCTCAGACTCTCGGCTTGAAGATCTTTGCATGGGTCTAATGTAGGCTTTTGTTTTGATTTTTTGTTGTTTTTATTTGAACGAAAGAAAGTAACGGGTATAACAAATTTGTTATATATCGTTCTTTAATTTTTTCGGAGATTAAAAGGATGAGTTAAATCATTTTAGAGATCTATGATGAACCTTTTATACTCTTGTTGAATCAAAGAGTATTTCAAGAAAAAATTGAGATCTTTGGTTCTTGATTGTCAGTTTTGATTTGAGTCAAAGTTTAGGTTAGAATATGATGGGTTTATGTTATTACGTGAAGGAGGATATGATAGTGTAAGTTGTGGAGTTGACTGTGGGATAGGTACACTTGTAGGATTTTAGATTCGGTATTTTGATATGGTTTGAGTTTCGGCATTTTGTTTTTTGAGTTTCGGTGTTTTATGAAGCTAAGCTTTAAATAGATCAATGATGGGTTATGTATTCAACTCAAAAAACTGATATCATTTTATATGATGGTGGTGAAGAATCATTTTAAAAAATAATGGTGGTGAAGATGGTGATACTTTGTTATTTATTATCTTCAAAAATCTAGCTGAAAAGTCACATTTAAAGACTTATTGATGTAATTACTTGTAAGCAACTGAAAAAATGAGAAGATTTTAAACCATTAAGACTTAAAACCGAACCATCACATCATTTATTTACACATGACGTTTAAAAATAAAATAAAAAATGAAGCTTTAAAACTCTACAATAAATTTAAAGACTTAATCTTTTAGTAAATATCATGGCTTTAAAACTCTACAATAAATTTAAAATGAAGCTTTAAAACTCTACAATAAACTCTACAATAAATTTAAAGATTTAATCTTTTAGTAAAACTCTACAATAAATTTAAAACTCTACAATAAAATAAAATAAAAAATGCAAGACTTGGTCATGCCGTCACGTCACGCCACACCTTATGTCACGTCCTTTTGTAAACTCGACATATATGAAATATGATTTAAATATATAAATATTTTTATAATTTATGTCGCTTTAAGCCACGCTTTATAAATATAAAAACTTCGCTTTAACCGCTAAAATATAAAGTTTAACCATGCCTCTACATCATGGCTTGCGCTATTTATACCCTTGATAGATATAGATATAGACATGTTGTCATGATAAGATTTCGGATTTATTTCTCTTTTGACTTTTCAATGAGTAGACATCTTACAATTTCCAGATAGTTTACGTGTAGCTTACATCGTTAGCTAGATCTAATAATATTAAAGTTAGCATCATGGAAATTGAATAACACCATTATTGAACTTTTGAAATTTTACTTTTGAGTAAAATACACTTTTAGTTCTTAAATTTGTGCAAAAATATCATCTGGGGTCGTACTATGATCTTGGTGTCATCGGGAGTCCATTCTTTATGTTTTTGTATCAAATGAGTATCTTTTTCGTTATTTACTCTAGCGTTTTTTTTTTTTTTTAGTTTGAGGGCATAATGATCATTCATATATTCCCCTTATTAGTCACATAAATCTTATGTACCTTTTCTTCCCCTTTTGTTTTACCCTCCACAAAACAAAAAAACCTTCACAAAACACACACACATCATCAACGAGAATTGATCATATACAATGAAACTTGGAAGACGACTGCCTAGGTGACTAAAATCATACCCAAAATACAATAGTTGACTGACTGAAAATATATTACAGATCACATGACAAAACCTCACAGAATTAAATTTTATATGAGAATCTCTAATCTTATTTGTTTTGAACATATACTTCAGCTTGCTTAGCTTATCAATATTGTTCAAAATTACGGATAATGCAGCATCAAGTAGATTATTTGCATTATGTTGATTAGCAAACGAATAGTTCATAAGTGAACTTTCCCAGTTAAGTTTGAAATCAAAATTTTCTCTCGATAGGTTTTTAGATGCTTCACTTCGTATTTGTCAGCTAAAACGAGAAGTTCACATGCCATTTCGTCATCAAGAGATGCTTTAGCTGTGTAGAGGTAATTCACGAAAGCATGGAGGGCATCATATGACACATTACTTAAGCTTTCTTCCATTTCTTTCAAGCATGCATGGCTCTGAACATTGGTGAACGGCTAGCCTGTTAATCGAAATATAAATATATATTAAAACCAATACGGGGTGGGCAATGGGTCAATATAGGTTGATTAACAGTGAAATGAGGGTGAAAGCATATGTATATTTTCTGGACAACTCACGGTTTAGGTTTACCCGTATTTAAATAAACGTCCGCCATTGATTATGTGTGTGCGTGTTTTGTGAAGGTTTCTTTGTTTTGTGGAGGGTAAAAAACAAAAGGGGAAGAAAAGCCACAGAAGATTTATGTTGACTAATAATGAGAATATATGAAGACCATTATTATGCTCTCAAACTAAAAACAAAACGCTGCAGTAAATAACGGAAAAATGACTCATTTGATACAAGAAAACATGAAGAATAGACTCTCGATGACACCGAGGGCATGGTACGACTCAGATGATATTTTTGCACAAGTTTAAGGACTGACGGTGTATTTTAATCTTTACTTTTTATGTCCTCACATTACTAGCTAGAAAATAGCAAAAGTATAAATGAGGCTTACTTAATTATTAAAGATAAAAAAGTAGACAATCGAGCTAAAACATGAAAATCAAGAAAAACCAATGTAATCCACAAAAAATACCAATATAATTTTAAGTTGAATTTTCAAACAATTTCATTAAATTCGCGTTCCAATATATGTGACAGACACTAAACTTTAAAAATACGATCAACTTATAATAGAACTATGGAAAGTATTCGATCAAGTCAGTGGCAAGTATCTTTCTTGTTCACATTACATTTTCTATTGGAATTGACCCGTTTTACAATACTCCTCTTTGACTAAAAATTTATTTAATCTAATGGATGAATTAGTTTATAGAAATCACAATTAAAAAGTCTATAATCTTATCATGATCACAGTCAAAGACAGTGACAAATTGTATTTTCTTTGTTTCTAGAACGTAAACTCTTGTTAATAATGGTTAAATTCTACTTATGGATTTGGACGTACAAATAAAACCAAGTGTTAAAATATATGTGTCAAAAGATCATCAGATACTGTGATTATTTACTAAGACAAAACTAAAATGTTAATCGAGTTTGTCTTTGTAAATCATTGACGTTGCGTTCTCGAGTTTGTTTTTGAAAAGAAAAGAAAGAAAATGAAAGGAAATAGAAAAATTGTTGTGTTCTTTTTATCAAATAGAAAAGAAAGAAAATAGGAAGGATTTGATAGGAAAATTAATAGGTTTTTTCCTTCAAAATTTTCTGCCCAAATATGAGCGAATTTGAAAAGAAACAAATTTACACCTAAACTATTTGTTATTAACTAAGTTATATAACCTTCATTATTTGATATATCTTTTGTTATAGATATATTTCTAATGTTTAAAAAAGCATAACTATAACTTTTTCTTTTTCTCTTTCTTTTCCTCCCAACTTTCGAGAACACGCTTTGTTTATTTTCCTTTCATTTCCGTTCATTTTCTTTCAACAGTCCGAGCATGAAATATAAATCAACTTTCTTTCTCTCTCTTTTCTTTACTCTTCTTTACCTATAATTTCTATTCCCACAAAAAAAAACTCGAGAACAGAGCATGAGTACAATGAGGCCAGGCTTCGATGCGTTCTAAGATTACTCTAATTAGCTATATTAAGCCATAAATCCAAGTGACAACCAATAATCATGGTAGCAAATCTTGATCATATATAATTGGATCAGAAAAGGCTAAGCAAAACAAGAACCGAACCATGTCCTGTCAAAACAAATGGTAGGCCAAAGCATACTTGAACTCGATAGTCCCCAATCTAATCTAAGACTTCACTTGTTTTACTTTTCAAAAATCTATAGAGTAAATTGCAAAAATCGTCCTTGTGGTACGGTCAAATTGCACATTTCGTTCTTGTGGTTCATTAAGTGCGCAGATGGTGCGTCATTGCGTTATACGCGTACACTTTTGGTCCTTTGACTTAACTACCGTTAAATGGAATTCGTTAGTAGTTACACTTTAGCCCTTTTGGCTAACCACCGTTGCAGCACCCATCCTTAAACCACAAGTACGATTTTTGCAAAAAAAAAAAAAAAAAAAAAAAAAAAAAAAGCGAATTAAAAAAAATAAAACTAAAAATTACTCTGTTTTTTTTCTGAATTTTTTTTTAATATTTCTTTTCGAAAATGTTTTTTATATAAAAATGTTTTATATAAAAACGTTTTATAAAAAAGTTTTTATATAAAAAAGTTTTTGTATAAAAAATGTTTTTATATAAAAATGCTTTTATTATATAAAACATTTTTATATAAAAAGTTTTTATATAAAGCTTTTTTATATAAAATTGTTTTTATATAAAAAAATTAAAAAAGTTTTTTTATATAAAAACGTTTCATATAAAACAATATTTTTATATAAAAACTTATTTATATAAAACATTTTTATATAAAAAACATTTTCAAAAAATGTTGCTAGACGAAAAAAATTATTCAAAAAAAAATCGAACAAAAACGGATAAAACGGACAAAAACAAAAGAAAACGGTCAAAAACGTAACTCTTTTTTCCCCGTTTTTATCCATTTTGTTCGTTTTTGTCCATTTTCATCAGATTTTATCCGTTTTCATACATTTTTGTTTGTTTTCTTACGCTTTTTATCAATTTTTCTTACGTTTTTGTTTGTTTTTATTCGTTTTTGTTTGTTTTGTCAATTTTTGTTCTTTTTTCTTAAGGCCGTTTATTTATATAAAAAATGTTTTTTTATATAAAAATGTTTTATATAAAAACGTTTTATATAAAAACGTTTTATAAAAAAGTTTTTATATAAAAATGTTGCTTTATATAAAAAAATTACATATAAAAACGTTTTATATAAATTGTTTTATATATAAAAATGTTTTTTATAAAAAAGTTTTTATATAAAAATGTTGTTTAATATGAAACGGTTTTCTTAAGTTTTTTTTATTAAATGTTGTTTTATAAACGTTTTTCTTACGTTTTATTTTCAGAAATGTTTTTTATATAAAAATATTTAAAAAAAAAGTTTTTATATAAAAATGTTGTTTTATATGAAACGTTTTTATATAAAAAAGTTATATATAAAATCGTTTTTTAAAAACTTTTTTTATAAAACCTTTTTAATTTTTTTATATAAAAAAGCTTTATATAAAAACTTTGCAATTATATAAAAAAGTTTTATATAGAAAAACATTTCTATATAAAACATATTTTTATATAAAAACTTTTTTATAAAACGTTTTTATATAAAACATTTTTATATAAAAAACTTTTTTAAAAAAATATTCGAAAAAAAAAACGAAGGATTTTTTTTTTTTCAAAAAAAAATTGCAAAAATCGTCCTTGTGGTTTAAGGATGGGTGCAACAGCGGTGGTTAGCTAAAAGGGCTAAAGTGTAACTACTAACGGAGTCTATTTAAAGGCAGTTAAGTCAAAGGACCAAAAGTTCACGTTAATGCAGTCAGCGTCCATCTGCAATTAATGAACCACAAGGACGAAACGTGCAATTTAGCCATACCACAAGGACGATTTTTGAAATTTACTTAAAGTTTATCAGTTCATGAACACCAAACAATTGTTATCTTATAATCTGAACAATCTAAAACCACATTCTAGTCAATAACAAATGTCACTTTCCTTTTCCATTGCTTTGGTACTACTGCTTGTTCCCATACTTTTCTTTGACCGAATATATATTCCACAATGAGTTAATGTTCTAGAATTTGGACTAGTCCGTGACTTTATCATGATCACAATCATAAAGTGTTTACACATTTCTTTGCGGGTCATACTATTAATACCCCCATGATGTCAAATCGAATATTTCTTTTGTCCCCCACTTTTTCAGTACAACATAGTTTTTTGTCAGTTTCTGTTCCGTATTTCTGACAGTTTTAAGCGTTTGACGTATTAAACTTTATATTTACTGTTCCGCATTTTCAGGTTTATAGCTTTTTGATATAAACAAAATTATAAAAAAAAAAAAAAAATAAAAAAAAAAAACAAAAAATATAGCCACCGTATGAATAAAAACAAAGTCACCGTATGAATAACTCATGCCTTCTTTGCTTTTATATTTAGAGGGTTGATACTCAAACATTTTTTTTATACTTACACCACAATATATAATACTTTAATGCACAATGTACAAGAAAGTAATGCACAACTATGGTGTACGTATAAAAAAAATAGTGTAGGTATCAACACCCTTATATTTAGGGATTTGTTATAGATACTCCCTTGGTGTACCAGAAAAGGCGGTAAAAGTACAAAAGTTTTTTTTGTCTCTAAGTTTATAATAGAACACAGTTTTTTATATGATTTTGCTTTATACTTTTTGTCAGTTTAATACTTTTGACTTATTAAATTTTATATTTTTCTGGTCCGTACTTTTAAGTTTATAGTTTTTTTATTATAACTAAAAAATAAATAAATAAAAAAATAAAATTTAGGGGGTACAACTTCTAAATAAAGGGGGTCCTTATAAACTACCCTTTAGTGTGAAAAACACATTTAATGACAAAATTGAAGATGCTCTTATAGGTATAGCAGAAAACAGGGTGCGTGTTGCGCGGCGAATCCGAAGACTGAAATAAAACTTTTTGATGAATAATGTATTTTAGTTTATTATGTTCTTCTTAACAATAAATTTACGGATATCAAGAATTTCATATAGCCCATGCCCGTTCGGGCTCGAACCCGTTGGCCCATGTCTGCTCGGGCTCGAGCCCATTTGGTCCGCGCCCGTTCGGGCTCAAGCCCATTTGGCCTGTTGCCCGTTCGTGCTTGAATATTTGTATAATGTGCTTTATTATTTGTAGTAGTGAAATTTAATGCATGAATTGTGTTTTACAATATGCTTGATAATTTGTATTTCTTATGTAATAGGTGTTTTAATAACTGTATTAATTGTATTTATTGACTAGTTCAATAATTGACTACATTAAATAGCATTAATGTGGTGTTTTGTTGTACACTATGCTTCTTGTCTTGTACGTCTGAAAACTATGTGCATTAAAGTGTTGTACACTATGTTTCTTTTCTTGTAAGTAGTAGTCATTAATAACATTGACCACTTTAATAGCATTAATGTTGTAAGTCTGAATATAATTCTGAAAATTACATCATACTTATTTTGTTGTACACTATGCTTATTATGTTGTAAATATGAAAATTGGTTGCAGCTATTGTACATTGTGCTCAAATGGTTGTAATTTTTGGTGAATGGGTGTTTTTAATAACATTAATGTTGTTTGATAGAATTTTGGTCTTAAAATGACACCACGCTTTATTTTGTTGTACAATATGTTTACTTTGTTGTAATTCTGAAAATTGGGTGCATTAAAGTGGTGTACATTATGCTTATTGTTTTGTACGTCTTAAAATTAAAAGTGAGATGCCTTCGTGCATTTTATGTAGTATAGATAAAGAATGAATATTGTGACTAACTTTTAGGGTACTAAAGGCATGTTTGTTCGAGTTTTTCATTGAGTCGTGTTAATTAATAGATGATTTAATGTGGAGACCCTCAGTTTTATCAATTTTTATTTTAAGTCATTTCTTTTGATTATGTGAAAACAAACAACTTTTCATATGACTTAATAAAATAATTTTTTTCATATTAAATCAATTAAATTTAATTCAAACACCCTCCAAAGATTATAATTAGCATATATTCTTTTTTCTTATAGAGGACTTGAACAAACTAATTACCAATACTAGTGATTGAAAGCAGAGTTTAAAAATGGTAAACTAATTATTCAAATTATTTAACCACCGTTGTTAACACTACTAGAAAACTGGGCAACAATAACCGATTTACTGACATATCAAAATCCGTCAGTAACTGCCGACAGACGGAGTCGCCAATGGATTGCCGACAGATTGCTAACAGATTACCGACACACATTAACAGATCTGCGAGTTGTATAGTAATTTAGTGTTTGTGCGTCAACGTTTTAAACTTGTGCACCACTATTACGGCGTGTTTTATTGGTGGGTATCATTAACTTTTGAAACGAAGGTAACGAACTGAGATTGCATATCATAATTACATTTGTGTATCATATTTGATATATCATGCTTTGTTTTGTCTGTTGGGTAATTTGTTGTGCATCAGCTTTGGTAATTCATGTGTATTAATAATGGTTTAAATTTTAGTAGAATTTCAGAAACACTAAAAAAATAATATCTATTAATCAATCACTTGATGTGTTTGCTGGGTACCACACAATGTGTATCACACATGCATATGAATAATGAATGTGTAATATTAAATTTCTTGATATTTATCCTTTCGTCCTTTCGATTGATAACGTGGCTGATAGCTGAAAAAAGCAATGTTTTAAAAACCGGGTTTTTAATCGACCCGGTCGAGTCATCGGGCATCGGTTCGACCGCCGGGTCAACCCGGTTTTACATTTTTTATTACTTTATTTTTTCCGACCGGGTCAACCGGTTTGATCACCGGGTCAACCGGTTCGACCGCCGGGTCTAACCGGGTCAACCCGGTTTTCATTAAAAAAATTTGAAAAAAATCAAACCCGGCCGGGTTTCATGACCCGGGTTGACCCGGGTCACTCAAAACCCGGCGGGTGTAACCGGTTGACCCGGTTTTAGAAACCCGGGTTTTTTTACCCGTGTTAGTGGCCGGGTACCGGTCCGACCGGTTGAACCGGCCGGGTCGACCCGGGTTTGAAAACATTGGAAAAAAGTGGTTCGTAAAAGAGTCCAACGAAAATGCAAAGCTTTTTAAATAAAAAGGACAACCGAGGCGCGATAAATGAACAAGTTGTGTTTATATATTTGACAATATTTTATTTACAACTTATTTACTTAAAGATTCATTACTTTAATTAAATCTGAAATTCTTAATGTGCTAAAAATCATGTAGTGTACAAACAACTCACATCTTCACATTGTGCCACATTTATTTGCACCAACTAAATGTGGAGAAAGATGAATATGAATCGTTCTCAAGTTACAACCACAATTACATGCCCACATTTATTTACAACAATTGAATGTGGAAGAAGATGATATCAGTCATTCTCGAGTAAATTCCAACTTTGTGCTGATTTTGAAAAGCACCAACACATATGTGCTTCTTTTTAAAATAGCATTCCCAACATATGCTTTTAGTAATAAAAATAAATAAATATATCTATATAAATCTTATATCTCTTTCTTTATGGTCATGAGCCTCTTCCACCCGTTTATTCTCATTTACTTTTTTTTTTTCTTTTTCTTTTTCTTATTCATTTGATTAAAAATTACGGATTATACTTATATATTTAAAAGGTGGGAATGCTTCTTCCTGATGAACAGTTTCCGTAAATCTTTGACGGTAAAGTCTAGTTTTAAACAGGACATGTTGGTCGCACTGTCAGACATGTTAACATGTCCCATATTCCCCCCATTCTAGAGTTTCTTCACACTTTTCTTCTCTACCTTCACCCTCAAAAGAGACTACACACACACACACGAAACAAAGACTCTCTTCTATTTGTATCAAGCACCAAATTAGAGAATCAAAGTCCCCAAAAACCCGTTTCAATAACTAGTTCAATCAACAATCCAAACACCCTTGATCAAGCCCTTTGGAACGCTACTACTGTGCATTGTTTTCATAGCTATACTCCAGATAGGTGTCCCTCAATATATAGCACACCCACTTTCATGATTCCCAAATGTATTTTTCATTACTCCACAATGAGGAAGTGGAGTTTGGTTAATAATGTTTTATCTTATCAGTAATAAAACCCCTTTTTTTATTGTTTTAATTGTGTTTGATTTTACTAATTATTGTTTTTTTTTTTTATATTTTCTAATAGGATTTGTTTGGGTTTTAATTTTGTTATTTTGTTTTGCGTAAAAAGATTTTTAATAAGAAAATGGGTTGCAATAGATTCATAGCATAAAAGATCTTTTACAAAGAATAGCGGTATTATTCCTTAGTTTATTGGTATATTGCTAGAATATAAAATAACAGACAGTAGCCCCTTTTTGTTGTAGTTGAGCGCCTGAATCTTGATTCCATTCAGTCGGTATGTGCGGCATCATAAAAACTTTTGACCTTTTTAACGACCAATGTGTCGTCCTTATGAACTAGAACGATTAGTGACCAGTTTTAGTTAGCAAGAAAGTAAACTTAGGTATCTTGTGATCAAAGGTTATGCCCACAAGATTTTTTTACATGTGTGTTAAGTTTTCACAAACAAGTTATTAAGTATTTGATGAAATTATGAACTTACTATCATTTGAATTGCAGCCATGTGTGGCTGGATTTAAGATAAAATGTAACTTCCCATCAAATTGGATATCACCTGGCATGGCAGGCATATGGCGCTGAGATGCCTATTTTGTACTATTGATTTTTCAGCTATAAAAGCGTGGCGCTGTAAGGTAGAAGCGATGGTGATTTATTGCATTGTTCAAAGCTGTGTGGTTCATTTGCCAGCATTTTTTTTCAGAGGTGGTGTTAAGGGGTGAGTTCAATAATTATCGTAGCTAATGGTGTGTTGGGAGATAGCTTTAGTGATTAATTTAGTCGGTGTGTTTAATAAATTGGCAGGTGCGTATTTGGGTGTGTTTATTTGCGTTGAGTGTGATTCAGTGAACGTAATAAAAGTTGTTGACTATTTCTATTAAATTGACCTGTTTCTATTAAATTGCATTATTGATACTGTTCGAGTTTGAGCGATTTCCCGTCCCAACAAGTGAAGCTAGAGCCGAGGTTAGCGTTTAGCAATACTATATTATTAACTTTTAACGACAAATTTGATTTGTTGATAGCAACAAGCTATAAGCATTGCTTATATTGGAAGATCGATACCAACTTGAATTGAATGTTCACCTTTGTTAAGCAAGATGTCTATGTGCAACATAAGGATTTAGAGATAATATAACTTTGTTTCTGATTGCTTTGTTTATCCTTACAATGTGATGTTTCTAAAAATTATTTCATACAGAAGTGTCAGCGGCGCAACAACATGAATCTGGCAAGCCATATATGTATGTCGTTAACCAAGCAGCTAATAGACAACAGATTGAATCATCCTTGGCAAAGTAGCCAAAAGTGTATGGATTTTTTGGGATTAACTAAGTTACAGTCAGTTGGCGTTAAATTTTATTTGTTTTTATTTTTGTTTATATATCTCCTTATTAGATTCGGCGGAAAAAAAATTAACCAAGTCACGGGTTGGAAGAGGGAATACAACTGATGGTGATTAATTCATCATTTTATGGATGGAAGATACAAATCATTCTATAAGGCCAAATTTTTACTCCAAAACTTTTAACCACGTCTGGATTGAATTTTTCCCTACGGGGCTGGTTCCGGCCACATTTTTTTTATCTGATATTGAAGTTCCTTAATGATAGGGAATAAACATTGTTTACGATTCTTGACGCCATTATTGCCTGATTGCCCTCGGAAAATGGAATGCCGTTGATTAAATGCTACAAATAGCCGATAGGTTGTGGTCTAAACGAATGAAAATGTCTTATTTGTAATGTTGTTAATCTATTGTTCTATCGAGGTTGAAATGCAAGAAATTGTACCATTTGAATCAAATATGAAATATCTTAGCCTAATCAATTGCTATTTTTTATGTCGTCCTGATTTCGGTACATAAACGCTTTTTCAACCTCGTGTGTATCGTTTAGAACAATTTTAAACCCCAAGATATTTTATCAGTCGTGGAATGCAAATTGGTGTAAGTCGGCCTTTCATATAAGATAAGCTCAAATATGCAAACCTCTTCAAAATTGGTAGCGTATTCATGCTCGATTGACCAGATTCCCGTTTTGGTGCAAGTTAATTTCTCTATGTTTCCTATGTTGCGTCACCTACTTATTTCTATGGATTATGCCTTATTATATTATGACGTCGCCTTAATATGATTTTGTGTGTACAATGTGAGTAATGGATTGCTAACTTTTATGCGGAGTAATATTCGAGGTGTTTTAATAGCTCCTCCCAGAGTATTAATTATATTAGTTTCGTGCTAAAACTTCTCCAAAGAAATTGACTATGTGGTTTTGCAAGTAGTTAAACATTTCAACATTTTTCACTTTAAACAAGTTTTGATTTTGATCCATTTGTGTTTCATAAATTTATCTTTTGTTGGTTTTGTGGTCTATAATTTTGCATATATTTAGTAGCTTTTAGTGGTGTCATTAAGATTACGGGCACCCCGCTGGGCCAATATTTTTCAAAAGCTTGAATAACCAGATTTATATCAATATATTTCTTATTCCAATATTCTAATACTATGCATACATAGCAACCCATCACTATAAATAACTATATACATTCTGATGAATTGTAGAAATTTAATGAAAAGTTATTAAAAAAAGTAAATAAAAAAAAATCTTGTCATGCTAAAAGAAATCTCAAGCCATGCAACTACAAAGCACATACAAATTAAATGGGTTGAAATTTAATAATTCAAAAGACAAGGTCACAAGACTAAAAAAGTGTCATGTGAAAAGCAAAATAAAGGAACAACTAACCAATGTTAATTCATAAATGTAACATACTCTAAACTATTAATCATCAAAGTTAGATGCTACATGGCTTCAATGGCATAATTTTACATGCAAATAAACGTCACGGAATAATAAATGGGTTCGAAAATATTGTGTTGCGACCATAACCATTGTTAATTTTATAGACGAAATTTACTTTTATATTATACTTAATGACAGGCAAAATAAAAATAAAGATTCACGGTAATTAATATTATAATTACCTTGTTTTTTAGTGATACACTTTCACTTATTCTCATTATTATAGTTCACACATTTTAGTGTTTAGAGTCATAGTAGTTTGAGTAATTTTTCCAAAAAAAGTAAACAAAAAAATAAAAAATTTATGCTTTATAAAGAGTAGAGAAGAGAGAAATGCCTATTCAAAACAAAGCATACAGATATCCATAAAATGAAAAAGCAACACACTTTAAGAATATACAATCAATACAAAAAAAATATAAAGAGTTTCGCATTTAATCCCAAGTTTACCCTAAATCACAGTGCCTTATATAAACACAACAATTCCAAGTTTACGCAATAAACAATTAGATACAGCATGTGTGCATCGCACGAGTCTGAATGCCTCATATAATATAATAAGGAGTAAAATACACCATTCGTCCCTGAACTTTTACTCAAAATACATGTTTGGTCCTAATTTTAAAATAAGTCTACCATCCATCACTCATATCTCCATTTAGCATCGCCATTAGTCCCGTTGACCAAATCGCCTAACATGTCTCTCGTTAGTCATTTAACTTGAGGCAACTCTATCCTCCTCCTTTCCCCCTTATTTTCCGGTACCTTTACCAAACTAAATTATTTGCAAATCAAATCAACTTTTAAACTAAACTCGTTTCAATTTAAATGAACATCTTTAAATCCAATGAAGCATATAACAATTTTCATAAATACAACTACACTACGAATGCTCTCAAATATTTTTACAAATAACAAAAAACAATTAAAACAAACTCATTGGGAACATATGAGCCAGATTTGAAAACAAAATACGAATACCGATTCAAGAATATACCATTATCCTTATCAATTAGCACTAAACCATAGAATAGAACTCATAAACCAGAAATCTAAAAGCAATACATATTTAGAATATATGAACTAGAAAAGCAACTAGAAAATCTAAGGCTGGACGCAGTAAGGGTTGTGCGATCGATTCATTTGTCGATCTATGTCGATCGTCCTTACTGTGGAGCCATATGAGTGATCGATTGATTGGATGCTTTTTTTTATATGGGTCGTGTATGCGATCGACACTTCCTACCATTTGTGTGTGTGTTATTTAATTATAAAAAAATATTTGTAGGGTATATTTTTTGTTTTAGAGGTCGTCTTTATTGGGGCACCCAATCGTCTGAAGGTCGCTAGAGAGAGAAAGCTGACGTGACAGAGAAAATGAGGGGAATTGAAGGCCCTTACTTGGGGCAGCCTAATAGAATGTGACAAGCCACCAATAGAACTTTATATCGCATATTGGAAATCCATAAAAACGATCGGATTTAGTTTCCATTCTCAACCGCGTTTCTGGAACACAGTGATATTCTTTAGCAAATCCTGCAAGAAAGATAAATCGATCTGCCTTATCGCGATCCGCTCTAAAATCAAGCAACCAACTTCATATTTTTGATACTGATGCAAATGCGAAAATATATAAATCTTGTTAATAGTCTGCATGTTTTCGTTAGCATGCTTGAAGATTAAGAGTTACAAAAGGTTTTTGCAATCATAAATTAATAAGCTCGGTATCTTATAACCCTCAAACCATATTAAATAATTAAGAACATGGATAGTGAAAAGGTATTAATTGTTTTGGGATGATATTGGAACAAAAGAAGTAGAAGGATCTGTCCAGTAATTTTATATAGGATTTTACAAGATGAAATCAAAACTTGATCTCAGATGAGAGTATGTGACAAGTCATGACTAAGTTAAAGTTAATTAAAGGGTTAAAAGACTTAAATTACTAAACAACTTCTCAAAATTTTCAAATACGGGTAATGTATTCTTTAAAATGCTTTTATCAGCAACCAAACTTTTATAAAGTCACCAATTTTTTCAAAAGTGACCGGCTATAACCGGTTACCAAGTACAAAATCCCTCCACATCACTGAGGAGTTGTTTGAAGAAATGCAATTGGTTACCGGAATACTCGTCGGAGAACAACATTGTTGTCGGAATACTTGTCGGAGAAGATAGTGGTTCTCGAAATACTCGTCGGAGAAGAAGGTGGTCGCCGTAATACTAATTGGAGAAGGTGGTGGTTTTGATATTTTTTGTTAATGATTTTTTTTAGCTGGTTTCACCATTTGGTTTCCTAATTGGTTTGATGTTTATAAATCAAAAGTTTAACATTTGGTCCAAAAAATGGTTTCATCATATGGTATGCATCTCATTCAGGCAAATCATCGTTTCATATTTTGAGCTGGTTTCATCATTTGGTCTAAAAAAGTCAAGCACCTAACAATTATAAGTAAGAAACGGGTAGAAAAAATCTAGGTGGGAAAAATGAAATTCCACGTGGATTAAAAAAAACGAGGTGGAAAATCATATGAGTATATTCGTGATATATACAGGTTTTAACAAGTTTGAATGGTAATAATGGTATTTAAAAAGGTAAATTACCTGTATTTGAAAATTTTGGAAAATTGGTTGGTAATTTAAGTCTTTAACCCTTAATTAAACAACTAATTGTTCAATGATATCTTAGTGATATTAGATTGTGCATCACTTTCATATGGATTCTGGTGATCTGGAATACTGTACATAGGGAAGCACCACCTGATATAAAGAAAAACAAGGAAGATATCAATAAAGTTCATCTTGCACAAATGGCTGAAGTTATATTAACATTCGACGACACAAAAAAAAAATATATATTTTAATGAAAAAAAAAACCAAAGTGTTTTCCTATCTAAGAGCATCTACAATACATCGAATTTTTAAGACTTGATGCATTTAATGTATAAGACATTTTTTTTTTATTATTATTATTATTTTTTTGTTGCAAAAGTTGTTGTATTGAAAATGAATCGCAAAAGGATCCAAACGATGAAACATCTTAAATACAATGGCTTGAGAACAAAGGAATTTGTTATTGTCACTAGTGAAATTGAGACTAATTGTTATCAACAAAGTGAGAACTACTAACTAAAAGTGAGATCATAAGCTCAACTTGAGCTCTCGAGCATAATAGATGAACTTGACAATTCGAGATTGATGAAACGCTTGATCACACAGATTGTGGTGCACATTAATTGCAAAAGAAGAATAAAGAGCTTGCGCGATAAGCGGATGTTGTTCTTGATACGCCATTGTTGTTCACAAAGGGGAGGTCACCTCGACAAAAAGTCGCTAAACACGTCATGTTTCGAATGAGCCGGTTTTCCATCTAGAGTGATACCCAATGAAGCCCCAAGACTATACATAGAAACGGATTCATCATCTTTAGAATCCCCTTGAGATAAAGCTTTCTGGAAAGACTTGTGCTTTACCAATCTTTGTTTAAAACTTTTCAAAAACCCTTTTAAAAGACTTTTAAGAATAGTGAAAAGCTTTCACCACTTGAACCCACTGTGGATGCTCTAATGACACAACGGTTAGCATAGGTGGGCCAATGATTTTTGATACATGGGTCGAAATATCACGACGAAGAGATGCAAAGCAACAATGTAGTTAAATAGAGGGACTAAATGAGAGTCGAGGAAGTACTTGGGTATGGTGGTGGTAGGGGTGCTCAAATCTGAGAAACCGACAAACCGAGCCGATCTGTGTGATTTAAAACCGGGAAAAACTGATAACCGAACTACCGAAGAAACCGAAACCAAAAAAACCGTTTATTAAGGATTGGTTTCGGTTTTCATTATCATGTAACCGTGGTTACCGGAATCAAACCGTGTATAATATATATGTATTCTTTAGATATTTATCACAGTATGTATCGTTGGTAAAAAAAGTCTTCGGCCGTATAAACTGCGTCTAAACAACCACATAGGCATTTAAGATGTAGCTAGGTAATTTCGGTTGAATTGGGCCATATAAAAGTCTTTGGCTCTATGATTTGAAACCTACATGCAATTAAATACCATATCATGTGTAATCTTTATTTTGACTGCTTAATGTAGAGATGTCATGGCCCTTAATGTGCTAATGTTATAGTGTCTGATGAAGTAGTGGATCTACTCATCTACCTTGATTAATTTGTCAGCGAACTTCATGCAAGTTTTTACTTGACACTCCTTGGCAAAAGTCTTATATAGGGCTATCTTTTGTTTTTGTGCTAACAAAACGGCGACAATTTTGGAAGAAAAATGTTATCACAATCTTGTCTAACTGCATTTTAGGTTTTGGATTATGAAACTTTCTACTCGGTTCGACTCAATAAATGCATTATACGGCTAATCGTGACCCGAACTGCGACTAACCGCTTATTTTGGGTACCCACATGCCCGGATAACCGCCTAGAGCTGTTCGGTTACAGATAGTCAAATGACCTACCTGTCCTGTGAACAATGGCGGACCTCTTTGAGAGCAGGGGAGGGTCCCGCCCCCCCCAAAATTTTCGACACCTAGTGTAAATATTATAGGTTTTAAGGGTAATTTAGTTGATGTTACAAACAAATCTTCGATTCGCCCCCTCCAAAATAAATGGTCAAGTTCCGCCACTGCCTGTGAAAAATAAGTATTTATTTTTTAACTAACCTAACTAAACCGTCCAGTAAACAACCCTTGGTGGTGGTAATGCGGATTCAGGATATCATAGTGCATTTAATTTATTTATTAGTTGAATGTGTTACGAAAAATATGATTTCCATTAACTTTTAATAACATTGTTTTAATAAGTTTTGTAACATCTTTGATAAATTTAACATGGTGAAAATCATCAAATAGTAACCAAGTTTGAGATTTGTTCCAATTTGGTACCTCAAACTTCATATCCACCATAAAAACCATCAAAGTTTTAAAACTGTTCCATTCTTATGTAATTTTTATATTAGAGTGACATGAATGGAACACTTCTCAAACTTGGTTATTATTGTGTGGTGATTGTTTATGTTTAGTCATGCATTAACGGGTTGTACATAAAGTTGGTTGAAATTAGTTGAATTCAGGGGTTGGGTGTTTACAATTAATGTACAACATGTTAATGCATAAATTGGTACTTTAAGCACAATAATTTTAGAAAATTACATAAGAATGAAACACTTTTGAAACTTTAATGGTTTTTGTGATTAGTAGAAAGTTTGAGGTATCAAATTAGAACACTCATAAAACTTGATTACTATTGGGTGACATATTCGACCCATGGTTGTTGAATGTGCCGCTGATGGTGGTTTGCCCCAGATTATTTAGGTTAGAGGCTTTTAGAAGATGTAACAATGGTTAGCGAGGTTGAAAAGGACAGAGGTTGGTGTCATACGGGTTTGGAATTGGAAAAGGTCGGATATGTCGAATGAGGAAAAAGCCGAATGGGAAGTTCTCGATACTCTGTTGGAAGGTGCTGTGATGACTGATTCGAAGGATAGATGGGTGTGGGTTGGGGATGGTGATGGTAATTTTTCGGTAGGTGCTATGAGGAGTTTAATGAACAACGACATGGACTATAGTAATATCCAAGTCTTCGAGTGGTGTAAATGGGTTCCTTTAAAATGCAACATCTTTGGGTGGCGGGCTGAGATGGGAAAGATTCCGACAGCTATGGCGCTAAGGCATAGAAATATTCCGGTTATTGACGTATCATGTCCATTGTGTGGCGATGTGGAGGAGACGGTGGACCATCTTTTCACAGGCTGTATGGTTGCTAATGCTCTTTGGCAGCATGTAGCTTCTTGGTGCAAGGTCCATAATTGGTTTTGCGTTTTCATTCAGGACTGGTGGAAATCCATAATTTTGTTGGGTTATCGAGGAGAGCTAAAGATATTTTCCATGGCATTATTATGATAGGGTTTTGGAGCATTTGGAGGGCGAGAAACCGCCTCAAGTTTCAAAATAAGAAGGATAGGATGGAAGACATCATAGGCGAAGTCAAAGTGTTGGGTTTTCTTTGGGCTAAAAATAGAGCTAAAGTGTCATCTTTGTCGTGGGGAGATTGGTGTAATTTTGTAATTATGTAAGCGTTTGCGGTTGTTTTTGCTTCCCCGTCTTGTGGGTTAGCGGTTTTTAATGATATATACCTTTCAAAAAAAAAAAAAAAAAAAAAACATGATTAAGATGCATTTTCTTTGTTTAGTTAGGCTTATATGGGCCTTGGTTGTTCGGTACACTTGGGCCATTTGTTTGTCACTTTGTCTTTGTCCAACTCATCTCAACAACTTAATGTACGGGTGATTAGAAGTTTAGAACACCCGTAACTTCACGTAAACATTTTTTTATCTTATAAGAACCTGATTACGATGTTTGAACATTTTTTTATCTTAAAAGAACCTGATTACGATGTTTGAACCTGTTTAATGAGAATTACTAATCAAAATTTCCTTCAATGCAAGAAAAGTTACCGCAAGACTTCATTTCAAACGTAATAGGAATGAGGGTGAAAGACTAAAATTGAACAACTTACCTTTTTTCAGGATTATAAGAATAAATATCGGTACTTTTTTTTTTTTTTTTTTTTTTCTGTCAATATGAGAAACATACTTGCATTTTAGAGTTAATTGAACCAACGTAAGTAACTTTGAATGTAAATCGACGATAATAACCTCTTGTTCTTCTTTTTTAACTTTGTTCTTAGACATTTTTTCCTTTTAGATAAAAATTCAACATCTTTAAGGGTGTGTTTGTTATGGGGTATTTGCAATGTTTTCAAACCGGCCGAATTCGACCGACCGTTCAACCGGTCGACCGTACGCGCCAAAAACGGGCCAAAACCCCGGTTTCTAAAACGGTCAACCGACACCCATCGTCACGGTCATGAAACCCGCCGGTTTGGTTTTTCAATTTTTTTTTATAAAAACCGGGTAGACCCGGTGGTCGAACCGGTTGACCCGCTGATCAAACCGGTTGACCCGGTCGGAAAAAATAAAATAATAATAAATGAAAACCGGTTAACCGTTGGCCACGAACGGTCGAACTCAGTTGAAAAGTTCCGTGCCCATTGACTCGACCGGGTCGATTAAAAACCCGGTTTTTAAAACATTGGGTATTTGGCTTAGGGATGAAAGTAAAAAAATATGTTTGGTTAAATTCTTAGTCCAAATATTCGTATGTCAGTTCCAAATATTTTGTCTCTTGCAAACCCCAAATGGGTAGCCTGGTTTTGAGAATTATGGTGGGGCCAAGATTTATATGAGTCTATCTCTCTCTTATTAATTTATTTTTAGATTTATTTATTTACTTTTAAATCTTAAAATATTATACAAAATATTACTCTCTCCGTCCTATATTAAGTGTTTATCATAAAATCTTGAGATGTCCCAAATTAAGTGTCCATAATGTATTTTAACCAATGAGATGAGACTTTAGTGGGTGAAAATAATATTTGATTGATGAAGAGTGTAGTTGGTGGAATTTTCTAAAACTTTGTGCATATGAAAAGTGGGTGAAAATTATAATATTATTTTCTTTTTCTTATATCAAATTAAAATCTAAATCCTAAATCAATATTAAATCCAAATCCAAATTCAAATCCTAAACCCGTCTACACACCAAACGGGCCCTAAATTCTTCTCTTAAATTTACCAAAAATTGAATAATCACCGAATTCAACCTATCACCGCTTTCACAAAAATCAACATCACCAAAATGAACAACAGCAAGTAGAGAAAAAGGATATACACTAATATACCAAATATGCCTAGAATTTACACACACACACTAAATTTGTTGTCAAAATTTATATTTTATATTAATCAGAAACCTAAGAACACCCAAAAACATCAAAGTAGTTTTCTAAAAGTAACAAAACAACCAAATTCATTGCTCGTCAAATTTTATCTATACTACCTTATAATGCATTTAGGCCTTCTAAAATTAAAAAACTTAAAAATTCAGACTTTTTTAAACTTACTTAGAATAGATAAAGCATTTAAGTTGTGGGCTCCACAAAAAATTAAGATAAGGAGCTCTAATCATTGAGTGACATGTGTCACTTTTCTAACTAAAAAATAACAAAAAGGATAAGAACTTTTAATAAACTAAAATAAGAGCTCCAATAATGGGGTGACACGTGTCACTTCTTAACTAATTAATCACTTTTATTTTTAAATTTAAATATCTTTTTATTCGTTTAATTTTTTATAATCTAATTTCACTATATTTTTTAAAATTGGAGAAATGTGGATGCTATTATTAATTCAACATATTTTTATATATTTTTATTAATGACTTTTTAGTTTTTTTACATTTTCAAGATATTTATTTTATTTTGATTCAAATTTTTATAACTTTAACATTTTTTTTCAATCAATACAAACTTGAATATCAAAATCATTTACTTTTGGAAATTGTTTGACTTAAGAGATTGTTTTAAAGTATTTTTTTTATGCGGGACATGCGGAAATAATTTCACGCCAATTTAGATATGAAAAAACCCAAACAAACACAACAACGAATTGAACAAATTCTACATTTGGAGTGTTGTGAAATGAATTCAAGTAAGGTGTGTTTTGGTACAGAAAATAAAGCCAGAGAAAAGGAAATGAACTAATTTCTCTTGTTTGATAGGTTGAGAATTAAATGGGATAATTTCAATTCTCGGGAGTTCACTTATTTGTATTTTGTTAACTTTCATTTTCACTACTTTTAGTTGGGAAATGGGAGAAATGAGAGTATTTTGTATAATTAAAAAAAAAAAAAAAAACATTTTTAAAAATATTTTTTTTTAAATAAATTTTTTTAAAAATAAGTTTTAAAAAAAGTTTTAAAAATAAATTTTAAAAAATTAAAAAATTATTTTTTTTATATAAGTTTTTTTGAAAAAAAAATTAAAATAGTTATTTTTTTATAAAATAATTTAAAAAAATAAAAAAAGTAAATAAAATTTAAAAAATATAATTTTTTAAATATTTCTTTTAAAATAAGATTAATAAAGTAATTTAAAAAAAATAATTATTTAAAAAAAATTAAAATTTTAGAATTGTTACTTAGAAAAAATATTTAAAAAAAAATAATAATTATTTAAAAAAAATTTAAAATTTTAGAGTTGTTATTTAAAAAAAATAATTAAAAAAAAATCAACAAACAAATACATGTGAGTCTCATATGACAAAATGTTATTTATTTATTTTTTTCATTTCTACCAATTCTTGTTGTTACCAAACATTAGAATTGAACAAAATTCTCTACTGATTTCTATTCTCTGCTTCATTTCATTTCTTTGAAATTCTCTCTACCAAACGTGCCCTAAGCGCGTAGGGAATTGCGGTGAGAGTTGGGTTAGCAATTCATTTAATATATTTATTATATAACTATATTTATCGCCGCTGCTGTGCACGGGTATCCAACTAGTAATTCTTAATAAAGCCATCCACCACCGTGTCAGACTTTCAGCGAATTTCCGGTGACCATCAAAGGAAATAACCCCCAAAAAATGGTGTACTATAGGGCTGTAAACGAACCGGACGAACACGAACGGAGCCTTGTTCATGTTCGTTCATTTAATTTTAACCGGACAAATAAACGAACACGAACGATTAAACGGACGAAATTTCTTGTTCATGTTCGTTTATTAAGAAAATGAGTTGTTCATGTTCGTTTATTTTCGTTTATTAAGACACTAAACGAACGCTAAACGGACATAACCGATCGAACATAAATAAATATAGATAAACAAACATAAACTTTATGAAATTATGCATCTAATATTATTTTATAAGTGTTGTTTTGTTTAAACAAACTAATTTTAAAATTATCCAATTAAAAAAATATGATATACGAACAAAAATAAATAAATGAACACAAAGGAACCTTAACGAACGCATAATCAGACGTTCACGAACATAAACAAACAGACGTGACTTTTGTTCATGTTCGTTCATTTAACTAAACGATCGTAAAATATTGTTCATGTTCGTTCATTTAATAAATAAACGAACATAAACGAACTTTTTACCGAACGGTTCATGAAATATTCACTGAACGTTTAGTTCGTTTACAACCTTAGTGTACTAATTTTGTTATTTTTACCATTACTTGTTTTAGTTGTGCTTGATATGTATATTAGGTTTCTTTTATTTGAATAGTTAATTATTTCAGTTTTGTTACATGCAAATGACGGGACCAACTGTGTAGGATTTTTGTGATTTATAAAATTTTAGTGAACAACCCTTCATATGAACTCAATAATTTATTAAGTAATCATACGAAGATAACATCAATAAATATATTAATCGATTCGACATAGTTACATAACGTATGTGATGGTTTCCAGGTTTTAGAATATTGAGAGGCACGTTTTAGTGTGAGTTTTATGAATGATTTTTCTATGTCATAATTATTTTGATATTGTCGATTTTAATGAGTGGTAAATTATGATTTGGGTTATGAATTACATTCTTGTTTGATGGGTCATGAATTATCTTGTGGTGATGATGTTCTTCATGTTTTTAAAATTGATTTAGAATAAAAAGAAAATTCAAACACAAATTAAAAGAGGAAGAACATAAAGGTACTATCGTCAATTTACTTACAAATTCTAACATTGGTTCATAAAATGGATGTATGTTACTGATATTGACAAAGATCAGA
>OU343218.1:257239618-257347118 GCA_910596185.1 Chrysanthemum makinoi
AAAATAGATTGACATAGTCAATCTAAATATTTAAAAGGAAGTTTTAAATTGGTAAAACTATTAAAACCCCCTTCTAGTTTCTACAATGGCATCGTAGCTTCGCTACCAAGTTTCTTGAAGTATATTGTACTTTTAAAACTTGATACGATCCATGGTTAATTGAAAACTACAAAGAAGGTTTTTCATAAAACAAACACCATGTCTTTTAAAAACTCTTTGTTTGGATGTTGATTAGATGACAACATTTTTTTCATTTAATTGCACTAATCCTCTTTGTCATGCTGATTAGTCAAAGCTCATATCAACCAAGCCATAGGAATCGCTTGTTAACAAGAATACCTTCCCTAAGAAGGTATCTTAAGCACAAAGGAGTCGGAATTGTCTAGTGACATTTGTTGTGTCATTTGTAAAGACATTCCTAAGTGCATTCGAGGTATGACTTTCCACTTATCTCTAAATGACATTAGCTTGATAAATAAGTATGCTTAACAAGGTATTTATTTGATTATTATTTTTTTTTGCATATACATGCTTTACATGTAGCTTCATTAGGAAGCTTTTTCTCACACGTCACTTTTTCGTCTAAAAGTCATGGTTTATAAAACTTGTGTTTTATTTCACTTAATCCAAAATCATATCTTTCTAATAATAAAACAAAACACAAATCTCAAAAATTCCTCCTTCCCATAAATAAACCCTCCGTCAACCATTCTATCAAATCCCCACTTTTTCAAATCATACAATTTCAAAAATTTTCTCTCATTCAAAACTTCATCTTCCTCTCCATTTCATCTCAACCGAAACCAAGAAGGATCGTCTTCAACATGGTTTACATCGCCTCTCGTGCTCATCGTATTAACACGACGCTCTTATGTTCCCTATGACGAAGTTCTCATACGAAGACATTTACTTTGTTTTGTTAATCTACATTGGGGTTATATACCTAATCTTTTGTATCATTCTTAGCATTGAAATGAAATATTACTAATAGTCTAGTTTATCTAGGTTATTATCATAATGTGTTTTATCCTTTTATTTTATTTCATTCTCTCGTGATACATTAGAAGTCATGTATGCATGAAAATGTAGGCTAAGACACATATCTTGGTATAAAACTATGAGATCTAAAAACCTATGTTTTTCATCATGAAATCAAGTCAACTACGATCTACTCGGATCTCTAAGATATACTAATGGATCCCTTTTAAAGGGAACCGGGAACATACTATCGAGAATGCTTTTCATGCAAATTAAAAACTACTTTCTTTCTAAAAGTAATATTCCACTAGAATGTCAAAACCATAAGTGAGTTAAGTGTCATTGTTGTTAAAAATCATTTTTAATAAAAATATAGTAAAAAACGTTAGATAATCATTGATTGACCGCAAACATCACTTTATATTAACTCATCATTTCTATAGGTTCAACTATGACGCATGAATATGTGTTTGATTTTTCACTCACCAGCGTCTACACTCCGAACATCTCCCTTGATCCCAACACACCTGGCGATCATGTTCTGGGTTCAATATCTTCAAACCGTCACTTCCACGAAGGATTGTAAACACCTCTCTACAAAGAAGGTATCAATACCTCCTTCCGAGCCACAGGACTAGAATGTCTTCTTGAAATCAATGAGAAGATATGTCCAAGGTTCATAATGGAATTCTTCCGTCAATTTGAACTCGTTCGTAACGAGGATCGCTCTCTATCTCTTTGGTTTTATATCAAAACCAAAAGTTTACTTTAACCCTTTGGCATTTTGCTCACATCCTCCGGATTCCAAATCATGGACAATGTGCCTTCACCGAAGATTGGTCTCTTGATTCTCTTCAACTTTCGTGAAGAAAATAGTCCATATTGTTCACACATACCCTCCCTAGAAGATTTAAATCGCATAATATGCAAACCTCGACCATATTACTCCGATCCAAATATTATCTTCACACCGGACATCCGAGAAGAATACAGCTCCCTTGCACTCATCCAACGTGAAAATGTTTGGAGTCTTAGGGGAAATCGAGAAATCCTTCCCGCTTGTTGTGCTCACATAATGTATTATTTGCTAACACAACAACCATATTAATCTCGCTTACTTCTTCAAGAAGGCGACTTGTAAATCTTCAAGGCTCCAAGAATAAAATCATCCCTTATGGAATGTTCTTTGACGCTTCTATCATAACGTCATGCATTTTCATCCTCAATTTCAAAGTCCGCTGTAATGTACTTGTGAACAAGATGATGGAACCGTTAAACATATCTCTCATGAAGACTTTCTTCATTCTTGATTCCACCAAAACTCATCAACCACTTGATGATCCTTCTAGCTTAAAACGCCAAGGAACTTAGTAGTCTTTCAAATAGGATCAATCCTTTTGTACTCATGCTTTATCAATGTAATCCAATTTCCTTCATGAAATAAAACATCTTACATTTGATATCTTAGTGATTAGAATGATAACATCAAATAATCCTGAATATTAAGTGTCAATTTCCCGTAATGCTCGTATTTACATCATTTATATGGATTTAAGCTTGTTTTCCATTGTTTTACACTTTCAGGTAAATTACGAGCATTGGAGCTAATGAGATGCGGAAATGGAAACTTTACTAAGGATTTATCACAATATGCTTATTTTGAAGAGGTTACGGCGTAACTCGTCTCTCACATTACGCCGTAACTATTGCGTGACCCCTGAAGTCCAACTCATCAAGAGGTTACGGCGTAACTCCTTCCAAAAATTACGACGTAACTCCATTAGGTCAAAAGAGGTTCCACGCCGCATACTTACCCGTAACTCTTTGATCATTTACGACGTAACTTGGTTTATTGAAGAATACTGCTAACCACTTACTAGGTTACGCCAGTAACTAGCGATCTAGTGCATTTACGGAGGTTACGGCGTAACTCATCTTTTGCTTACGCAGTAACTCATACTGCCTATAAATACCCCACGAATTCCGCATTTCTATTCATTCCATTCCACGCACAATACTCGAGAACGGGAAAATACTCTAGGGAGGTCTAGGGAAGCATACAGAGTCTGTTTCCAGGAGAAGTCACACCATTACGATAAGCTTTAGCGTTTATTTTACTTTCAATTCATGTATTTCGTACCTTTGAATATTGAATTGATGTGCATGATTATTATGAGCGGCTAAGCACCCTTTGGTGCTAGCCTAGTTATGATTCCTTAATTGTTTTGTTTACGTTTACCTTTACTTCGTACAATTATTTCTAAGTGTATGCATGCATAGTTCTTTGGTAGTCACCCCGGTTCGGTAGTTTTTAATGGCGGTAGAGGCCAATTGCCTAGAGATATGACCAACTCAACCCTGGGAGCTGGACCGAGACGGAAGGGTAAGATATAACCAACTGACGACCCTTTCTACTTGTGCGATTTGACCAACCGATCACCTATCGTTTGGATGAACTTAAGAATTGGGGGTGTAGTGTCTAAGTTCCAAACCGGTCGGCACTCACTATTTAGAATCTATCATGTAGCGGTACTTAATGACTCGGCTTAGGGGACCGGGAACAACAGGACTTATGACGGTGAGCCTGAATTCTCCTGTGGTGGCATCTTTGCCGATAGGTTAGCTGAATTGACCAAATGATGTCATCTCGAATTTGACCCCACCTGAAGTAATTGGAAGTAGGTAAACGTAGACATAACTAGTTAGGAGGATTGACTAGGTTAGCACCACTATTCCTCTATTGATTTCCTTTCTACCATTTAATTGCTTTTATATTACGTGATTAGTAGTTTAATTAATTAAACCCTATCAAACCATTAATATTCTCAGGACAATTAGACTTAGTAATTATCCCACACACATAGCTCTTTTGATCGACCTCGCTTTACCATTTACTATACTACACACCACAAGTACACGCCTGCTAGTGCATTAGGTAGACCATAGGTATAGCGAGACACTATAAATATTAAGACCTGGTCAGGAAAACCTGCATCAAGTTTTTGGCGTCACGGGGAGCTAAATTAGGATTTATATTAAGTCTTTCATTTCATATTTAAACTTTTCTCACGATCATATTTCAAATTTTCAGGTACCATGGAAACCATTAACATCGATAACCTCACTATTGAGGAATATTTGGCATTGACAAGAGAAGAACAAGGGCCGGGATTGTGGCCACCATTGCGTAAGATGCTCAATTAAATTAAACCTCAATTCATGAGGGAATTACGTGCAAACCCCTTCTTTGGAAGTATCGCCAATGATGCCCATGAACATGTAGACAACGTCGAATACATTGTCAGCCTATTCAAAATCCCCAGAATCTCACACGATGCTATAATGCTACGAGTATTCCCTATTTCTCTCATAGGAGCTGCAGAAAGATGGGTCGATCGATTACCGCAGGGGATTGTCAACACTTGGCCTATCTTAAAAAAAATTATTCAAAGATATTGTCCTCCATCAAAGACGGCCAAGCAAATGGAGGAAATTCATAACTTCAAGCAAGAGGGAGATGAAACATTATACCAAGCTTGGGAAAGATACAACGAATTGTTATACAAGTGCCCTACTCACGATCTTAAGCGCCAACAAATAGTTAACGTCTTTTACAAGGACTAACATCTCTTCAAGACAAATGATTGATTCTCAAGGGCCGATTCCCAGTATGACACCCACCATGGCTTTGGAAACCATTCAAAAAATGGCATACCACTCTCACAAATGGCACAATGGAGGAAGCAACCGTAGTAAAAATAATGATGTTGAGGGCCTAGCAGCGATAAACAACAAATTAGAGAACCTTGGAAGGGAAATGAAGAAGCTCAAGGAAAATGTGCATTCCATTCAAGTGGAACGAGATGGGGTCATCCTTCAAAAAATTGTTCCTCCAATGAAGAAGTTAAAAGGATCGGTGAAGTGAAATATGGAAAAGAATTCCCTTTCAAAAGCTACAATAATTACGGACCTAGGTACCGTGAAAAAATCCCCTGGGTTCTACACAAAAATCAACAATAATACTCCTAAACCGAGTCTTGATGAAATAATGCACCAACACATTGAAGAATCGACAAAAAGGAAGATAGGCTCAAGGAATGGATGACCAAAGTTAAGGAGGACACTAATATGAACCTACGTAACCAAGATGCTGCAATTAAGAACCTCGAGACACAAATTGGGCAATTAGCTAAAAACCTCGCAACAAGTAATGCTAAAGCCACTTCCCCGCAGCCATATTTGCATAGGATAAAGCAAAAAAGGAGCAATGCACATCCTCTATCACTAATGATCTCTCGGGGATTAACTACCTAAGAAATGATGATAAAGCTGAAGACGACGAGTTCCTACCTAGCCAACTTCCTGAGAAGCTGCAGCATCAGGAAAGCTTCTCCCTTGTACTATTGGTAATATTAAGATTCCCCGCATTAGCTGATTTAGGGTTCAGGGTTAACTTTATCTCAACTACTTTATTCGATAAAATCAAACTTACCAATTTAAAAGAAACAACTATTATGATTGAAATGGTAGATTCATCTAAGGCTATACCGAGGGGGATTGTGAACAATGTGCTTTTGAAAATTGGAAAATTTTTCTTCCCCACCGATTTTGTAGTTATTGACATGGGAAAGGGGGAGGCTTACAACTTGATTGTTGGAAGACCTTTTCTGACCACCTGTAAAGCTCAAATCATGGTTTTTGAAAAAAAAATTCCTTGGGGACCGAAAATGACCGAATAACTTTTAGTATGAACGAGCATTTAAAACCAAAAACTAAAATTTCTAATAATGTTCAATCAATAAACCCCACCCTACACTCTAAACCTATTACTGATAATCGTAAAGAAAGTGTTGAACATTGTAAGCGAAACGATGAAATTGTTCATAGCAAGAGGAAACTCGAGTCCTAGTAAACACTTTTGCAACTCGATGTTAACCACAGAATGCTAATCGGCATGGCCACCATTTTCTCGTACTCAAAAATGTGAAAGAAAAGTTAATGAATGGATTTACCCTCATAAGGGAGAGCAAAATGATGTTGAATTAGCATTGGAAGATTGGTACAAATTAAAGCTTGGAAGCTCGAAATTGATTAAGGAACTGATCAAGCAGTATGGGTGCAACCATATCACTGACATCATAGGAGGAACAAGATCAAACATCAGCATTACTGATAAAGGTGATGACCATGGAGAATCATGTGATAAATGGCTTTCACTTAAGTTGGAAGCATTTGGGCTCAATAAATCTGCAAGAAAAAAAAGGCTTGATAATTGGATGAATGAACACCAACGAGTAATGGAAGTGGGGAATGCTCAAAAGCCCCTATAGGAGCCCCGCGGCCCTGAGTCTAACTTAAAGACTCGATAATAAAGAAAAGTGCTCTTTCGGAGACAACCCATTATCTATTTCTTTTGTTTTTATTTCCTTTCTGTTGGGTTTTGTGTTTTCTAACCGTTTTTGCAGGAGACAATGAAGTAATTACTGCTGCAGCTTGTCGATTCGAACAGAGTTACGCGCGAACTCATCTTGGTGATTACCCCGTAACCAACATTTTAGCTGCAGAACTCTCGACGCATTACCAACTACGGCGTAATACCATCTCGCCAGTAACCATTCGCTACTCACTCATACCAGTTTTGCAAGTTACAGCAGAATCTCTTATTGAGTTACGACGTATCTCTTTATGGAGTTACGACGTAACTCTCCTCTCGCTTAATTCTTTCATTTTAAAACACATTAACCTTGTATTAGTTTTTAAATGAACTTTGTGGGTGTGTTCCCTGTAAACCCTCACGAGACTTTACTCGTCCACTTGGGACACCAAGTGGTTTAAAAGGCTTGATGCATTCGCTAAATGCAACTGTGATTCCTACGAAAGTAAGTTAGGTTTGTTTTTTATTTTGTTTTCTTTTTGCTTGTCGATATTGTGATTTCAGGGGATTGAAGTTTGCTCATGACGCTTTTAACGGCACGATCCTTTCTCGTGGGCCTTCTTCTTTTGGAGCAAAATTCAGAAGTTCTCGCCTAATTCTACCCTCTTCACCTTTATTTTAATGCCTAGTACAAAAGGGACTTTGTACAATTCAAGTGGGGGTGGGAGTAGATTTATCTCATGAACTTTATTTCTCCCCTTCTAGTTTATTTTGTAAAATTATGCCATTTTTAAAATTTTGACATGTTTTTCCGAACCTAACTAGATTAGACCTTAGCCGAGCACATACAACCCTTGATATTACATGGTGAGATTAGCCTTATCCGTTTCCTATATTTTACCCCAAATCCACCAAATTATGAGTGTGCCGGTAGCTTGTAAACTTTAGAACTTGGCCTTTGCATCATTTCGAGACCATAGACGAGGTATGTTGAGTTAGCTCGATGTATTTGGACTTTCAGCTTTTAGAAGCAGATTATAGGATTATCACCGAAACAGCCTACCATTGTGAGTCTATCGATTAGTCACCTCAACTTTTTGACCCCCATGTGAAACCCTTTTGTTGCACTCCCCTTTAGTGCAAGATACCCTAGATACACCCTTCGAGCCATTCATTTCATTTTGTCACCCCAATATAATGTTTCGTTACACCCTTACACCTTAGCCTACCCTGTAGTCTTTATTTGTAATTGAGAAGTCATCATTTGCCTAAGTTCAAGGTTCGAGTGGAAAGGTTTGGAAATCCCGCTTTCATCGACAAAAATTATGAAGATCATTGAAGACCCCCAATTCCAATCGTTCATCTCAAGGGGGATGTTATGTTATCAGTTATGATTCAAAAAAAATAGTTGATTCAGTTATGATTTTGTAAAGTGCAATGTTATAAGCACTGTAGTATGAGCTTTATTGTTTAGTATCGAGGAGGCCACCTCATCACATTTGAAGATGGAGTTTGAGTAATACCAACTGAATAAGAAAAGGTAGTGTGCCCATCACGACGTCCTCTAATGACACATCTACCTTGCATTTCATGATTCGGTTCCGGACTTCCAAACTTGAACTTTGGGCGGACGGTAAGTGGTGATGACTTAGTTATAGATATAGACTACCCGCTTGTTTTTCATTTTACACCAATTATATATCTCATGTCTTATCCTACCCTTTAGTCATGAAGCGTGTCTAGGTGATGCGGCAAGCAATCTTTGGTGTCTTGGCCATGGATTTGGTCATGTATCATTGATTTTGTCCACTTCGTCGTGACATGTTAGTAATGACGAGTCACCCCTTAACCTTTGTCGTGTCTACCCATATTGCCTTCGAGAACTGTTTAGCCCTTAACTCTAGTGGTGGAGATTTGTGTAACCGCCAAGCTTATGATAGAATACATGCTATGACTGTGTGTTTGAGTGATCACCCCGAAATTGACACTTAGAATAGTTTAGAGATTTGAGTGTTTTTCCCCTTTCGTGAGGTGTTCCGCTTTATTTTATTCTAGCATAAGGGAGTTGTAAACTCATATTTTCCGTGTTTGGAAGACATCTTTTTAGGAATCTATCTAATAAGATCTACTTGAGGGCAAGTAGAGTTCAAGTGGGGGGATATTTGATAACATCAAATAATACTGAATATTAAGTGTCAATTTCCCCCATTAATGCTCGTTATTTATATCATTTATATGGATTTACGCTAGTTTTCCATTGTTTTACACTTTCAGGTAAATTACGAGCATTAGAGCTAATGAGACGCGGAAATGGAAACTTTACTAAGGATTTATCACAATATGCTTATTTTGAAGAGGTTACGGCATAACTCGTCTCTCACATTACCAGTAACTATTGCGTAATCAAGTCCAACTCATCAAGAGGTTACGGCCTTCCAAAGATTACGACGTAACTCCATTAGGTCAAAAGAGGTTCCACGCCGCTGATACTTACGCCGTAACTCACTGATCATTTACGACGTAACTTGGTTTATAGAAGACTACGGCGTAACCACTTACTAGGTTACGCCGTAACTAGCAGATCTAGTGCATTTACGGAGGTTACGGCGTAACTCATCTTTTGTTACGCCAGTAATCGCACCTGCCTATAAATAACCCACGAATTCCAAAGATTTCTATTCATTCCATTCCACACACAATACTCTGAGAACGTGGGAAAATACTCTAGGGAGGTCTAGGGAAGCATATGGAGTTGTTTCCAAGGGAGAAGTCACACCATTACGATAAGCTTTAGCGTTTATTATTTCATTTACTTTCAATTCATGTATTTCGTACCTTTGAATATTGAATTGATGTGAATAATTAATATGAGCGGCTAAGCACCCTTTGGTGCTAGCCTAGTTATGATTCCTTAATTGTTTTGTTTACGTTTACCTTTACTTCGTACAATTATTTCTAAGTGTATGCATGCATAGTTCTTTGGTAGTCACCCCTGGTTCGGTAGTTTTGAATTGCGGTAGAGGCCAATTGCCTAGGAGATATGACCAATGACTACCCTAGGTGAAGCGGACCGAGACGGGAAGGGTAAGATATGACCAAATGACGACCCTTTCTACTTTTGGGATTTGACCAACGATCACCTATCGTTTGGATGAACTTAAGAATCGGGGTGTAGTGTCTAAGTTCACTAACGGCCGGCACTCACTATTTAGAATCTAGCATGTAGTGGTACTTAATGACTTCGGCTTAGGGACCGGGAACAACGTGACTTATGACGATGCTAATTTCTCCTGGTGGCATCTTTCTTGCGATAGGTTAGGGGCGAATTGACCGAATGTCTGTCCTCGATTTGACCCCACCGAAGTAATTGGAAGTAGGTAGACATAGACATAACTAGTTAGGAGGATTGACTAGGTTAGCACCATTATTCCTCTATTGATTTCCTTTCTACCATTTAAATCAAATTCTAGTTTTTCAATCTTAAAGCCTTTAGGATATTCTCCAAAGCATTACTCTAAGTCACTATCTGATCTCTAGGGTCATTTAGCTTCACTTGACACTCTCAAAATCTTTAGTGTCATCCTTGTTCATTCATTGATACTCATGAAAGTTCCAATTTCTTCCATAAAAGGCAATCATTAGCTACACCACTCATTACCTTCAAGTACTTAAGCACTCCTTCATTTAAAACACTTAGAAGGACTGAAACACTCAAGATTATATAGATCTTAGACCTTAGAAACATAATTTTTACTCTTTCATAGCTGCTGAGAGCCGGATCCCTAGGATTAGCCTAGACGGATCCCTCTGAAGATGGAACCGTGGGATCCGGGTAACAGATTATGTCAACTCTAGCTAAAACAATCATTTCAAGCTCATCTTTCTAACTTAAACACTCCATCTCATCTTAAATGAGTTCCTAGATCGTCACAAACTCAAGTTGACTCTTGTGCATGTTAATCATCACATTCCAAAGAATTTTAGTGGCTTAAGGCTTGAAAGCACTTGACAAATCTCTTGCTTTATAAACCACATTGTTAGGACTTCTAAAGTCATCACCTTCATCTTCATTTTCAGCACTTAAGAAACCTTTACAAACCTCTTGATCTCATCATGAGGAAAACTCCAAGTAGCAACTTATCCACCAAAGAACCACCCAAGAAAATTGCTCGTGTTGTACACGAAATTTCTTCAACCGAATCATCTTCGGTCAAGCCAACAAATGCAAGGTTTTCTCAACCAATCAGACCAACTCCTAAAAGGATAGTACTCACAAAACTACCTATGCCAAACACCACCATACCTCCAAGGCCAAACAATATCATCTCCACTAAACCATCACCATTGGTTCCTAGAGCTATCTCGTTTACATCTCCATTATCATCACCACACCTCTACAATTTGGAGGATTTACCTCCTAGGCTGTCTCATCCTCCTCCGCCGGCAACATTCTCCTCATTAGGAGGAATAATGGTACAAAATCAAGGTGTTGAGTCAACATTAGCTCCGGCTTCCTTTTCGCCGTTACCATCATATAATCCAATTTGGATTATGAGAAATCATCAAAGTCAACCACCCGACCATATGGAAGTTGACACTTCTCTACCACCACCATCATTCTTGGTCGAGCCATTTTCAAATGCGCCTCTACCAATCCCTCCGTCGTTTGAGGCTCCACAAGCCGCTTCACTTGATCCGTCGCATCAAGCAATTTCATTTCTTCCACCACCACTACCTAGCCATGACAAAGATTGTTATCATTGTCAACATGTTGAAAGTTTTATACACGGAATGCGAGAAGATCAACGTTTCTTGTTCTATCACCTCCTCAAACATTTCGACGAGATTAAACCTAAACAAACTTGAGCTAGAGGATTTTAGTGGTGTTCTAGTTTCAAGCGTTACTTAGTTAGGTCTAGTAATTCCAAGTCATGTATCGATAATTTTCTTAGTTTTTAGAGTCATGTATATCATATCTCTAGTTTTATTAAATGAAAATACATGCTACTTGCTATATTTCTGTGTATATGAGTATGTTGTATCATACATATCTCACTTTGATGTTAACATGATATGTTATATCATAATTGCTGAAATTGATCATCAGCCAGACGGATCCCTCATATTTGCCTAGACGGATCCCTACAAGGAGGGAACCGTGGGATCCGTGATACAGAAAACTATTTTTCTACTAACTTGTATCATATTTGCAGGAAATTTTACATTATACTTGTTTTCTAACCTTTGTTTTATAGTTATTCAATTTACATATGAAGACTTTGACACCCTAAAGCTAGGGGGAGCTTTGTGTCAAAGCAATACATTGCAAATTAATTGCAATATTAGGATTACACTTCATGACATCCCGTTGCAAAATTGCAATCATCAAGGGGAGCACATTGTCACATAGAGCGAAATCTTTTGCAAACATAGTTGCAAATGAACTAGCTTAGTATTATTCTCTTGACGACCTTACATAGGGATGGACTAAGCAAGGGGAGTAAAACGAGATCCTTTCCCTTTACTTGCTCTATAATTTTATTTCTTTCACATGTTTTTCTTAAAACAATGTGTTAGTTTCCTTTCGAAGCTCTTTTGTTTCGACAAAAAGGGGGAGAAGAAAGTAAAACTACAAATTCAAACTTTTACGAATTTTAGCTTTTCCTTAAAATAATTTTATGTTTTGTCATCAACAAAAACAGGGAGATTGTTAATACAAATAAGCGAAAACGCGTTTATTTATATTTTTCGTTCTTCTAATGTTTTGTCGATAACAAACGTAAAATCATTTTAACGAAACAAATAAAATACGTAAATGGTTTGAACTAATAGTTTCTAACATATTCACATTTTCACATAAAACACTAAAACAAGTATATGTGATTTTATGATTCAATATTACATATGTACAACAACTAGTGATTACATATTCGGATAAAATATACACATAACTAGTATGTAGTATATTGGGTAATATAAATGGGTAGAAACTTAAGTATCACAACCCATTGACCAAATACATTGAATATAGTTGGGTACAACCCAAAGTCCATGACCCATGGAGCTTGACCCATAACCCATTGCATGACATCATGCTTATATCATATATGGATAATATCCATAACCCATGGTATTGACCCATACCCATGTGACTAGGTGCATTGCACTCAAGAGATACATTGTATCTAGCTAAAGACCCATGGATCAACCCATGACCCATGACCCATAACCAAAATACACATTGGTAAAGAGGAGCGTCCCACGGATCCCTAGCTTTACGCTAGACGGATCCTTTGTGGGAGGGATCCGGGGAACAGTAGTTTTTTTCCTCTATAAATAGTGAGTCATTTCTTCATTGTTTCTCACCCCTTTCTAACATACTTTCCCCTTGAGTTAAAAACTCTCTAACCCCAGATACAAGAGATCCATGTTTGTAGTTTTGTTTTTGTGTGATCTTCTAGGTTCCTCTTAAAGGCAATATCACCACCTTTGAAGTCGAGCAAGCTCAAGTCCTTGAGTTGCCTTGCTTCCTCATCATCAAGACTACTGAAGTCTTCTTGTTGATGATTGTTTTTCTTTTCCTAAGAAGTGTTGAAGACATTTGTGAAAGGTGTCTCAAGTGTCAAGACGAAGATATTAGTGAAGGGTATCTATCGTCCATACCATAAGCATTTGTGGTGGGTGCTTAGAAGTCAAGACTAGAAGCATTAGTGAAGGGTGCTTAGAAGTCAAGACACAAGACATTAGTGAAGGGTGTCTTGAAGATCTAGTTAAAGGCATTAGTGAAAGGTGCCTTAGATGTACATTCGATGTGGTGTGTTTCGATGTACAAGATAGATTAGTACTAGATCCAAGGATATTGATATCCTTGATGATGTTGTAATAAGGAGTTGGTCTCCTTTGGGATTAGTCGTTGGTGTAGTGTTGGGTAGTAGTTCCCCATGCAATGGAACTAGGTACTTAGCCTAGTACCTAATAAAGGGTAGGCTACGTTGTGGTAGGTGTGGTTCACCTTGGTGTGAAAGAACTAGGTACTTAGCCTAGTACGATAAAGGGTAGACGTTGTGTAGGTGTGGTTCACCTTGGTGTGAAAGAACAGGTGGTTAGCCTAGTACCGGAAAAAGAGTAGGCAACGTTGTGAAGGCTTCTCTACCATAAGGAGTTGGTGTCGTGTAGTGATTACTGAACTCGAGTAGGTGACTCGGGGAGTGGAGTAGGTAGCAAGGAAAGGTGTCCTTGTAGCCGAACCACTATAAATACTCGCGTTGTGGTTTTGTGCTTCTTACTCTTATCTTTTCATTACATACTTCTATATGTTTGTTTATCAACATCCAACACACACATCTAAATATCTTGACATAAGTCAATCTAAATATTTAAAATGAAGTTTTAAATTGGTAAAACTATTCAACCCCCTTCTAGTTTTCCACAATTTACCTTAATCAATTCATTAGATCTCCCTTCAATCCAAATCTTTACCCCTCTTTTTGATCCCTTAATTTTGTTCTCTGCTGGTAGAGGTGCCAAAACGGGCGGGCACGGGCACAGGCTAAACGGGCACATGGTATATAAATCGCTTAATAAAAGACCTAAAACGACGAAATAAATTCCTTAAACGTAATATCTTATTTATATTGAAAAACTTAAATATATTTTATAAAAAAATATTTCTTTAAAACGATCGTAATGTTCTACAATTGAGAAAAAAAATGTGCCCATTAGTGCCCATTTAAGTTTTCAATGGGCTATATGTGCCCATTTCAAAAAAATGAGGGGGCTAAATGTGTCTAAATCTTTTAAAAATTTGCCCATTTAGCCCATTTTTTTGGTTTTGGGCACATTTTGCCACCTCTATATGCTGTTGTGTTATGTTTTGTTGATTGAATATCACGGGGAGTTATAGATCGAAATAAGATGATGTTGATCGTATATCAACATCGATTTTTGTCACTAATTTTCCTGAATCATTCACCGCCAAGGATCTGTTTCATTCTTGCAAGCAATACGGCCATGTGGTGGATTCTTTTATTCCTGTGAAGAGGTCGAAAGTGGGTAAGCGGTTCGGATTTGTTCGTTTTATCAACGTCTTCAATGTGGAGCGTATGGTGAGTAATTTGTGTACTATTTGGGTGGACCGGTCTAAGTTTCATGCTAACTTAGCGAGGTTCCAAAGAACTCCGTTGAAGAGCGATAAAATGTATGTTAAGAAAAGTGTTGTTCAAGATAGAGGAGTGTTCTAGGAACCTTGTAAGAACGTAGGAGGTGATGGTAATGGCAACTCTTATGTTGATGCGGTGAAGTCTAAGGTTACGTCTGGAGAGTCGGGAGGAGAGTCGAGTCCGGCTATTGTCTTGGGTGATGAGTGTTTAAATACTAAAGATGTCTCTAATGCTCTGTTGGGAAGGGTGAAAAGAATTCGCTTCTTTAACAAATCTTAAGATGGCTCTTGCTAATGAAGGTTTTATTGAGCTTAATATTAGGTATATGGGGAACTTTGGGTATTGTTGGAATTTGGCTCTCTTAAGTCTAAAGAACTCTTCCAAGAGCATCTTTGGAGTGGGATCGTGGTTTTACGTATTGAAACAAGCAACTTTGGATTTCAATCTTGATGGGAGAATTGTTTGGGTGGAGATAGAAGGGCTCCGTTTAAGCTTTGGTGGGAGAATACCTTCAAACGGCTTGGTAACGCTAAGTGGGCGACTTATTAGATGTGGACGATCGGGAAGAGAGCATTTTCATTGAAAAGAATATGCTTGTATACGAAGTATCATATGAATATCTTGGAAAGTTTTAAGATGATTTTTCGTGGTAAGCTCTTTTGGATTCGGGCTAAGGAAGTGCCCGGGTGGGTGCCTGACTTCTTTGGAGGATTCGGAAGATGAAGAACATTCGGAGGATGGGTTTATGGAAAGCGATAATAAGACTCAAGATGTGGGATGTAGTGACGATGTGAATGAAGAAGATCTGAGTTTGAAGTTTCCTCCGTGGTTTTACACCTATTGTGGAAAAGGGCGTTGAAGGAGAAAATTTGCAAGAGCATAATTCGAAGGATGGTTTTGTTGGTCAAGTTGATGATAGTTTCAATAGGGATTCCAAGGGAGATGTGTCAGAATCTGTTTGCTCAGGGCGTTTCAAGAAGTCTGAAGTTCCGCGTACGGGAGGATCATTTTTAGGTCTGATGGAAGAAGTGGTCAAAGTCGGTCAGACTATGGGTTATAATATGGAGGGCTGCGTGACCAATCTGTCTGAGATAATTAAATCAAAGGGAGAGTCGATCGTTCATCGATGAATTTTTTATCATTAAATGTTCAAGGCCTTGCCCAAAAGGCCAAAAAAGATTGGGTTAGGGAGTTATGTGTTCATAATAAGGTGAACTTTCGGCTTCAAGAAACTAAGATGGAGTCAATGGATATTCGATGTGTTAAGAGTTGTTGGGGAAATTTTGCTTTTAATTATAGTCATAGGAATTGATTGGGAAATTCGGGAGGAATTCTATGTGTTTGGGACCTTTGTTCGTTTGAAAAATAATCATACGATTTCGGACTATTTTGTTATTCTTCGGGGAGTGTGGCTTAAGAATAGTGTTGATCTTCTTATTGTAGTCGTGTATGGTCCTCATGATCCGAGAGATAAGCGAATAGTTTGGGATTACTTGGCGCGGTTAATAGATGGGAGGGAGAGATAGTTATGATGGGAGATTTTAATGAAGTAAGGTATAAGTCGGATAGATTTGGGTCGGTGTTCAATGTGCAAGGTGCGGCTGAATTTAATTCGTTTATTGCCAACACGGGTTTGATAGAGGTGCAATTAGGGGGAGTGTGTTTACTTGGTGCCATAAATCGGCCACTAAAATGAGTAAACTTCGATAGGTTTTATTTGGATAATTTACTTAATATGTGTCCTTATATTACAGCTATTACTCTGGAGAGATATCTATCGGATCATCGTCCTATTTTTAGCGTGAGGTTTCATTTGATTATGGGCCGGTTCCATTTAGATTCTTCCAACATTGGTTCGAGTAGGATGGATTTTATGCTTTTGTCATGGACAGTTGGAATAATGCTCACGGTGATTCGTCTAATGGCATGGGAATCTCGTGGGTAAGTTGAAATTTATTAAGCTTAAGATTCGGGATTGGATCAAAGAGAATTAGAACACGTAGAAGGGGTTAAGTAATAAATTTAAGGAGGAGCTTAGATCTATTGACGCGGACATTAATTTAGGCATTGGGACGGATTCGGTGGTTGCTAAACGGATCGAGGTGATCAATGGGTTACAACGTATTGATAAGATGAATGCTATGGGCGTGCGCCAAAAGGCTAAGATAAAGTGGTCGATAGAAGGGGATGAAAATTCTCGATTTTTTCATGGGAGGTTGAATAAAAAGCGAAACCAATCAAATATTAGGGGGGTCATGGTGGATGGTGTGTGGCAGGAAAAACCGGGTGAGGTTAAGCGAGAATTCTTCAAACATTTTTGTACCAGGTTTGATAAACCTTTTGCTCGGCGTCTTGGTTGTGGACATTACGTTTCGAGGTATTTATCGGTCGATCAACAGGAGGATCTCGAGCGGAGTTATCTAAGGAGGAGGTCAAAAGAGCGGTGTGGGACGTAGTACGATAAATCACCGGGTCAAGATGGTTTTACGTTCGGCTTTTATCGTCAGTTCTGGCTGATCATTGAAGATGATGTGTTCAGGGCTGTCAATCATTTTTGCACTCATGCGGATATTCCCAAAGGTTGTAATTATTGTTTCATTGCTTTAATTCCTAAAGTACCTGATGCAAACTTGGTAAAAGACTTTAGACCTATCGGTCTTATTGGTAGTGTTTATAAGATTATCGCGAAGGTGTTGACGAACCGGTTAGTTGAGGTTTTGGGGGATCTGGTTCACGTAGTTCAATCGGCTTTTATTGCGGATAGACAAATTCTAGACGGCCCTTTTATTCTTAATGAAGTGTTACAATTGTGTAAAAGCATGAAGAAACAGGCGTTGATTTTCAAGGTTGATTTTGAGAAAGCATATGATTCAGTTCGATGGGATTTTTTGGATGACGTCTTAAAAAAGTTCGGATTCGGGAAAAAGTGGTGTGATTGAATTCGTATTTGTTTACAGTCTTCAAGAGGCTCTATCTCATTAATGGGAGCCCTACTGAAGAATTTCAATTTTTTAAAGGTTTGAAACAAGGTGATCCGCTTTCTCCATTTTTGTTTATTCTTGTTATGGAGTGCTTACATCTTTCCTTTCAAAGGGTGGTTGAGGCTGGTTTGTATACGGGGATTAAGTTAAATCAGGATGTGAGTTTAACTCATATGTTTTATGCGGACGATGCGGTATTCGGGCGAAGGGAGTGATAGTAATATTAATACTTTAACGCTTGTGTTAGAGTGTTTTTATCGTGCTTCAGCCTTGGATTAACATGAGTAAAAGCAAGATTATGGCGTTCACGTGGAAGGTGCGAAAGTACTGAATCGCGACTATTAAACTTCGGGTGCCTTATCCTTAAATGTCCGTTTTTATATTTAGGTACTAAAGTGGGTGGGGTGATGTCTAGGGTCGATGCTTGGGAAGAGGTAATCAATAAGGTGAGAATCGAAATGGAAAATGAATGCCTTGTCCATTGGGGGTCGATTAACGTTGCTAAAATCGGTGTTAGGCTCGATTCCCATTTTTCATATGTCCATTTTTCGAGTCCCGTCGAGTGTTCTTCATACGTTGGAATCTATTCGAAGGAATTTTTTCAATGGTCATGAGGTTGATAGTCATAAGGCAACGTGGGTTAAATGGGGTAATGTGATGGCAAATAAAGCGTATGGGGGCCTTGGAGTTTCTAGTCTTTATGCGCTTAAGAGGGGATTAATGATGAAATGGGTGTGGAGGTTTCATAATCAGAATGATTCTTTATGGGCGAAGGTTATTAAGGCCATTCATGGGGAAGACGGGAACATCGGCATAGTTCGTAATATAGGTGTGCGATCATCTTTGGAGTAGTATTGTTAACTAGCTAAGGGTTTTGAAAAATCAAGGTGTGGATGTGTTAGAGTATATGTGTATTAAGGTGGGTAATGGGGATACGGTTGTCTTTTGGAACGATAATCGGTCGGTGTTGGTACGGCTAAAGTTTTGTTACCTCGGTGTTCGCCGTAGAGAATTGCAAGGAGGTGAATCTTCGGGTTAAGTTGACTGGCACGAGCTTGGACAGGACGTTCCGTCGACATGTTAGGGGTGGTGCGGAACAGACCCAATATGATGCTCTTATGGAATTGGCTCGCAAGATAAATCCGGTTCCTATGGGTGACAGGTGGATTTGGTCTTTGGAGAACTCGGGAGATTTCATGGTGGCTTCCATTCGTAAGGTCATTGATGAGAAGCGTTTACAAACAGGGTTTACTAAAACAAGGTGGATCAGGTATGTACCCATTAAATTAAATGTGCTCGCATGGAAAATTAAAACAAATGTGATTCCTACGGGAGTAAATATATCTAGGCGAGGTATTGATATTCAATCTTTGGCGTGCCCGATATGTGATGGTGGTATGGAATCTTGAACACTTGTTTTTCGATGTGATCTATCAATGAAGATTGGTGCAAAGATTGCGGTTGGTGGAATGTTTGCTACCCGACACCCATCATTATGAAGAATGGCTCACTTGGATGGTGTCTTTGAGGCTTGCGGTTAAAACGAATGCGTTACTTGAAGGTGTTTTTTATGTTATGTGGTGGAACATATGGACGTATCGTAACAAGATCGTGTTTGAAGATAAAGTTCCTCCGAAGGTGTTCATTTTTGATAATGTTGTCTCTAGCTCCTTTTATTGGTTTAAATTTAGAAGTAAAGCCTCGTTCAGTTGGATCGAGTGGCTAAAAAACCCGTACTTGATTACTGTGTAATCTAGCTCCTTACTAGTTTTCTTTAATAAAATCTCCGTTCAAAAAAAATTCACATAACACAACCCACCAATATCTAGTAATTGGCCCAAAACTAATAAATACTCGGCAAAACTCAAGATACAGATATTCATCGCCCAAAAACAATTGTTTATAATAACATAAACCTAATTTAACCCTTGTTGCCCTAACATATAACACTGCGCCTTTCTCATCTTTTCTCATTTCATTCCATCTCATCTCTTGAAACAACAGCCACCAAAAACAACATAAATTAAAATAGATTGTGAAACATAAAAAGATAAAGCATATCTTGTAGATGTCAAGTGGATGTGGTGGTGGTGAAGGGTTTTTAGGGTATGAGAGGGCTGAAGATGGGTTAAGATCCGATAAGACATAATTTCTGACTCTTACTCAGTAAGATCTTAACGCGTCAAAAAAAAAGGGAACATGTCTGGACACGTCTAACTGGGTAAGAGTCAAAGGCGGTTCATACGTTTTTTGTAAAAACAGACACACCCTGAGACTCTCGGCTTGAAGATCTTTGCATGGGTCTAATGTAGGCTTTTGTTTTGATTTTTTGTTGTTTTTCTTTGAACGAAAGAAAGTAACGGGTATAACAAATTTGTTATATATCGTTCTTTAATTTTTTCGGAGATTAAAAGGATGAGTTAAATCATTTTTGAGATCTATGATGAACTTTTTATACTCTTGTTGAATCAAAAGAGTATTTCAAGAAAAAATTGAGATCTTTGGTTCTTGATTGTCAGTTTTGATTTGAGTCAAAGTTTAGGTTAGAATATGATGGGTTTATGTTATTACGTGAAGGAGGATATGATAGTGTAAGTTGTGGAGTTGACTGTGGGATAGGTACACTTGTAGGATTTTAGATTCGGTATTTTGATATGGTTTGAGTTTCGGCATTTTGTTTTTTGAGTTTCGGTGTTTTATGAAGCTAAGCTTTAAATAGATCAATGATGGGTTATGTATTCAACTCAAAAAACTGATATCATTTTATATGATGGTGGTGAAGAATCGTTTTAAAAAATAATGGTGGTGAAGATGGTGATAGTTTGTTATTTATAATCTTCAAAATCTAGTTTGAAAAGTCACATTTAAAGACTTTTTGATGTAATTACTTGTAAGCAACTGAAAAAATGAGAAGATTTTAAACCATTAAGATTTAAAACTGAACCATCACAGCATTTAATTACACATGACGTTTAAAAAAAAATAAAAAAATGAAGCTTTAAAACTCTACAATAAATTTCAAGACTAAATCTTTTAGTAAATATCATGGTTTTAAAACTCTACAATAAATTTAAAATGAAGCTTTAAAACTCTACAATAAACTCTACAATAAATTTAAAGATTTAATCTTTTAGTAAAACTCTACAATAAATTTAAAACTCTACAATAAAATAAAATAAAAAATGCAAGACTTGGTCATGCCGTCACGTCACGCCACACTTATGTCCACGCCTTTGTAAACTCGACATATATGAAATATGATTTAAATATATAAATATTTTTATAATTTATGTCGCTTTAAGCCACGCTTTATAAATATAAAAACTTCGCTTTAACCGCTAAAATATAAAGTTTAACCATGCCTCTACATCATGGCTTGCGCTATTTATACCCTTGATAGATATAGATATAGACATGTTGTCATGATAAGATTTCGGATTTATTTCTCTTTTGACTTTTCAATGAGTAGACATCTTACAATTTCCAGATAGTTTACGTGTAGCTTACATCGTTAGCTAGATCTAATAATATTAAAGTTAGCATCATGGAAATTGAATAACACCATTATTGAACTTTTGAAATTTTAATTTTGAGTAAAATACACTTTTGGTTCTTAAATTTGTGCAAAAATATCATCTAGGGTCGTACTATGACCTTGGTGTCATCGGGAGTCTATTCTTCATGTTTTTGTATCAAATGAGTCTCTTTTTCGTTATTTACTCTAGCATTTTTTTTAGTTTGAGGGCAAAATGATCATTCATATATTCCCATTATTAGTCACATAAATCTTCTGTAGCTTTTCTTCCCCTTTTGTTTTACCCTCCACAAAACAAAGAAACCTTCACAAAACACACACACACATCATCATCAACGAGAATTGGTCATATACAATGAAACTTGGAAGACGACAGCCTAGGTGACTAAAAGCATACCCAAAATACAATAGTTGACTGACTGAAAATATATTACAGATCACATGACAAAACCTCACAGAATTAAATTTTATATGAGAATCTCTAATCTTATTTGTTTTGAACATATACTTCAGCTTGCTTAGCTTATCAATATTGTTCAAAATTACGGATAATGCAGCATCAAGCAGATTATTTGCATTATGTTGATTAGCAAACGAATAGTTCATAAGTGAACTTTCCCAGTTAAGTTTGAAATCAAAATTTTCTCTCGATAGGTTTTTAGATGCTTCACTTCGTATTTGTCAGCTAAAACGAGAAGTTCACATGCCATTTCATCATCAAGAGATGCTTCAGCTGTGTAGAGGTAATTCATGAAAGCATGGAGGGCATCATATGACACATTACTTAAGCTTTCTTCCATTTCTTTCAAGCATGCATGGCTCTGAACACTGGTGAACGGCTAGACTGTTAATCGAAATATAAATATATATTAAAACCAATACGGGGTGGGCAATGGGTCAATATAGGTTGATTAACAGTGAAATGAGGGTGAAAGCATATGTATATTTTCTGGACAACTCACGGTTTAGGTTTACCCGAATTTAAATAAACGTCCGCCATTGATGATGTGTGTGCGTGTTTTGTGAAGGTTTCTTTGTTTTGTGGAGGGTAAAAAACAAAAGGGGAAGAAAAGCCACAGAAGATTTATGTGACTAATAATGAGAATATATGAAGACCATTATTATGCTCTCAAACTAAAAACAAAACGCTGCAGTAAATAACGAAAAAGGGACTCATTTGATAAAAATAACATGAAGAATAGACTCTAGATGACACCGAGGGAATGGTACGACCCAGATGATATTTTTGCACAAATTTAAGGACCAACAATGTATTTTACTCTTTACTTTTTATGTCCTCACATTACTAGCTAGAAAATAGCAAAAGTATAAATGAGGCTTACTTAATTATTAAAGATAAAAAAGTAGATAATCGAGCTAAAACATGAAAATCAAGAAGAACCAATGTAATCCACAAAAAATACCAATATAATTTGAAGTTGAATTTTCAAATAATTTCATTAAATTCGCGTTCCAGTATATGTGACAGACACTAAACTTTAAAAATACGATCAACTTATAATAGAACTATGGAAAGTATTCGATCAAGTCAGTGGCAAGTATCTTTCTTGTTCACATTACATTTTCTATTGGAATTGACCCGTTTTACAATACTCCTCTTTGACTAAAAATTTATTTAATCTAATGGATGAATTAGTTTATAGAAATCACAATTAAAAAGTCTATAATCTTATCATGATCACAGTCAAAGACAGTGACAAATTGTATTTTCTTTGTTTCTAGAACGTAAACTCTTGTTAATAATGGTTAAATTCTACTTATGGATTTGGACGTACAAATAAAACCAAGTGTTAAAATATATGTGTCAAAAGATCATCAGATACTGTGATTATTTACTAAGACAAAACTAAAATGTTAATCGAGTTTGTCTTTGTAAATCATTGACGTTGCGAGTTTGTTTTGAAAAGAAAAAAGAAAATGAAAGGAAATAGAAAAATTGTTGTGTTCTTTTTATCAAATAGAAAAGAAAGAAAATAGGAAGGATTTGATAGTAAAATTAATAGGTTTTTTCCTCCAAAATTTTCTGCCCAAATATGAGCGAATTTGGAAGGAAACAAATTTACACCTAAACTATTTGTTATTAACTAAGTTATATAACCTTCATTATTTGATATATCTTTTGTTATAGATATATTTCTAATGTTTAAAAAAGCATAACTATAACTTTTTCTTTTTCTCTTTCTTTTCCTCCCAACTCGATAACACGACTTTGTTTATTTTCCTTTCATTTCCGTTCATTTTCTTTCAACTCGAGAACATGGAATATAAATGCAACTTTCTTTTCTCTCAACTTCTTTTCTTTACTCTTCTTTACCTATAATTTCTATTCCCACAAAAAAAAACTCGAGAACAGAGCATGAGTACAATGAGGCCAGGCTTCGATGCGTTCTAAGATTACTCTAATTAGCTATATTAAGCCATAAATCCAAGTGACAACCAATAATCATGGTAGCAAATCTTGATCATATATAATTGGATCAGAAAAGGCTAAGCAAAACAAGAACCGAACCATGTCCTGTCAAAACAAATGGTAGGCCAAAGCATACTTGAACTCGATAGTCCCCAATCTAATCTAAGACTTCACTTGTTTTACTTTTCAAAAATCTATAGAGTAAATTGCAAAAATCGTCCTTGTGGTACGGTCAAATTGCACATTTCGTTCTTGTGGTTCATTAAGTGCAAAGATGGTACGTCGACTGCATTGTTACGTACACTTTTGGTCCTTTGACTTAACTACCGTTAAATGGAATTCGTTAGTAGTTACGCTTTAGCCCTTTTGGCTAACCACCGTTGCAGCACCCATCCTTAAACCACAAGTACGATTTTTGCAAAAAAAAAAAAAATAAAACTAAAAATTACTGCTTTTTTTCAATTTTTTCAATATTTCTTTTCGAAAATGTTTTTATATAAAATGTTTTATATAAAAGCGTTTTATAAAAAGTTTTTATATAAAAATGTTTTTGTATAAAAAATGTTTTTATATAAAAATGCTTTTATTATATAAAACATTTTTATATAAAAAGTTTTTATATAAAGCTTTTTTATATAAAATTGTTTTTATATAAAAAAATTAAAAATGTTTTTTTTATATAAAAACGTTTCATATAAAACAATATTTTTATATAAAAACTTATTTATATAAAACATTTTTATATAAAAAACATTTTCAAAAAATGTTGCTAGACGAAAAAAATTATTCAAAAAAAAATCGAACAAAAACGGATAAAACGGACAAAAACAAAAGAAAACGGTCAAAAACGTAACTCTTACGCTTTTTGTTCGTTTTTGTCCATTTTCTTCAGATTTTATCCGTTTTCATACATTTTTGTTTGTTTTCTTACGGTTTTTATCAATTTTTCTTACGTTTTTGCTTGTTTTTATTCGTTTTTGTTTGTTTTGTCAATTTTTGTTCTTTTTTCTTAAGGCCGTTTATTTATATAAAAATGTTTTTATATAAAAATGTTTTATATAAAAACGTTTTATATAAAAACGTTTTATAAAAAAGTTTTTATATAAAAATGTTGCTTTATATAAAAAAATTACATATAAAAACGTTTTATATAAATTGTTTTATATATAAAAATGTTTTTTATAAAAAAGTTTTTGTATAAAAATATTGTTTAATATGAAACGGTTTTCTTAAGTTTTTTTTATTAAATGTTGTTTTATAAACGTTTTTCTTACGTTTTATTTTCAGAAATGTTTTTTATATAAAAATATTTAAAAAAGTTTTATATAAAAATGTTGTTTTATATGAAACGTTTTTATATAAAAAAGTTATATATAAAATCGTTTTTAAAAACTTTTTTTATAAAACCTTTTTAATTTTTTTATATAAAAAAGCTTTATATAAAAAAAAAGTTATATAAAAACGTTTTATATAGAAAAACATTTCTATATAAAACATATTTTTATATAAAAACTTTTTTATAAAACGTTTTTATATAAAACATTTTTATATAAAAAACTTTTTTAAAAAAATATTCGAAAAAAAAAACGAAGGATTTTTTTTTTTTCAAAAAAAAATTGCAAAAATCGTCCTTGTGGTTTAAGGATGGGTGCAACAGCGGTGGTTAGCTAAAAGGGCTAAAGTGTAACTACTAACGGAGTCTATTTAAAGGCAGTTAAGTCAAATGACCAAAAATTCACGTAACAGTGCAGTCAACGTACCATCTTTGCAATTAATGAACCACAAGGACGAAACGTGCAATTTAGCCATACCACAAGGACGATTTTTGCAATTTACTTAAAGTTTATCAGTTCATGAACACCAAACAATTGTTATCTTATAATCTGAACAATCTAAAACCACATTCTAGTCAATAACAAATGTCACTTTCCTTTTCCATTGCTTTGGTACTACTGCTTGTTCCCATACTTTTCTTTGACCGAATATATATTCCACAATGAGTTAATGTTCTAGAATTTGGACTAGTCCGTGACTTTATCATGATCACAATCATAAAGTGTTTACACATTTCTTTGCGGGTCATACTATTAATACCCCCATGATGTCAAATCGAATATTTCTTTCCCACTTTTCAATACGGTTTTTGTCGGTTTCGTTGTATTTCGACAGCGGTTTTAAGCGTTTGGCGTATTAAACTTTATATTTACTTGTTCAGAATTTTCAGGTTTATAGCTTTTGAAATAAACAAAATTATAAAATAAAAAAAAAAAAAAAAAAAAAACAAAAAATATAGCGTAGTATGAATAAAAACAAAGTCACCGTATGAATAACTCATGCCTTCTTTGCTTTTATATTTAGAGGGTTGATACTCAAACATTTTTTTTATACTTACACCACAATATATAATACTTTAATGCACAATGTACAAGAAAGTAATGCACAACTATGGTGTATGATAAAAAAATAGTGTATGTATCAACACCCTTATATTTAGGGATTTGTTATAGATACTCCCTTGGTGTACCAGAAAAGGCGGTAAAAGTACAAAAGTTTTTTTTGTCTCTAAGTTTATAATAGAACACAGTTTTTTATATGATTTTGCTTTATACTTTTTGTCAGTTTAATACTTTTGACTTATTAAATTTTATATTTTTCTGGTCCGTACTTTTAAGTTTATAGTTTTTTTATTATAACTAAAAAATAAATAAATAAAAAAATAAAATTTAGGGGGTACAACTTCTAAATAAAGGGGGTCCTTATAAACTACCCTTTAGTGTGAAAAACACATTTAATGACAAAATTGAAGATGCTCTTATAGGTATAGCAGGGTACCCGCGTGTTGCAGCGGCGAGTACCCTGAAATAAAACTTTTTGATGAATAATGTATTTTAGTTTATTATGTTCTTCTTAACAATAAATTTACGGATATCAAGAATTTCATATAGCCCATGCCGTTCGCTCGAACCGTTGATGGCCCATTGCGGCTCGAGCCCATTTGGTCGCTTGCCCATTTGGCCGTTGCGGTTCGGCCAATATTTGTATAATGTGCTTTATTATTTGTAGTAGTGAAATTTAATGCATGAATTGTGTTTTACAATATGCTTGATAATTTGTATTTCTTATGTAATAGGTGTTTTAATAACTGTATTAATTGTATTTATTGACTAGTTCAATAATTGACTACATTAAATAGCATTAATGTGGTGTTTTGTTGTACACTATGCTTCTTGTCTTAGACGTCCAAAACTATGTGCATTAAAGTGTTGTACACTATGTTTCTTTTCTTGTAAGTAGTAGTCATTAATAACATTGACCACTTTAATAGCATTAATGTTGTAAGTCGAATATAATTCGAAAATTACATCATGCCTATTTTGTTGTACACTATGCTTATTTTGTTGTAAATATGAAAATTGGTTGCAGTTATTGTACATTGTGCTTAAATGGTTGTAATTTTTGGTGAATGGGTGTTTTAATAGCATTAATGTTGTTTGATAGAATTTTGGTCTTAAAATGACACCACGCTTTATTTTGTTGTACAATATGTTTACTTTGTTGTAATTCTGAAAATTGGGTGCATTAAAGTGGTGTACATTATGCTTATTGTTTTGTACGTCTTAAAATTAAAAGTGAGATGCTTCGCATTTTATGTAGTATAGATAAAGAATGAATATTGTGACTAACTTTTAGGGTACTAAAGGCATGTTTGTTCGAGTTTTTCATTGAGTCGTGTTAATTAATAGATGATTTAATGTGGAGACCCTCAGTTTTATCAATTTTTATTTTAAGTCATTTCTTTTGATTATGTGAAAACAAACAACTTTTCATATGACTTAATAAAATAATTTTTTTCATATTAAATCAATTAAATTTAATTCAAACACCCTCCAAAGATTATAATTAGCATATATTCTTTTTTCTTATAGAGGACTTGAACAAACTAATTACCAATACTAGTGATTGAAAGCAGAGTTTAAAAATGGTAAACTAATTATTCAAATTATTTAACCACCGTTGTTAACACTACTAGAAAACTGGGCAACAATAACCGATTTACTGACATATCAAAATCCGTCAAGAATCGCCGACAGACGAGTCGCCAATGGATTGCCGACAGTTGCTAACAGTTACCGACACACATTAACAGATCTGCGAGTTGTATAGTAATTTAGTGTTTGTGCGTCAACGTTTTAAACTTGTGCACCACTATTACGGCGTGTTTTATTGGTGGGTATCATTAACTTTTGAAACGAAGGTAACGAACTGAGATTGCATATCATAATTACATTTGTGTATCATATTTGATATATCATGCTTTGTTTTGTCTGTTGGGTAATTTGTTGTGCATCAGCTTTGGTAATTCATGTGTATTAATAATGGTTTAAATTTTAGTAGAATTTCAGAAACACTAAAAAAATAATATCTATTAATCAATCACTTGATGTGTTTGCTGGGTACCACACAATGTGTATCACACATGCATATGAATAATGAATGTGTAATATTAAATTTCTTGATATTTATCCTTTCGTCCTTTCGATTGATAACGTGGCTGATAGCTGAAAAAGAATGTTTTAAAACGGGTTTTAATCGACCCTGCCGGTCGAGTCATCGGGCGTCGGTTCGACCGCCGGCCAATTGGCCGGTTTTACATTTTTATTACTTTATTTTTTCCGACCGGGTCAACCGGTTTGGTCACCGGGTCAACCGGTTCGACTGCCGGGTCAACCCGGTTTTCATTAAAAATTTGAAAAAATCAAACCCGGCCGGGTTTCATGACCGTTGACGGTCACTCAAAACCCGGCGGGTGTAACCGGTTGACCCGGTTTTAGAAACGGTTTTTACCCGTTTAGTGGCGGGTACCGTCCGACCGGTTGAACCGGTAGGGTCGACCGGGTTTGAAAACATTGGAAAAAAGTGGTTCGTAAAAGAGTCCAACGAAAATGCAAAGCTTTTTAAATAAAAAGGACAACCGAGGCGCGATAAATGAACAAGTTGTGTTTATATATTTGACAATATTTTATTTACAACTTATTTACTTAAAGATTCATTACTTTAATTAAATCTGAAATTCTTAATGTGCTAAAAATCATGTAGTGTACAAACAACTCACATCTTCACATTGTGCCACATTTATTTGCACCAACTAAATGTGGAGAAAGATGAATATGAATCGTTCTCAAGTTACAACCACAATTACATGCCCACATTTATTTACAACAATTGAATGTGGAAGAAGATGATATCAGTCATTCTCGAGTAAATTCCAACTTTGTGCTGATTTTGAAAAGCACCAACACATATGTGCTTCTTTTTAAAATAGCATTCCCAACATATGCTTTTAGTAATAAAAATAAATAAATAAATATATCTATATAAATCTTATATCTCTTTCTTTATGGTCATGAGCCTCTTCCACCCGTTTATTCTCACTAGACGAGTACCCGCGCCTAGCGGCAGCGATGTCTAGTTTTCTGCAATGTTCCGATGACCCATAAGTTTCTTTCAACAAACTGTATTTGTAGCATTAGAGAATCGTTTTGAATAACTACAATTGATGCGTGATTGCATAGCGGCATAAATATATAGTTTTTAAAAATTATGAGTCGATCTAAGTGTGTGAGTATATTTTCTAATAGGATTGTTTTAAGTTATTAAGATTTTTAATAATAATAGATTCAAGCATTACAAAAGCAGCGGTATATGTAGTTGGCAATATTATATTGTAGTTTAGAGTATAGCCAACATGTGCAAACACCGCTTTTTCTTGTTTTGTCAGTAATTTAGGTAGTGATAACTATTTTTTTTACATGTGTAACGTTTATCATTTGGTGTGTGGCTTTTAAGATTGTAACTTTGCAAATTGGATATCACCTTATAAGATTATTTTGTACTATCAATTTGTATAGATATTTATGCATTGTTCAAAGCTATTTGTTTGAGGTGCAAATAATTATCGCTAAAGATAACAATACTATTTATTTTTTGTGATTTTAATAAACTTACATAACATTATTGATACACTGACAAAGGGCTATACAATATATATTAACTTTTAAACGACGATTCATATATGCTAGTCCTTAAATGGTGCAAGAGCAACATTTTTTAATATAACATTATACAAATGAAAAATTACATATGTCAAAGCAAAATAAACCAAAAACTACAATTACTTGGTCTCTCCTTTCAAAAAATTGTCACGGGTTCCACAACTACTTCATCATTTCTCATATAATTTTGTCAAATTTGAAACCCGATTTCACCCGGGTGGTTCAACCTGGTTGAACCGTTCGATAAAAAAGCAGTCGATTTAAACCGAGTCAAACCGATAGGTTGGTCGAAAAAATGTCAAATTAAATGGTGACCACGGGTTTGAAGCGTCCCGGTCAACCGGTGTCGGTTTCAACAGTCAACCCGGTGTCGGTTTCAACGGGTCAACCCGGTATCGGTTTCAATTGGTTGTTTTAATTTGGTAGATGTGCTTTTAATTGGGTGTACAATGTGAATAAATTATTGTACTTTTAAGTAATGAGGTGTTTTAATAAGAGTATTAATTATATTATTTATTTCTCTCTCCATTGACTATGTTTTCAACATTCAACTTTCAACATTTTTCACTTTTTCCACTTTGACCATTTTTCCATTTTATATAGTATAGATTTACTTTTTTTTTTTTTTTTTTCTTTTTCTTATTCATTTGATTAAAAATTACGGATTATTTTTCAAAAGCTTGAATAACCAGATTTATATCAATATATTTCTTATTCCAATATTCTAATACTATGCATACATAGCAACCCATCACTATAAATAACTATATACATTCTGATGAATTGTAGAAATTTAATGAAAAGTTATTAAAAAAAGTAAATAAAAAAAAATCTTGTCATGCTAAAAGAAATCTCAAGCCATGCAACTACAAAGCACATACAAATTAAATGGGTTGAAATTTAATAATTCAAAAGACAAGGTCACAAGACTAAAAAAGTGTCATGTGAAAAGCAAAATAAAGGAACAACTAACCAATGTTAATTCATAAATGTAACATACTCTAAACTATTAATCATCAAAGTTAGATGCTACATGGCTTCAATGGCATAATTTTACATGCAAATAAACGTCACGGAATAATAAATGGGTTCGAAAATATTGTGTTGCGACCATAACCATTGTTAATTTTATAGACGAAATTTACTTTTATATTATACTTAATGACAGGCAAAATAAAAATAAAGATTCACGGTAATTAATATTATAATTACCTTGTTTTTTAGTGATACACTTTCACTTATTCTCATTATTATAGTTCACACATTTTAGTGTTTAGAGTCATAGTAGTTTGAGTAATTTTTCCAAAAAAGTAAACAAAAAATAAAAATTTATGCTTTATAAAGAGTAGAGAAGAGAGAAATGCCTATTCAAAACAAAGCATACAGATATCCATAAAATGAAAAAGCAACACACTTTAAGAATATACAATCAATACAAAAAATATAAAAGAGTTTAGCATTTAATCCCAAGTTTACCCTAAATCACAGTGCCTTATATAAACACAACAATTCCAAGTTTACGCAATAAACAATTAGATACAGATGTGCATCGCGAGTCCGAATCGCCGTATAATATAATAAGGAGTAAAATACACCATTCGTCCCTGAACTTTTACTCAAAATACATGTTTGGTCCTAATTTTAAAATAAGTCTACCATCCATCACTCATATCTCCATTTAGCATCGCCATTAGTCCCGTTGACCAAATCGCCTAACATGTCTCTCGTTAGTCATTTAACTTGAGGCAACTCTATCCTCCTCCTTTCCCCCTTATTTTCCGGTACCTTTACCAAACTAAATTATTTGCAAATCAAATCAACTTTTAAACTAAACTCGTTTCAATTTAAATGAACATCTTTAAATCCAATGAAGCATATAACAATTTTCATAAATACAACTACACTACGAATGCTCTCAAATATTTTTACAAATAACAAAAAACAATTAAAACAAACTCATTGGGAACATATGAGCCAGATTTGAAAACAAAATACGAATACCGATTCAAGAATATACCATTATCCTTATCAATTAGCACTAAACCATAGAATAGAACTCATAAACCAGAAATCTAAAAGCAATACATATTTAGAATATATGAACTAGAAAAGCAACTAGAAAATCTAAGGCTGGACGCAGTAAGGGTTGTGCGATCGATTCATTTGTCGATCTATGTCGATCGTCCTTACTGTGGAGCCATATGAGTGATCGATTGATTGGATGCTTTTTTTTATATGGGTCGTGTATGCGATCGACACTTCCTACCATTTGTGTGTGTGTTATTTAATTATAAAAAAATATTTGTAGGGTATATTTTTTGTTTTAGAGGTCGTCTTTATTGGGGCACCCAATCGTCGATCCGCTTTAGAGAGAAAGCGACGTGATGCAGAAAATGAGGGGAATTGAAGGCCCTTACTTGGGGCAGCCTAATAGAATGTGACAAGCCACCAATAGAACTTTATATGGCATATTGGAAATCCATAAAAACGATCGGATTTAGCTTCCATTCTCAACCGCGTTTCTGGAACACAGTGATATTCTTTAGCAAATCCTGCAAGAAAGATAAATCGATCTGCCTTATCGCGATCCGCTCTAAAATCAAGCAACCAACTTCATATTTTTGATACTGATGCAAATGCGAAAATATATAAATCTTGTTAATAGTCTGCATGTTTTCGTTAGCATGCTTGAAGATTAAGAGTTACAAAAGGTTTTTGCAATCATAAATTAATAAGCTCGGTATCTTATAACCCTCAAACCATATTAAATAATTAAGAACATGGATAGTGAAAAGGTATTAATTGTTTTGGGATGATATTGGAACAAAAGAAGTAGAAGGATCTGTCCAGTAATTTTATATAGGATTTTACAAGATGAAATCAAAACTTGATCTCAGATGAGAGTATGTGACAAGTCATGACTAAGTTAAAGTTAATTAAAGGGTTAAAAGACTTAAATTACTAAACAACTTCTCAAAATTTTCAAATACGGGTAATGTATTCTTTAAAATGCTTTTATCAGCAACCAAACTTTTATAAAGTCACCAATTTTTTCAAAAGTGACCGGCTATAACCGGTTACCAAGTACAAAATCCCTCCACATCACTGAGGAGTTGTTTGAAGAAATGCAATTGGTTACCGGAATACTCGTCGGAGAACATGATTGTTGTCGGAATACTTGTCGGAGAAGATAGTGGTTCTCGAAATACTCGTCGGAGAAGAAGGTGGTCGCCGTAATACTAATTGGAGAAGGCGGTGGTTTTGATATTTTTTGTTAATGATTTTTTTTAGCTGGTTTCACCATTTGGTTTCCTAATTGGTTTGATGTTTATAAATCAAAAGTTTAACATTTGGTCCAAAAAATGGTTTCATCATATGGTATGCATCTCATTCAGGCAAATCATCGTTTCATATTTTGAGTTTGGTTTCATCATTTGGTCTAAAAAAGTCAAGCACCTAACAATTATAAGTAAGAAACGGGTAGAAAAAATCTAGGTGGGAAAAATGAAATTCCACGTGGATTAAAAAAAACGAGGTGGAAAATCATATGAGTATATTCGTGATATATCTGAGGTTTTAACAAGTTTGAATGGTAATAATGGTATTTAAAAAGGTAAATTACCTGTATTTGAAAATTTTGGAAAATTGGTTGGTAATTTAAGTCTTTAACCCTTAATTAAACAACTAATTGTTCAATGATATCTTAGTGATATTAGATTGTGCATCACTTTCATATGGATTCTGGTGATCTGGAATACTCTACATAAGGAAGCACCACCTGATATAAAGAAAAACAAGGAAGATATCAATAAAGTTCATCTTGCACAAATGACTGAAGTTATATTAACATTCGACGACGAAAAAAAAAAAAAAAAAAAAAAAAAAAAAAAAAAAAAAAAAAAAAATTCTTTTAAAGAAAAAAAAAACCAAAGTGTTTTCCTATCTAAGAGCATCTACAATACATCGAATTTTTAAGACTTGATGCATTTAATGCATAAGACATTTTTTTATTATTATTATTATTATTATTTTGTTGCAAAAGTTGTTGTATTGAAAATGAATCGCAAAAGGATCCAAACGATGAAACATCTTAAATACAATGGCTTGAGAACAAAGGAATTTGTTATTGTCACTAGTGAAATTGAGACTAATTGTTATCAACAAAGTGAGAACTACTAACTAAAAGTGAGATCATAAGCTCAACTTGAGCTCTCGAGCACAATAGATGAACTTGACAATTCCGAGATTGATGAAACAGCTTGATCACACAGTGGCTGGTGCACATTAATTGCAAAAGAAGAATAAAGAGCTTGCGGCGATAAACGGATGTTGTTCTTGACAGCGCCATTGTTGTTCACAAAGGGGGAGGTCACCTCAGACAAAAAGTCGCTAAACACGTCATGTTTCGAATGAGCCGGTTTTCCATCTAGAGTGATACCCAATGAAGCCCCAAGACTATACATAGAAACGGATTCATCATCTTTAGAATCCCCTTGAGATAAAGCTTGGAGGAAAGACTTGTGCTTTACCAATCTTTGTTTAAAAACTTTTCAAAAAACCCTTTTAAAAGACTTTTAAGAATAGTGAAAAGCTTTCAGCCACTTGACCCACTGTGGATGCTCTAATGACACAACGGTTAGCATAGGTGGGCCAATGATTTTTGATACATGGGTCGAAATATCACGACGAAGAGATGCAAAGCAACAATGTAGTTAAATAGAGGGACTAAATGAGAGTCGAGGAAGTACTTGGGTATGGTGGTGGTAGGGGTGCTCAAATCTGAGAAACCGACAAACCGAGCCGATCTGTGTGATTTAAAACCGGGAAAAACTGATAACCGAACTACCGAAGAAACCGAAACCAAAAAAACCGTTTATTAAGGATTGGTTTCGGTTTTCATTATCATGTAACCGTGGTTACCGGAATCAAACCGTGTATAATATATATGTATTCTTTAGATATTTATCACAGTATGTATCGTTGGTAAAAAAAGTCTTCGGCCGTATAAACTGCATCTAAACAACCACGTAGGCATTTAAGATGTAGCTAGGTAATTTCGGTTGAATTGGGCCATATAAAAGTCTTTGGCTCTATGATTTGAAACCTACATGCAATTAAATACCATATCATGTGTAATCTTTATTTTGACTGCTTAATGTAGAGATGTCATGGCCCTTAATGTGCTAATGTTATAGTGTCTGATGAAGTAGTGGATCTACTCATCTACCTTGATTAATTTGTCAGTGAACTTCATGCAAGTTTTTACTTGACACTCCTTGGCAAAAGTCTTATATAGGGCTATCTTTTGTTTTTGTGCTAACAAAACGGCGACAATTTTGGAAGAAAAATGTTATCACAATCTTGTCTAACTGCATTTTAGGTTTTGGATTATGAAACTTTCTACTCGGTTCGACTCAATAAATGCATTATACGGCTAATCGTGACCCGAACTGCGACTAACCGCTTATTTTGGGTACCCACATGCCCGGATAACCGCCTAGAGCTGTTGATTCTGAGATAGTCAAATGACCTACGTCCCGTGAACAATGACGGACCTCTTTGAGAGCAGGGGAGGGTCCCGCCCCCCCCTAAAATTTTCGACACCTAGTGTAAATATTATAGGTTTTAAGGGTAATTTAGTTGATGTTACAAACAAATCTTCGATTCGCCCCCTCCAAAATAAATGGTCAAGTTCCGCCACTGCCTGTGAAAAATAAGTATTTATTTTTTAACTAACCTAACTAAACCGTCCCAAGAAAACAACCCTTGGTGGTGGTAATGCGGATTCAGGATATCATAGTGCATTTAATTTATTTATTAGTTGAATGTGTTACGAAAAATATGATTTCCATTAACTTTTAATAACATTGTTTTAATAAGTTTTGTAACATCTTTGATAAATTTAACATGGTGAAAATCATCAAATAGTAACCAAGTTTGAGATTTGTTCCAATTTGGTACCTCAAACTTCATATCCATATAAAACCATCAAAGTTTTAAAACTGTTCCATTCTTATGTAATTTTTATATTAGAGTGACATGAATTGAACACTTCTCAAACTTGGTTATTATTGTGTGGTGATTGTTTATGTTTAGTCATGCATTAACGGGTTGTACATAAAGTTGGTTGAAATTAGTTGAATTGAGGGTTGGGTGTTTACAATTAATGTACAACATGTTAATGCATAAATTGGTACTTTAAGCACAATAATTTTAGAAAATTACATAAGAATGAAACACTTTTGAAACTTTAATGGTTTTTGTGATTAGTAGAAAGTTTGAGGTATCAAATTAGAACACTCATAAAACTTGATTACTATTGGGTGACATATTCGACCCATGGTTGTTGAATGTGCCGCTGATGGTGGTTTGCCCCAGATTATTTAGGTTAGAGGCTTTTAGAAGATGTAAGGTTAGCGACAGGTTGAAAAGGACAGAGGTTGGTATCATACGGGGTTTGGAATTGGAAAAGGTCGGATATGTCGAATGAGGAAAAAGCCGAATGGGAAGTTCTCGATACTCTGTTGGAAGGTCTTTGTGATGACTGATTCGAAGGATAGATGGGTGTGGGTTGGGGATGGTGATGGTAATTTTTCGGTAGGTGCTATGAGGAGTTTAATGAACAACGACATGGACTATAGTAATATCCAAGTCTTCGAGTGGTGTAAATGGGTTCCTTTAAAATCCAACATCTTTGGGTGGCGGGCTGAGATGGGAAAGATTAAACGGTATGGGCTAAGGCATAGAAATATTCCGGTTATTGACGTATCATGTCCATTGTGTGGCGATGTGGAGGAGACGGTGGACCATCTTTTCACAGTGGTATGGTTGCTAATGCTCTTTGGCATGTAGCTTCTTGTGCAAGGTCCATAATGGTTTGCGTTTTCCTTGAGGACCCGGTGGAAATCCATAATTTTGTTGGGTTATCAGGGAGAGCTAAAGATATTTTCCATGGCATTATTATGATAGGGTTTTGGAGCATTTGGAGGGCGAGAAACCGCCTCAAGTTTCAAAATAAGAAGGATAGGATGGAAGACATCATAGGCGAAGTCAAAGTGTTGGGTTTTCTTTGGGCTAAAAATAGAGCTAAAGTGTCATCTTTGTCGTGGGGAGATTGGTGTAATTTTGTAATTATGTAAGCTTTGCGGTTGTTTTTTGCTTCCCGTCTTGTGGGTTAGCGGTTTTAATGATATATACCTTTCAAAAAAAAAAACATGATTAAGATGCATTTTCTTTGTTTAGTTAGGCTTATATGGGCCTTGGTTGTTCGGTACACTTGGGCCATTTGTTTGTCACTTTGTCTTTGTCCAACTCATCTCAACAACTTAATGTACGGGTGATTAGAAGTTTAGAACACCCGTAACTTCACGTAAACATTTTTTTATCTTATAAGAACCTGATTACGATGTTTGAACATTTTTTTATCTTAAAAGAACCTGATTACGATGTTTGAACCTGTTTAATGAGAATTACTAATCAAAATTTCCTTCAATGCAAGAAAAGTTACCGCAAGACTTCATTTCAAACTTAATAGGAATGAGGGTGAAAGACTAAAAATGAACAACTTACCTTTTTTCAGGATTATAAGAATAAATAACGGTACTTTTTTTTTTTTTTTTTTCTTTTCTCTGTCAATATGAGAAACATACTTGCATTTTAGAGTTAATTGAACCAACGTAAGTAACTTTGAATGTAAATCGACGATAATAACCTCTTGTTCTTCTTTTTTAACTTTGTTCTTAGACATTTTTTCCTTTTAGATAAAAATTCAACATCTTTAAGGGTGTGTTTGTTATGGGGTATTTGCAATGTTTTCAAACCCGGGTCGACCCGACCGGTTCAACCGGTCGGACCGGTACCAAAAACGGGCAAAACCGGTTTCTAAAACCGGTCAACCGTTAGACCCATCGGTTTTGAGTAACCGGTCATGAAACCCGGCCGGGTTTGGTTTTTTTCAATTTTTTTTTATAAAAACCGGGTTGACCCCCCGACCCGGTGGTCGAACCGGTTGACCCGCTGATCAAACCGGTTGACCCGGTCGGAAAAAATAAAATAATAATAAATGAAAAACCGGGTTGACCCGACGGTCGAACCTGTTGAGCGTGGCCAGAATTCGGCCACCGGTCGATTAAAAACCCGGTTTTTAAAACATTGGGTATTTGGCTTAGGGATGAAAGTAAAAAAATATGTTTGGTTAAATTCTTAGTCCAGATATTCGGATGTCAGTTCCAAATATTTTGTCTCTTGCAAACCTCAAATGGGTAGCCTGATTTTGAGAATTATGGTGGGGCCAAGATTTATATGAGTCTATCTCTCTCTTATTAATTTATTTTTAGATTTATTTATTTACTTTTAAATCTTAAAATATTATACAAAATATTACTCTCTCCGTCCTATATTAAGTGTTTATAATAGAATCTTGAGATGTCCCAAATTAAGTGTCCATAATGTATTTTAACCAATGAGATGAGACTTTAATGGATGAAAATAATATTTGATTGATGGAGAGTGTAGTTTGTGAAATTTTCTAAAACTTTGTGCATATGAAAAAGTGGGTGAAAATTATAATATTATTTTCTTTTTCTTATATCAAATTAAAATCTAAATCCTAAATCAATATTAAATCCAAATCCAAATTCAAATCCTAAACCCGTCTACACACAAAACGGGCCCTAAATTCTTCTCTTAAATTTACCAAAAATTGAATAATCACCGAATTCAACCTATCACCGCTTTCACAAAAATCAACATCACCAAAATGAACAACAGCAAGTACTGAAAAGGATATACACTAATATACCAAATATGCCTAGAATTTACACACACACACTAAATTTGTTGTCAAAATTTATATTTTATATTAATCAGAAACCTAAGAACACCCAAAAACATCAAAGTAGTTTTCTAAAAGTAACAAAACAACCAAATTCATTGCTCGTCAAATTTTATCTATACTACCTTATAATGCATTTAGGTCTTTTAAAATTAAAAAACTTAAAAATTCAGACTTTTTAAAACTTACTTAGAATAGATAAAGCATTTAAGTTGTGGGACAAAAAAATTAAGATAAGGAAATCATTGAGTGACATGTAACTTCTCTACTAAAAAAATAAAAAGGAGAACTTTATGGCTAAAATAAGGAGAATAATAGGGTGACATGTGTCACTTCTTAACTAATTAATCACTTTTATTTTTAAATTTAAATATCTTTTTATTCGTTTAATTTTTTTATGATATAATTTCCCTTATTTTGGTGGAGAAATTGGAGAAATGGATTATTATTATTTCGAAAAAATGTTTTTTTTTTTTACAACTATAATTTTGTTAAATAAATACATTTTAAAAATAATTTAAAAAATGTTTTAAAAAAAAAATAAGGTTTTTTTAAATAAATACATTTTCAAAAAATAGTTTTTAAAAAAAACAAGTTTTTTTTTTAAATACATTTTTAAAAATAATTTTTTTTAAAATATTTTTAAAAATAATTTTTTAAAAAAATATTTTTTTAAAAAAATATTAAAAAAAAAATGGTTTTTAAATATTTTTTTTAATATTTTTAAATAAGTTTTTTTAAATAAATACATTTTTAAAAATATTTTTTTAAATAATATTTTTAAAGAAAGTACATAAATTTTTAAAAAATAAATTTAAAAAAAAGATATATTTTTTTAAATATTTTTTAAGAATTTTTATTTAGACAAAATATTATTTAAATAAAAAATTTCATTTCTGTCAAGTCTACTTGTTACCAAACATTAGAATTGAACAAAATTCTCTTGATTTCTATTCTCTCGAGATTCTATTCTCTACTTCATTTATTTTCTCTTTCTCTCTCAAACGCCCTAAAGGGTGTGTTTGATACAATAAATAAGGCGAAGAAAAGGAAATGAACTAATTTCTCTGTTTGGTAGGTTGAGAAATTAAATGGGGAGAATTTCAATTCTCGGGAGTTCACTTCTTTGTATTTTGTTAACTTTCATTTTCACTACTTTTAGTTGGGAAATGGGAGAAATGAGAGTATTTTGTATAATTAAAAAAAAAAAAAAAAAAAACATTTTTAAAAATATTTTTTTTAAATAATTTTTTTAAAAAATAAGTTTAAAAAAAAATAAGTTTTTTTGAAAAATAAATTTTAAAAAAAATTAAAAAAATTATTTTTTTTATATAAGTTTTTTTGAAAAATAAATTAAAAAAAATTAAAATAATTATTTTTTTATAAAATAATTAAAAAAAATAAAAAAAGTAAATAAAATTTAAAAAATAAAATTTTTTAAATATTTTTTTTTAAAATAAGATTAATAAGGTAATTTAAAAAAAATAATTATTTTAAAAAAAAATTAAATTTTTAGAATTTTTATTTAGAAAAAATATTTAAAAAAAAATAATTATTTAAAAAAAAATTAAAATTTTAGAGTTGTTATTTAAAAAAAATAATTAAAAAAAAAACAACAAACAAATACATGTGAGTCTCATATGACAAAATGTTATTTATTTATTTTTTTTCAGTTCTCGGCTTAATTCTCTGTTGTTACCAAACATTAGAATTGAACAAAATTCTCTACTGATTTCTATTCTCTGCTTCATTTCATTTCTTTGAAATTCTCTACCAAACGTGCACTTCTAGCGTAGAGAATTCGGTGAGAGTTGGGTTAGCAATTCATTTAATATATTTATTATATAACTATATTTATCGCCGCTGCTGTGCGCGGGTATCCAACTAGTAATTCTTAATAAAGCCATCCACCACCGTGTCAGACTTTCGGTAATTTCGGTGACCATCAAAGGAAATAACCCCCAAAAAATGGTGTACTATAGGGCTGTAAATGAACCGGACGAACACGAACGGAGCCTTGTTCATGTTCGTTCATTTAATTTTAACCGGACAAATAAACGAACACGAACGCTTAAACGGACGAAATTTCTTGTTCATGTTAGTTTATTAAGAAAATGAGTTGTTCATGTTCGTTTATTTTCGTTTATTAAGACGCTAAACGGACATAACCGATCGAACATAAATAAATATAGATAAACAAACATAAACTTTATGAAATTATGCATCTAATATTATTTTATAAGTGTTGTTTTGTTTAAACAAACTAATTTTAAAATTATCCAATTAAAAAATATGATATCTGAACAAAATAAATAAATGAACATAAAGCGAACCTTACTTGCAGCATAATAAGACGTTCACGAACATAAACAAACAGACGTGACTTTTGTTCATGTTCGTTCATTTAACTAAACGATCGTAAAATATTGTTCATGTTCGTTCATTTAATAAATAAACGAACATAAACGAACTTTTTACCGAACGGTTCATGAAATATTCACTGAACGTTCAGTTCGTTTACAACCCTAGTGTACTAATTTTGTTATTTTTACCATTACTTGTTTTAGTTGTGCTTGATATGTATATTAGGTTTCTTTTATTTGAATAGTTAATTATTTCAGTTTTGTTACATGCAAATGACGGGACCAACTGTGTAGGATTTTTGTGATTTATAAAATTTTAGTGAACAACCCTTCATATGAACTCAATAATTTATTAAGTAATCATACGAAGATAACATCAATAAATATATTAATCGATTCGACATAGTTACATAACGTATGTGATGGTTTCCAGGTTTTAGAATATTGAGAGGGACGTTTTAGTGTGAGTTTTATGAATGATTTTTCTATGTCATAATTATTTTGATATTGTCGATTTTAATGAGTGGTAAATTATGATTTGGGTTATGAATTACATTCTTGTTTGATGGGTCATGAATTATCTTGTGGTGATGATTTCTTCATGTTTTTAAAATTGATTTAGAATAAAAAGAAAATTCAAACACAAATTAAAAGAGGAAGAACATAAAGGTACTATCGTCAATTTACTTACAAATTCTAACATTGGTTCATAAAATGGATGTATGTTACTGATATTGACAAAGATGAGAGTATGTTATTCATTCCTGTTATTATGAAAAAGTAAGGGCCTGTTTGGTTCGCTGGAATCCGACGTAATTTGTTGTAATTGTAATCTGAATTACATTAAAACTCTGTTTGGTTGGCAGGATGGATGGAATTGTAATTCAGATTACATTACAATGGGTGTTTGGTTTGCAAGGTAATGTAATTGGATTACAACCAATTACGTCCAATGATGTAATTCAGATTACATAGCAAACTTGATGGAATGTGTTAGATTACGTTGTAATTGATTTTTGTAATATATCAAGATTTATCTTTTATCGTTATTATTAATTATTATTAATATATTATTTAATTCTAAAAAAATAAATAATAATTATAATAATTAGTTTTATATTATTACTTTTATATTATATATAAATATCTAAATATATAATTAATTTTTTAATAATTTTTTTTATATTAAATTTATGATTTTTATTTATTATTATATTTAAAAAGTATTATTATTAATTGTATTATTATTATTATTATTATTATTATTATTATTATTATTATTATTATTATTATTATTATTTTATTTTATAAATCATCACTTTATTAAAACTAATAGGATTTACAAAAATTAGTGGGAAGCCGAAACCAACTGGGCACACCTGCAATAGAAAAACCAATCCTATTAAAAATATGAACTGTAACACGTGCCCCAATGTCTTGAGTCAAAGAGAATCGTCGAATACGCTTTAGTAATGTTACTGCATCCTTATCAAGTTCTCCAAAAGAAGAGAATGAAAAGGGGAGAAACCCATATCCAATATCCACACATTATTATATAATAATAATAATAATAATAATAATAATAATAATAATAATTGTTATTATATTTATTATTTAATATTGAATTATTATTTTTATTTTATTAGTGTTTATTATTATTATTATTATTACTATTATTATTATTATTAATTTTTATTATTATTATAATATTATAGTTATAATATAATAATAATAATAATTACTCTTATTATATTTAATGTTTAATATTATATTATTATATTTATTATTATTATTATTTATTTATTTATTTATTTTTATTATTATTATAATAATATTATAATTATATTTATATTAATATTATAATATTAATTATTATTATTATTATATTTATTGTTTAATATTATATTATTATTTTCATTTTATTATTATTATTATTATTATTATTATTATTATTAATGTTTTTTTGAATTACATTACGTTGCAAGTCAACCAAATATAATGACAGATTTTATCAATTACAATTCCAATACGTTACAATTCCAACACATTCCAATTCTTTGAATTACAATTCATTCAAATTACAATTATTTCCAAATATTACAATTCATTCAAACATTTATGAACCAGCACCAAGGGTATGTTTGGTAGGGGGTTATGGGAGGTAAGGAATGTGTAAGATAATGAACAAAGTGTTTGGTTGACTATAATGCAATGACTCATTACCTAGGGGACGTTTGGTATGACTGAATCACAAAGAATAGAAATGCATTGGAGAATGGAATGGCATATAAAGAGAATGAGTCTATTATAAGAGAATGGATTCTAGTGTTTGACAAAAATAGATAATACATTGTCAGAATCGATTAAAGAATCAATTCCTTTGTTTGGTACATAAAAGAATGAGTATATATATTTTCGGTTTTTAGTTACGTTGATTATTTGACGCTATCGGTCACATAATTACAATTATACAAACAATTCAAGTTTTTTGTCATATAAAAATATATTATATATATCATCTCTACGATGAAACAAGAATGACAAAAAAAAAAACCTGATTTACAAACACTAGTATATACACGTAGAGGATAAGCAATTAAAACCTGATTTACAAACACTAGTATATACACATCAATATTTGTACAATTTTTTGCTATAGGGTTTTACATGTTACTGAGTAGAGAAAAATTTAAATGCTTACTCTTATTTTGATTCTTACCAACGGACAAATCCTCACCATCCATCTAGTTTGATCTAATGGTGGGGATTAATCTAAAATTTAATAGATAAACCTAAGTCCATGTTTTTTCTTGTCTTTTGTCTTTCTTTTTATTCACATTTTTAATGAAAGCGTAAAAACACGCTAAAACGGACGAAGCGTATGAAAATGGACGGAAATGAAAGAAAACGATGAAAACGATCGATAGCGATATGAAACAGGGGCGAGAATGTATGAAAACGCGAAGATATATGAAAGCAGAGCGAAACGAAGCGAAGACGGATGAAAGCGTATAAAAGCGAAGAAAACGAATGAGCGCCGAAGAAAACGCGAATTAAAAAAAAACGTGAATTAAAAAAAGCGAATTAGAAAAGAAAAAAAAAAAACGTGAATTTTTGTCCGTGATTTTTTCATTCACTAGAGAATGGATAGAGAAAAAGAGCCCTTTTAAAATTCTCATTCTCCACCTTTCTCCTATTTTTTTAAAGAAACAAAACGGGGGAATGAGAATGGTAATTTAATTCCCTGTTTTCATTCTTATGTCAAACAAACATGAGAATCAACCGCTTTTCCCTTTCTCAGCTTTCTATTCATGCGTACCAAACATCCCCCTACAGTGGGTAATGAGCCATTACCCAATAAATTGAAGAGAATGATAATGATTACCCACCACCACCATCACCACCACCACCACCACCAACCACCAACCACCATCCACCAGCAGCAACCGCTGCCACCACCAGCCACCACCACCACCACTAGCCACCACAACCATCGGTGACCATGACCAAGGCGGCCAGTAGCCACCACCACCACCAACCACCACCACCAGCAGCCACACCACTACCAGCCACCACCACTAGCACTAGCCACCACCACCACCACCACCACTACCACTGCCGCCACCACCAGCCACCGCTATCATCACATGACCACCAGCAGCTACCACCACCACCACTTTGGAGGTTAATGTGTTTTTCTTAAACCAAGCACTAACAAAGATAATGATAATCTCCATTCAATTTCTTTATATTCCATTATATTCCCTTTACCTTTGCTATTTCTATTTCCCTTTTTGAACCAAGCGCACCTTAAGTTGTTCATTGAAAGCTTCCACCCTAAAAAATATTACTCGTATCAGTTTGTTTCACACAAAGTCGATTTGTGACTTTTCCTCAATGACTTGAAGAAAACTACTTCTCTAATCATAAACAGGTTTAAGAAACTTATTTCGTTAAAAGAATAATTCTTCAAACATTTCAATATAATCTCTTTTAGCAAAGTCTCACGAACCCATGCTGCTGAGTGTACAAAAAAGGTTGTTTGAAACAATGTATCAGTATTTGTAACAAAGAAAATATTGATACTTGATTAAGCCCCTTACATCATGATGGCCTTGTACCTTAGCTACAATCAATGTATCTCAGTACTGTGGTGGTAGTTTCTTGACAGGCTGGCTATGAGTGGAGTCTGCTTTGATCTATGCAACATAGTATCTGATTTTATTGTTTGTGGGTCATAAAGTAGGTATCCATGATGAGAAGGGTCTAACGAGCTTGGAGTGGTAGTGCAAGATGTTAGGAATAGAGGGTCGTGAAAGATGAGACCTCTTGGTCCTAACATTGCACTACTAGAAGGTAATGATGGTTTCCACTTGGAAGGTGTGTGTTCCCTGGATGATGATGCCTAGTTCCCTCATTTTTTGAACCACATGTAGTAAGGATGTAGTTGCTATATTTGGTTTGAGAGGTGATATCTAGGAAATGTAGTCAATTGGGTATAGCCATTCCTTGGGGAGTCTGGGTGCTATAATCTCCTTTAAGATGCCTGATAACAGTCCCTATATGTTATTGTAGATGATGGTTGAATGATGTATAGTGGACTCTTGCTCAGGAAACGTAGTCAAGAGACTATGGTGGGTGTATAAAGGTGAACAAATGAAATGTCTTGACTGATTGGAATGCAACGATGGATTAGAAGTATTCTTCAACAGAGATGTGACTGCAGATGTGTTTGAGGTCATACTATATCAGATAGCTATATTTGTATGGATAGAATAATATCAGTTTTAGTTGTATCATGATCTTGGTATGTCCAAGGATCACTTTCTTTTTATTAATGTAATTGTTGTTTGATTGATATATGTTCACCTTTTTCATAAAAAAAAAGTATCACGAACCTTTCCACCTTCGCCTTCAAATACATATAATTCAATCTCTATTAATCAATGTTGGACTTAAAACAAACTTAAACTTTGTTAACGAAAAGTTTTCAGACGCGTTAGCCCTTTTACATCTAAATATATTAATTTTGTTTAAACATTAAAAAAAAAGATGTTTAACACTAAAATTCAATTCTACATCACTTTACGCTTTACAATTATAAAAACAACCACCTTAACGAATGTTTTCTCATGAAATGAATAGATACTACTACAAACCAATATGCCACTAGCCTAACTAAGTAAGATCGTCCATAATGGGTTGAGTGTAATGCGTGAAACCCTGTTACGTCCTCCCCCTTTCACGCGTGACAACCACATTTGAAATGTTTTGTTCACTAGCTTGACCAGAACTTATTTCCTTGTTTTGTGTGTGTAAGCATAGATATGCTTATGTTTAAGCGTGATATGTTTGTGTGTCTGATTCGGTTATCATCACCGTGACTACTTAGTAGCTTATATGGCAAAAACTATAACAATGTGTTCTTAAGTAAAAATTTGAGAGAAAAGGAAAGAAAAGAAAACCTTTTTTGTGTTCTTAAGTCTTCTTTTAAGAAATGAAAACGAAACGAAGAGGAAGATGAGCGGAATTTTTGTTAAAAAAATCCTCATCCCTCATCCCATTTTTAAAAGAAAAATGGAAGAGAACTTTAATCTATTATATATGTAAAAACTAATAGGACCCTGTTAAAAGATTTGTCATTAAGAACTAAATGACACACATGTAATTTGAAAAAGTTATTTTTCTTTTCCTCCAATTTAAAAAGATGATTACTAGGGGTGTGTAGAAAACCAAAAAATCGAACCTAAACTGAAAAAACGAAAAACCAAAACCGATGGTTCGGTTTTTGTAATTTATAAGAACCGAAGTTTTTGGTTTTGTTTGGTTTTAGAAAAACACCAAATAAAAAAAACCAAATCGACAAAATACATATAATCTTAAAACTTACAATTGCTTCTTGAATGTGTCATTTGTAAATAAACAGTTAGTGTCATCTATAATTTTTTTTTTTGCCATTATTGTATCATTTTACGATGCATAAACAATTCTTTTATATAAATTATTATGATCAACAATTTCTTATTGTCATTATTTTATGTTTCTTTGTTCATGAAACTTGAAAAGTTATTTTATGTTACATTAGAATTCGACAATTGAAAGACCAAACCACGATAAACGAAATAAAAACCGTAAAAACTGGAAAATCAAACAAAAAACAATCTAAAAATTGATAAACCGAACTTAAAATAAACCAAAACCAAATAGTTTCCAAAAAAAACAAAAATCGAATATTTTCGGTTCAGTTTTAATTTTAGCAATAAAAACATATAAACCAACTATTTTTTTAAAGAATTGATACCTACATTATATTTTTTGATGCATGCACCACAATTTATACATTACAGTTTGTACCATATAATACTGTAATTTACAAATTATAATACATGTATCAAAAGATGTGATGTCAATATCACCCTATTCTTTTACATTTCATTTTTTTTCTCTTTACAACTCTTTTCATTTTACTTTGCTTTAAACATACTGTAAGAATACAATGTAAAAATAATGACATGGAACTTAACCACAAGTCTTTGATGTACTTTACTCTTCTAGTACTTGTAATCAAGGTTATAAATAGCGTGAGCGTGGCGATGGCGTCATTCTTACGCTTTCACGCTTTCTTGGTAAAGATAAGCTTTAGTTTATAAAATTAGCGTAAAGCGACATGATAATATGAAAATATTTATATATTTATATTATAACTCATATATATTGAGTTCTAACACGTGTGTCGTATAAGGCGTGTGACGTGGCGTAGCGTCGTAAAAATCTGCATTCACGGCCTTTTAGAACGGTGCTTGTAATAAAAGGTCAAAACACAAACACCACTTTATCTTCAACCCTATCTTACCCGCCACACGATCACCTCCTCACACAAACAAATCAACGGCCAAGATCATTCGCCCATTTCTTACATTCTCATCAAAACAGTCACCAAACCGTTTGAGTCATTCTTTCTTTCTTTTTCATTCCATTGAAAATCGATCTGGGGTAATGGAGACTGAGCTGAAGGAGCTTTTCGAGGCGGCTAAGAAATCGGCGGACGCCGCCGCAGCTGACGGCGGGGCGGCGGAGGAAGATCGGTGTGTTGATGCTTTGAAAGCGTTGAAGAAGTTTCCTGTTAATTACCAGATTCTTGTCTCCACTCAGGTTTTTATAAAAAAAATTTAATCTTTTTGTTTATGAGTTAATTGGTTTTATTATTTGTGATTGTTATTTATTGAAAAGGTTAGGGTTTTTTTTTTTATACATATATATAGCAATTCTTTACTTTTTGTGTTAATTTTAGTAATAAGGGTTTTCAGTTTTTTCAATTCCCAATGAATAATTTCCTGGAAAAATAGAGTAATTTTCATCAACCCTTAATTTTTTGTGTAAATTTTATACTAATTATGTGTTTTTTAGACTTGTTTTGGAGTTACTGTTTATTCGACTTGGTAATATAGGCATATATGTATATTTTTCTGTTTAAGTTTTATGATATTGTGATTTAGGCAAATGCCATTGTTTTAGTAACGGAATAGAGAGTTTGTGTATATTTTGATCTTTTTTGTGGTTCGAGTAGCTGGTTGTTAGGTTGTGGACGTAATAACGATCGGATTAGTTGATATGCTTGTGCTTGATTATTCGGATGATATTGTTTCGGGTTTAGTTTTATAGACATGGGAAGAATAGTTGGAGCTTAGGTGTTTGTCTTGCCTATCAGTTTATCTCTTTCTTTGCTCGTCTAGTAGATGTGCGGTGCGTGTTTGTGTAGGTTTTGAATCATTAAGATTTTAAGACTTGATGAATTTAGTGACTCCCTTACTTTTTTCATGGTGGTTTGCTTAGTCCTCAGACATGCTTTGTTTCCGTTTTCTTTCCTTTTTTTCTTCTAGTTTGAGGGCTGTGACTAAGGGTGTACAGGGACCATACCGAATGTGTTTTGCGAACTATCACTGTGCACATATGTATCCAGAATTTGAGACCAGTATCTGCAACTATATGTGTACCATAGCCGTACCTGCATCGGCATCTAGACATCCATGGTATTAAAATATGTACAAGCATCTTCATGTTGAATTGTGGAAGTTCATTGTATTTTTAACTTAAACAACTGAGCATGATTACCGTAAGCAGCATAAAAAATAAACCAGTTTAGAAAGGATTGCAGAATGATGTGATTACAATAGGCGATAGTTAAGACACTAATAAAACACTAAAAGAATGACTCGATTTTAAGCAGGTTAAATACTTTGTAAAATCATTTTACTATTATATAATATTTAACTCTTAACACCAAGATATGTTGTATGAGTATGATTATATTTATATCTTATCCTTGCCAGATATTTGAAACATTTAGTTATACGTTCGTACCTCCTCCTTAAACTTGAAACATTTAGTTAATATTTGTGATTGTCATATATTGAAAAGGTTAGGTTTTTATACATATAGCAATTCTTTACTTTTGTGTTAATTTTAATATTAGTTTTCAAAAGTGTTAGGGTGCGTTTAGTTGTAGAAAAATTTCTTTAACTTTCTCCAAAAAAAGGTGAAGAACGGTGGGATCACACTGGTCCCATGCATCCTAAAAAAAATTTCTTTAACTTTCTATTTCAATTTCTTTAGAAAAAAAAGGAAGGGTTTTATCCCTAGAAATGTGCTATAAATTCGGAAACGTGTTTTGATGATTTAAAAAAAAAAAAAATTGAAAAATGCAAGGGGATGTAAAAAAATGGAAGGAAAAATATAGGAAAGAGTAAAGAGCTTTTTCCTAAATTCTAGTTTTACTTTGAAAAATGAGATTTTCATTCTTTTAGAAAAATTTCTTAAAAATGTGTGACTAATTGGATGTGTTTTTTAGAATTGTTTTGGAGTTTTTGTTTATTTGACATGGTAATATAGGCATATATGTATATTTTTCTATTTTAATTTTATGATATTGTGATTTAGGCAAATGCCATTGTTTTAGTAGCGGAATATAGAGTTTTTGTATATTTTATCTTTTTTGGGTAACCATGGTTTCCAACCTTTGGCCGACTAATCCACGGGGTCTGAACCCACCGTCTAATAGGTCAAACCAGATAAAGCCCTCCCTTTCCAGGAGGTTGGCATAACCATTTCATTGTTATTTGCACCTAGCAACAATTGAACTTGAGACCTCACACATTTTAGTGTGATAGTCACAAGGTTTATTTATTTAATTATTATTTTTTTTTTTTTTGTGGTTCGAGTAGTTGGTTGTTAGGTTGTGGACATTGTAAGATTTGGATTAGTTGATATGCTTGTTCTTGATTATTCGGATGATACTGTTTCGGGTTTAGTTTTATAGATATGAGGCGAATAGTTGGAGCATAAGCGTTTGCGTTGCCTATCAGTTTCTCTTTCTTTGCTTGTCTAGTAGATATGTGGTGCGTGTTTGTGCAGGTTTTGGCTTTTAAATATGTTTATGAAATTTATAATATGCTCTCTATCAGTTTGAATCATTAGGACTTGATGAATTTAGTGACTCCCTTACTTTTTTCATGGTGGTTTGCTAAGTCCTCAGACACACTTTGTTTCCGTTTTCTTTCCTTTTTTTCTTCTAGTTTGAGGGCTGTAACTTGGGGTGTACAGGGACCATGCGGAATGTATTTTGCGAACTTGCACTATTTACATATGTATCCAGAATTTGAGACCTGTATCTGCATCCATATCTGTACATGAGTTGTGTTATATATAATATGTTTTGGTCATATCAAATAAATCTAGGATGTCAAATATAATGGGATGCCAATATTTCCATATATCATCCTCACGAACTTAAAAATTTATAATGGATGTAGATATACTTGATGTATGTATGAAACGTTCAAATCCCTTTTGTCTATCTATTTAGTTACTAGGTCACTTGATTAGACCAGTAGAATATGAAGGGGGATTGAAATGCAAAGCATATGTGAATTTGATTGATATACCTCAAGTATTATCCTTCTTTCGATATACCTTAAGTAGTATCTTTTTCATGCATAATTTGTAATAGACTAGCCGGGTACCCGCGCGTTGCGGGCGGTACCCGTGTATAGGTTTTTATAATAGATAGGTTGGGACAAGGCTCGGTTTTAATGGTCTATTACAAGCCTTTAATGGGCTGTTATAACTTACAAGTATGTATCAATGTTAGAATTTAAGAAAATTATGGGCCATTAAAAGCTTTTAAGGGCAGTTACAAGACTTTCTAGGCTTTTAATTATATGTGCATGTATTGATTTTTCATAATAAAAGTAAGACAAATATTTCTTATAATGGAAATGTTTTTGGTCTTACAATTTTAAGACTACCTCTTTTAGCAAGTCTCAAATCTATTATAAAGTAGTATAGATATAGAATATGACACCTATCTAATAGATATAGAATATGACACCTATCTAGTCACAGTTGATTAACAAAGTAATTTTTCTCTTAAACACATCATTGGGTGTTCCTCCACTGTGTGTTAAAATTAGGCATATAACTAATTTCTTATAATATTGATAGTTATATACATACCGTCATTTCAGGTGGGGAAGCGTCTGCGTCAACTGACAAAACACCCTAGAAAGAAGATTCAATCCCTAGCTGCCGAGCTGGTAGAAATTTGGAAAAACATAATTGTTGAAGAAACATTAAAGAATAAGAAAAATGGGAGCTCAGAAACGAAAGAATTCATAAAATCTGAGCATGGAGCAAATACATCTGACAAAAAAGTCCAGAGAGTAAACTCAATTAAGGTTGAGAAACCTAGTCATAGTGGCACCTCATCATCCGCTGAGAAAAAAGTTAATGTTGTGAAGGTCGAAAAGCGAGATAGTAATAAAGAAGAAAATAAGCAAACAAATAAAACCGCAGCAAATAGTGTGGCCCCACCTAAACTGACTTCCCTTGTTTCTTGTAAGGATCCCGTAAGAGACAAAATTCGTGAACTTCTTGCAGAAGCATTATGCAAGGTTCATGGAGAGATTGAGGATGAACTGAGGGATGAAGCGAATGCTGCTGACCCGTACAGAGTTGCTGTTTCGGTTGAGTCTGCGATGTTTGAAAAGTGGGGTAGATCCAATGGTGCACAAAAGTTAAAATACAGATCAGTAATGTTCAATATCAAGGACGCGAAAAACCCAGATTTCAGAAGGAAAGTGTTGCTTGGACATGTGAAGCCACAAAGGATTCTGGAGTTGACCCCTGAAGAGATGGCAAGCACTGAAAGACAAATGGAGAATGGGAAAATAAAAGCTTTGTTCGACTGTGAACGTGGTTTGCCACCAAAGGCCACCACTGATGAATTCAAATGCGGTCGTTGTGGGAAAAGGAAATGCACTTATTACCAGCTGCAGACTCGGAGTGCTGATGAACCCATGACGACTTTTGTAACATGTGTAAACTGCGATAATCATTGGAAGTTCTGTTAAGAAACTGACACATAATGTTGAACGTATCTGATTAATCTCTTTCGAGAAACCCTTTTCAGGTGAGTTCAACTTCCAAACTGTTATATTTGAATGAGTTTTAGACACATTTGTTTGTCAGTCAGTTATAGTTAGATAAGTGTTTGTCTGTGCCTTTATGTCATTTGAGGCCGTTGTGATAGTATTTGAAACATTTAGTTATATGTTCGTACCTCCTCTGTAAACTTGAAACATTTAGTTATATGTTCGTACCTCCTCCTTAAACATCCTTTCTATTTGTGATCCCTTTCCCTTGGCGTCCCATGAATTGCTGTCCTAGTTAACTCATCTTGTTGTTTGCTATGTTCAAACATGTATTTTGCTTCGTGGTGTTTCTCCCCAGTAATGGTCATGATTTTCTAGTTTCGTGTCTGGTAGAATGTGGTTTTAACACCACATAGGCACATTTTATGAGTCGCTAATTGCTAGTTTGACAGTCTAATGTTGGAAAGGTTTCTATATGAACACGTTGTAGCAAGCGGTGACAAAATAGATGCATCAGTCGAGTTAGATACCAAGTTGAAACACATTTGTGTACAATTTTATTGAATGGTATACAAGTTAAGCAAATACCGAAGTATATATAAATAATAATTATACAGAATTATCTAGGCTGTAAATCCTTAATTTTCTTAGGCACATTGTTGAGTATGATGTTCATCCTTGATTGCCTGAAACACTTCTGAGCTCTTATAAAATATACAAGCTCTTCTTTTATAATCCAAAGGTTCTCTTCCATCATCTTTACCCATTATCGCCTCCATCTCCATTAATTCCACTTTTTCGTTTACATCATCTTTACTTTCATCCACAATTCCGTCACATTCTTCGCCCGCCTGAACTTTTCGTATACCATCTGGTCTCATTAACCGATCTCCATTGCAACACTTCATGGCCAATCCTTGGCCCTTCTGCCACCTCAACGTTTGCCGTACTTTCAAGCTTTGCAAACCAGAAGGATTATCGTGTCCCGGCTGACATTTGAAACCAACTATCTGTGGGGTATAAAGGGCATGTGAAGCTTCCATTGTCTTAAACAGAATATGTTTATGTATGGGTCAGTTTGGGGATGGATTTATATAGGCATGGGGTGGTATGGGTTGAAGTGACACGTGGCAGATAATGGGAAATGTAGAGTCGTGGCAGGAAGTGTTGAGAGACATCTAGACTAGAAGATTTTGGACACGTTTTGAAGAGGAAGATGAATATGTTGTCATGTTGTGGATGTTAGTCTTGTTGCTGGAAAAAATCAAATTGGATAGATCCGCCGCCATTTTTAATCTTCCAACTACTATGCCAATATAACAAATAAATCATAAATCTTAATTCGATACTCGAATATAACACCTTTCGAGACAAGAGGTAAATTCTTTATGTGTCCCGTTCGTTCAAAGTCTATACGTTTTTTAGAAAGAAAAAAAAAAAAGTTGACTTTTTAAAATGTCTCAGAGACTTAAGTGAAATGACGACTTATCTCCATCACTTTAAATGTTAACAAAGTGTATCATGCAAGTATAAGTCGCCAGTAGATGCGGAGACACTTGTCAACATTATTGCACTTATATGGAACATTTGTAAATATTTAAAAGGTGAGGGACTTGTCATCTAAGTCTCTTGGAGCATTTTGAGAAGTCACTTTTTCTCTTTTTTTTAGTTTAGAAAAGGTATAAACTTTGAGTGACCGAAAATCGGTGGGAAACTTTGTCTTTTTGAGAACTTAGAGCCAACGAATCCTCCATTTTTCAAATTCAATCTAAGATGTTCCTTAAATAATTCAAGACTATTTCAAAACCGGTTAAGGGAGTGATTTGCACAAATCAGTGTACAAACAGTTAAAGCATGGCGTATATATAAAGTAGGGTTAATTTATATTTACCTAACTAAATATCAAAATTAACCTAAAAAGTATGATGTCGACCAACACACCACTAGCCAAATTGATTTTGTTTCAAGTCGACACTATTATTATCATTGACTAATAATATCTTGATTGAAATTTGTTTCAAGCTGACACTATTATTATCATCGACTAATAATATCTTGAATAGACCTAATAACTTTCCATATTTCACAATTTAAAAACTTTATTCAAACCCTTCACAACCTTTAAACACTTTAAAAAGCAATGCTCGACTGTTTCTCTTTCGTCTCTACAGTACGGACAAAGCGTCAAATTTAGACCCATACCAAGGTGATCAAGCCAAGAGAAGATACGAGATGTTAAATCACGTATTCCACCTCCTCTTTCAAAATCTATCACCTTCTGAATGATTTTCCGCAAACGAAAACTTTGCTGGTATTGTTTTAAATTGTTCAAGTGGCTAGCATTCAAGCACAATACAGAGCCTGGAGCATTTATCTCATGTATTTTACAATAAAATTAAAATCACATAAGAATATACATCAACGAACAATTGACAAGAATGTGAAATGGCTATCAGATTTCAGGCTTATTCTTAAACCGGCAGCCATCTATAAGTTTCTCTCTTTTGACCTTATCAACGTGGGATGTCAAACCTAACATATCTTTTAAAATTTATGATTAAAAAGGTTCTTTTAGATTCCTTATCAGTTAACCCAAAGGTTTAAATTGAAGTCAGATTTTCACATTCCAAAGTCTGTAGAAAAAAGACTTGTTCAATCAACATATATCAAAAACTAACACCACCCCTTGACATACCTTGAGAATTTCAGGAAATGATAAGAGAGGTTAACTCACGTACTCCGCCATCTTTTCTTTCAACATCCTTTACCATCTGAATGATATTTCGCAAACGAGAATCTTGTCCTTCATTTGGGATGAGAGGCAGCAACATTGAAAAAGTAGCATAATCAGGCACAAAACCTCGGTCGATCATTTCTTCAAGAAAAAATTCTGCCTCTTGACATTCGTTTTTCTTCAACAACTCTCTAACAATAACATTGTATGTGAAACTATTCGGCAAACAACCATTTTCTTCCATATTCTGAAGTAATTCTTTAGCTTTACTAAACAACCCTTCTCGGAAAAGCACACGTATCACCACGCTATATGTCTTCATATGTGGTTTCAATCCTTTTAACAAGAGTTCATCAAACAAATCCATTGCAATGTTATGCTTCCCACATTTGCTAAAACCATCAATCAGGGTAGTATACAAGCATATCGATTCATTGTTTTCCAGAGAGCGGAAGAGAGCCAATCGTCAGAACACTTTTCGGAGTTTTGCACATTCCATTTAACAATATACTATAAGTAAATACATCTGGAGTCACACCCTTAGCTTGCATCTCATTGAAGAGATCTCTTGCAGCTGTAGGATTCTCCAATTGAAACAAACCTTGCAACACTGTGTTGTAAGTACAAATATTAGGAATCAAACCTTTGTCTGAGATTTCTCGAAATATATTCATGGCCTCATCGATTTGTTTTTTCTTGCAGTATCCATTTATCAAGCTGTTATAGGTGATGATGTTTGGCCTAAGCTCCTTCTCCACCATGCGATCAACAACTTTCTTTGCCTCATCTAATTCACCACGTAAACAATATCCATCTATTAGTGCACTATAAGTGACTACATTTGGATGTAGACCTCTACGTTCCATTGCTTGAATAGTAAGCTTTGCATCTTTTACATATCCTTGCTTGCAAAAGGCATTCACCAAGGTCGTGTAGGCATGTATATTGGGAGGGAGCCCTTTCTCCTCCATATGTATAAATATTCTTGCAGCTTCAATCTCTCTACCAAAGTTACATAGACCATGAATCAAAGAGGTATAAGTGATAACATCAGCATTGACTCCTTTTTGAGTCATCTCAGCAAAGAGCTGTAGTGCATCATCGACCATTCTGTCTTTGCAGAGGCTATCGATGATTATATTGTACTGATTCACCCACGGTTTACATGGTCCATTTTCCATAAACCTGAGCAACTCAAGGGCCTTGCTAGTATAACCTACTTTACAAAGCCCATTAATAACAGTTCCGTACATAACCTCATCAGCCTCACATAGTTTATTTCTTTGCAGTTTCTTGAACAATTCAACAGCTTCAAATACCCGATCAGCAAGAACAAGGCCATTAATGAGAGTGCTATAGGTGGCGACATTGGCAGGATGACCCAGCTTGAAGATGGTGGCTAATAAGGCAAAACCATAATTGACTTGCTTAAGGCGGCAATAACAGTTGATAGAGATGCTCATTGCAAAGATATCACGAGGAATACCCATTAAATTCATTTGGTTAAAAAGTGACAGGGCGGTCGAATAATGTTTCATCTTAACAATATTTATAATGAGCTTGTTAAATTCAATGATGGAAGGTGGAGGTTTTCTGTGAAGCATTTCATCAAACAGTTGGAGGGCATCGTTGAGCTTGGTAACTTTAGGAACACAGTTAGAAGTCTGTTGTTTGACAGAGAAGAATCTTATTACATTCATCAAAGGCTAGATTGAATTATTACGATAACGAATGGAAATTCTGAGGCACAACATTTTCAGAGATTACTATCACTGTCTCAAGTTGTTATGTTTCAAAATCGAACCAGAAGACAAGAAAAACATGTTTTAAATAACGTTCGAATATGTCATAATTTTTAGTTTTTTATATTTTCAGTAAGCTAAAATAATTGTCCAAACACAAAAAATAAACAAAAAGAACATTTTCTATAAAATAATTGTCTCAAGACAAAAACCACACATGTTAAGAACATGGAATCAGTACACTCCTCAACCAATTCGACCATGCATAATTGCACAAAGAAGACGCGTTCTTTGTCCAAGTGGCGATTGCATGACGCGTTCATCCCTCGGTCATGAGCACGTGTCTTCAACATAAAAAATTTATTTTGGTTGCATGCATATGTGTTTAAGTGGGGTATTTTCGGTAGTGAAGTTGATTGTCTTATTAATACTAAGTTGGTGATAAAGTTGATTGTAGAGAGATAAAGCGAGGTGGCGATATTAAATGGGTCTTGGGTTCTCATTAATATACCCGACCTTAAATATAATTATTTCTCACTAAACTATCATTTTCATATGTTGTTGTTCGCTAAACTATCATTTGACTGGTTAAACAAGCACTACTCTAAACCACTCTAAAAACAAAGAAACTAGAATTTTTATTTCATAAATTGTTTGGCAAATTAGTTTAAATTGGGGCTTATTATTTGGCTGGGGCTTATTATTGAAAATATCATTTGGCTGAGGCTGGAGATGGGGCTTATATTACAAGCCGAAACTAGAATTTTTATTTCATAAATTGTTTGGCAAATTAGTTTAAATTGGGACTTATTATTGAAAATTACTAAAAATGACATATAATTAAATTAATATATGTATATATTAGATATTTTTGTGGGTAACTAAGTAATTTGATAGCAACAGGGCTTATATTTGGGGCTTATAAAATTTTTAGCCTCATTTTTGAGGCTGGGACTTATGGCTGGGACTTGGGCTTATAATTTCAAAAGCCCCTCTATAAGCCTCTACGCCAAACGAGGCTTATAGGGGGCTTTTGAAATTTAAGCTCCATAAGCCCCATAAGTCCCCTACGCCCAACACAGCCTAAGTTTTAAGCATGATAAACATTTATTAAGCGAGTGTTGCAAAAAGGTTTACAAGGCCGATTATCACCGTCTAAATGTCGACTACCAACCTTTTTATTTGTGCAAATCGGTCCAGTGGTCAAATGGTAATCGGTGCAAACTATTTACAATATGAGTCCCTACGTTAGTACTACTCTAATATGAGTCCTCATCCTTTTACACTACCCTCAGTGGAGAGTGAGGTGGAACACACACTCCCAACTTGACAACAACTGATTTTCTTTGAACTACAATCACTACTTTGTGAAAACATCTGCCAACTGAGCTTTGGTATTAACATATGTGGGGTTAATCAATCCTTCCTTCAACTGATCTCTAACATAATGACAATCCACCTCAATATGTTTTGTTCTAGCATGGAAAACAGGGTTTGTAGCTATGTAAAGAGTTGCTTGGTTGCCACAATACAAGTCTACTAACTGTAAATCTTCTATCCCCAAATCTTTAAGCAAGCAAACTAGCCAACTAACTTCATAGCAGGTAAGAGCCATGGCTTTATACTCTTCTTCTGCAAAGGATCTTGCTAATACTGCTTGTTTCTTAGACTTCCAAGATAGTGGTGAATCTCCCAGCAACACACAATAACCAGTAGTTGATCTTACGGAAAGGGACGACTTGCCTAATCTGAGTCAGAATAGGCTTTGAGTTGAACTACAGAATCCTTAGCTAAGAGAATTCCTTGATTTGGTGACAAATTAATGTATCTTAGAAGATGTTTGACAACCTGCATATGTACTGAGGTAGGAGACTACATAAATTGACTAAACAATTGAACAATACTTTTCTGCACAGACTCCCTCTTACCTGAATATCCCAAAGGAACTTTCATGTAGACTTATTCTTCCAAATCTCCATGTAAAAAGACATTGGACACATCCATTTGACATGTGTACAAATCCTTTAAAGCTACAACAGCTAAAAAAAATCTCCTTTGTAACCATTATAGCAATAGGAGCAAAGGTCTCTTGATAATCTACACCGTACCTTTGTCTATTCCCTTGAAGTACTAATATTGCCTTTTTTCTTTCCACAGTACCATCTGCTTTGAGTTTGGAGTCAAAAATCCATTGACTGCCAATAGCCTTCTTTCCTGGTGGTAGTTCAGTTACTTCCCAAGTACCATTTTCATCCAAAGCATTCAACTCAGAATCCGTGGCTTGACACCAACCGGGATCTTTCCGCTTCATGAACTGGCTGGATCATTCTGTGCTATCAAAGCTTTTACAAAATCTTGAAAATTTGGCAAAAAAGGTGTTTAGCTCACCTGTTTAGCTCTGGGAATATGGGGTAAAACATAATCCTTCAGCTTAGTAGGCAAGGTAGAAGTCCTAGTAGACCTCCTAATAGGCATTTCATGAGTTTGAGTGGAAGAGGATGGTATTTTTGGTTGTGGTGTTGTATTAGAAATAGAGGTTGAGAGACTATGCGAGGGTTGGTTCTGATGTGAGGGATATAATTAGCTTTTTTGGGTTGCATATTATACAACACTTCATCATCCAAAACAACAGCAAGACCAAAATGACAAGGTAGAGTAGTAGGAAGTGGTGACAAGAACTGCTGAATACTTTGTGCAAAATAAGGAAAAATATGCTCATAAAACACATCTCTAGAAACAAATGATGTATGAGTAATCAAGTTGTAGAACTTATAACCCTTTTGCTGACTAGGATAACAAGAAAAACACATGAAACTCCTCTAGGCTCAAATTTATCAGTGTTTCTAGAATGATTACTCACTACTGCAAAACATCCTAACATCCTCAAATGATCATCTGCTGGCTTCTTTTTTTAACAACACCTCATATGGAGTTTTATCATCAAGTATAGAAAAAGAAGCATATTAATCAGATAGGTTGAAGTTGTAACAAAATCTCTCCAAAATTTCAAAGGCAAATGGGAGTGTAGTCTTGAAGCTCTAGCACTGTCAAGAATATAATTGTGTTTCCTTTCTACTCTACAATTTTTTTGTGTCTTGTCGGCACATGAGGTTTGATGAACAATGCCTAGTTTAGACAGTTAAGTTCCACATCTCCTTTTACAAACTCCAAAGCATTATTAGACCTTGTCGTTTTGACGCTTTTTTCAAACTGGTTAGACACATAGTCCAGAAAGGATTTTAAAGCCATAAAACTATCTGACTTATTAACCAACAAATAAATCTTTCATATACTGCAACTTTGAATTAGAAACATGCCAAAGTCTATGATTCCACAATCTAAATGAGTTTCTATTAACAGAAACCGAATGACTTACAATAGACATAGCTAGTTTACCAAGAGTAGCAGTAATTAATGAAGTAAAAACACTATCAACTTCCTCAAGAGTGACATTCACTAGATGATAAAATCCATCTCTCTTTTTACCTAGTCCCCTCACCTTCTTGGTTGGTAATTCCTAAACAACACAAAAATGAGGATAAAATGACACTACACACTGGGCATCTTCTGTCAATTTTGGGACTAGAACATCTTTAAGCATCAATACATTTTTCAGTTTAACTTTGCCCACATGTGAGATAACAAAAGTATTTCCATTTTGGAAATTTAATTTGTGGCTTAAGTTTTAGCAAATTTGGATAAAAAATTTGGTCATTTTCAAGTGTCGTATGGCCACTGGCACCAATATCATCTATCCAGTCCTCAAGCAAATCTAGCATATCTATTTGACTATTAAGACATGCTATACCTGCTGCAAACTGATGACCAAATACATCATCTGCATCAGCATCACTTCTCACACTCCTCAAAAGTTGTTCAAACGGCTGAGATGTGAAACTGATATTGCCACTTTCCACATGTGAAACTGTCTTTGGAGCAACTTGATTCTTTTTTTTGACCATTTGGCTTCAACAACTTGTTAGCATTCAATATTAACTTAGGGTGCCATGCAGGATATCCAGCCTTCTCCCAACACTTTTCAGGAGGATGCCATTTAAAACCACAAATAGTACACTTGTCTTTAACAACTCTTTTGCTATATAAAGTAGTAGACTCAAAAGAACTTGATCTAAACAACACCCTCTAAGAATCCTCTTGCTGCAAGATAGAATATACGTTCTCCACAATAGGTCATGGAACCATCAACAACAACTGGGTTCTTGATCCGTGCAAAACCGTCAAGTTATCTCACTCAAGTCTGCCACTTGTGAATGGCAAACCGTAAGAAACTTAAAACAGTTAAAACACAAATGCAATTTAGATCAGGAGAGTATAGTGTTTCCCCAGGTCGTTAAGTCCCAACATTGCAAGAATAGTCAAGCGTAAAGTGATGAGAGGATTTGAAAGGGAAAGGATAGTGATTGATCTATACCTAAATGAGAAAGCCCATAAACTACAGGGGCTTAAATGCAAATTAAAGGGAATTTAAAAAGATAAAAAAATATTAAATAAACGCTATCACTATATTTAAAATGATGTTTTTGTTTTTATCTTTTATAAAACTTAAAATTAAAAACTACGCGACGTACAAAAGAAAATGTAAAACTTACACAATATAAATCCTAAAAATATGAAAATAACATTTTTACAATCCTAATGATAAAAGAAAATTTATAGAAAAAGAAAATTATTTTTATAACAATTTAATTAATTATTATTAATTAAAAACTAATTTTAACTATTTAATGATAGCCTAAAATACAAGAAAATAGGAAATAAAGCTAGAAAAATAAAATTTTAACTTGGAAAAATCTAAAATAACAAAAGAGAATTTTCAAAACTATTTTTGTATTTTTATGATTATTTTTCTATTTTCTATGAATTAAAAACTATTAAAAACTAATTAAATTATTTAAAAATGCAAATTTAACTAAGAAAAATCTAGAAAAATATTTTTTTGTCTTTTTATATTTATCTTAACTTAAGAAAAATGAAAAATTATTTTTTTGAAACTTTTCTTAATTTTTTGTATTAAATACTAATTAAAATGACTTAAAAACTAATTAAAATCAAGAAAAATAGCAAACTGACCTAGAAAAATGTGAAAAATTCAGGAAAACTCTAAAATAATATACTGAATCTAGGAAAAATAGAAAAACAGGTGCTTGTGTGCAAGAAATTGAAACTGCCATACAAGTGCTTATTGAAATAAGCACTTGAATAAGCCAAAGGGACACAACAGGTACCAAACTGAAACAGAAGCTATATTAAGCTAAAAGAACTCAAAATGAACTAAAAACAACTATCCTAAACCTCTTGTTTGCAAGCTTAGACAGATTTGATGACTAGGCTTATGTGCTAAAAATCAGATGTGAGGCCTACTTTAAGCTTAAGCATAAGCTACATAATAAGCTGGAAAGGAAAAACAGAAGTGGGAACCTCAAGAAGACCTGGGTGGCTATCTATAAGCCAAAGACTAGACCATGACAAGCTCTGTTGAGCTTTGTGCAAGGGCTGCACCAACCCTGTGCAGACTCAGTATTAACTGAGTCAATGCACAGGGGAAGCTTATAGACAATTCACAAAAATACAAAAAATTGGTAATAATAAAATAGACCAGATGAACTTTTCAAACCTACAAGTTTCATTTGATTTGGCCTAGAACTGAGCTTGTAAAAATTCACCTCAGTTGAGCCAAAACTGAGGTATTGCAAATTTTGACTTTTGAAGAAATTATGAAAAGTTGACTAACTTGAACTTTGATCTAGATTTCCCAACTGAAAATGATGTTATAAGATTAAATGAAGCTATTGCAAGCTTTGTTTATGAATTTGGAACACAAAACAAGTGTTTGCTTTAACAAAAATCCAACAGTTAACTTATTAAGATGGCTTATAAGTAAATTTGACTTTGGTGGTTGTAGGCACAAAATGATTGACTCAAATGAGCTCAAATGAGCTTAGCAAACATGAACCAACAAAAACAACCACGACTAAACCTTTAAGATAGTTATGACAGCAAATCCAAACACCCTTTAAACAATTGATTAGCAATTACAACTAAGCTAACTACTTGATCCGGATAGTACAATTGATCAAACTGAGTCCAAGTGACTTAAATACAACTAATTAAACCTGTTTAAGCTAGCAATTATCACAGATACACATACAAGCACAGTATGCAAAATGGATTGAAATTAGAAAGTGAAATACAAACTTACATATGACCAGCTTATTTCTCAAGCTAAACCAGAACTTAAAATCACTATACTAAACCATTTCCAACCCAAATCCAAGTCCTGCATCAACCCATTTCATTTCCAAGTCTTAGAACAAATTACTCTTCACAGTTGACTTATGTTGACCAACAATGAAACTTGCTCAAAACTGATTAGCAGGCTTACCAAAGATTATAATAAGCTTAAATGAGCTTATTTGATTTTAGCATGAGCTTATTAGAAGCTTGGATATCAAATTTGAAACTGAAAATTTCCACAGTAACTTGAAAATATGAATCTTAAGTAAGACCTTGAATTAAACTTGAAAAAGCAGTTATATTGATGAAATAACTTGATTTGAATACAATAGAACAGAAAACTACATCTTAAAACATTAATTAAGCTAAATAAATAAAAAACGACATACAAGTTTTATAAAAAAACTAACTACCCACAGTTCTTGCTTCATCTTCCTTCTTTTATACTCAAAAGCTGCGTGTTTTACGAGCACATCCCACCTCATTTGAGAGCCAATGGGAGAGTTTTGTGGGCTTTGGTCACTTTCTCAATTTTGGCGAGAAAGTTGATTTTGACCTCTGGGGCTTCTGAGCTAGCAACTAGGGGGGGGGGTGGATTTGTAGGGGTGATGATGGGTAGTGTTGAAGGGATAAGGTGAAAAGGTGAGGTGATGGTGGCTGGATTTGCAGAGCAACTTGGGAAGAAGATAAGCAGGAGGTGGCGGGGAAAGGGAGTTTGACTTGGGGTTCAAAAACAGGTAATGACAGGGGGGTCAAAGGTTTAAAGGCAGGGGTCACAATGGGCTTGGCAGGGGATTAAAATGGGTAAAGGGTCAAAGATAGGTTTAATATTATAAGGACTTGATTTGCAATTCTCCAATTCTTGAAGGACCATTTCTGCCATTTTATCAAAGTTGTCACAAGGACCAAAACTGATAAGTTTCAATAGTACAAGGACTAGTTTTGACATTTTCAAATTTTCAGGGACCAAACTTGACATTTTATGAAAGTTCAGGGACCTTTTCTGCCATCTAACAAAAGATTTATTCAAGGACCATTTTTGACAATTTAGAATATTTCAGGGACCTTGAATAACATTTTTCTTTATTTGGTTTTACCAGGGACTGTTTTTGACAACTTTTGAAACTTGGGGGACTAAAAGTGCCAATTATGCAAACTTTATCGTTTTTCACGGATTTTGATATTTTTGCTTCTAAAACACATAAAACACTTATTTGTGATATTTTTATCATTTTGATGCATTTCTGAGTGTTTTCAGATGTTTTTGCAGTTTAAATGGTACAAAAATGATGAGTATTTAGACACTCATCAATACCCCACACTAAAATATTGCTAGTCCCTAGCAATGTTTTGAGAAAAATTAATGGATTTCAACTCTTTACCAAAATCCATTACTTCTGGAGTAGCCAAATGTTTCAGTTCAAGTAAGAACCTTGGTACACCGATAACCAAATGATTTTGAGCAAATCACCAACTTTCAACGGATTTGATTTGTCTTTACCAGAAGCCGTTTGCTCTGGACTAGCCAACTCTTAGATAAATTATCAATATTATCTTTGGTGAGTCGATTACCAATTATGGTTTTCCACTGCCTTTACCACAAGCCATAAACTTGCGGGCTAGCCAACTCTTCACTAATTAAAGATATGGTGAACTGAATACCATACAATTTTGGGCAAATTGCAAGCCGTCAACGGATTTGAGATATCTTTACCAAGAGCCGTTTGCTCTTGGATTAGCCAATCCTTATGTGGGTTAGACATGGTGGAGTGATTACCATTTGTTGTGTTTAGTACATAGTACTTCCACTAAATTTTTTTTTAAATTTGACCATTTTGGGGGAAAAAGGGACTAAAAGGGTACATTTATGATCAAATTCGCGAATTTCCCCACACTTAGAAATGAATATTGTCCTCAATATTCAAAGTACCGGCTGTTATCTGAGAAACTTAGAACGTACAAAGATAACATTACTAGCTAAGTGTAGAAACAAAACAATTATTCTCTTTTTTTTTTTTTTTTTTTTTATATTTAAAATTTTCATTCATTTTTAGATCTATATACAACATGTGGGGCATCTCCCCCACACTAGGTGGTACACACGGGTGAAAACCCATGTTGCATGCTCTTGTTTTTGATTACCGAGTCGCTAGCTTGACTCGACCCGAATTAATTTGTTCATGGGGAAGTAAGTGGAAGAGACAATCTCCATCGGACTTTCATTCAAGATGTTTGGATAAACATTGAAGTGCGTGAAAGTTCCACACCGATGAGATATACATAGAACCGGCTCACAAATGGTACATGGAAATGCCGGGATCAAAGATAATGTCTTCATTCCCGAAGGAGTGAAGAACAGGAGAAGTGACAGAATATATGAAGAAAAGAAAGAAAATCATGATAAAAATCATGACTAACTCTTCATCCTCAATAGGAGAATTCATAGTTTCATGAATCTCCTCAGTTAAGCTCGCTTGATCAAGACATATTATGGGTGTGTCTAGATCAAAGTAGAAATTATCATACTCCGGCGGAGATATGATATGAGTGAGTTCACCGGCGAACTCCTCGTGAAGAGAATCAATCACAAGATGTAAATCTGTGAATTCTTGTTCCACTGTAGACTCATCACTATCCTCAATCTGAGTATCAAAGAGTGGATTCTCGGAAATTAAAGTGAATTCAGAGTCGAATTCAAATAGAGGATTGGTGAGAGTTGTTTTGAATGTTTCAGGAACAAAGTGATTAATATTCTCTATTGGATTGTTGGGATAAGAAGTGAGTGAACGATCATTATCAATGAGACTTTCAGTCTCTCCCAGATCGGCTTTGAAATCAGAAAGACTATCATTACTTTCCGATGAAAGTGGATTGATGTGAGTGAGTTCATCGGTGAACTCCTCAAGATGATGATCAGCATCAGACTGTGGGAGTGATGCCTCAACATACTCGATGTTTCCATGAGAAGTACAATCGTCGCTAACATCGGAGAAAGTTTCAAAATGATCTTTTGAACACTCAAGAGGGAAAATAGAATCACACACATGATCAGAAGTTCCCTGTGACTCTCTCGGGATTGGGACAAGGTTCTCAACACTAGACTTTATGAATTCGTCCGATTCCTTTTTAGGAACAGTGTCAAGATGCTCATCCCCCATGTTCAGAGAGTGAGTGGGAGCTTGGGTGTGATAGCAGTAGTTTGAGAATGAATTTCAACTGCTGGGATATCATCTGATGAACTTGATGAATCTTCAAGTGTATCTTCATCATCACTGTCATCGGGAATAAAAGCGAAATTGAGAGCTAGACCTGGCTGCTTTTTCTTTTGCAATTGATTCCCTAATAGATTTTTCAAAGGCAATTTGGGATTTTAATTTAGCAGCCAGCTCTTGACTAGCAATTCTTCCATGGATTTCTCATGTGAATTTTTAATGACGGGACATTGTGGGAGTGGAGATTTGTCAAAACCGGAAGGTTGACATTGATAATCATCATGAGGACCCCACAATATACACAAGAAAAACTGGGAACATTATGAAATGCAGTCTTATTGAACTCCTCACCTCTTTTCAGTAACTCCAGAAGCTCTAGATAAGTGTCTTGTTGGGTTTGTTGAGGAGTTTGAGTCATTTGGCACTGTGGAGGTTGGTCGTGATATGGATAGTCGTAATTGTTACAAGGAAATGGATTCCCTGTTTGACAATCAGTGGAATGGGGACTTCCACAGTTCTCACAACAAAATGATTGTTGTGGCTGGTCATGTGAATAATATGGAATTTGGTCATTTCCAAAGTCACGAGTATTACCGAAGACTGTTCGTAGACAAATGTGTTTTCGGATTGACACTCAAATCCTTGGTGAGGACCTCCACAAAATTCACAGCAGTTATGTTGATTATATGAAGATGAGTGGGCGTGGTGGGTAATTGTTAAAGTTTGAGGGTCGTTAAATGAGTTCTAATTAGGATCATAATCAAATGAATTCCTCGAACCACAAAACAAACAACTCCGTTCCGAATATCATTACCACATTGTACACACGTACACCAATGACAGGGTGAACCATAAAGAGGCTCACCACAACCGACACAAGGAATAAACGATTGCATTTGAGAGTTATGAGAAGGAATCGGTTTATTCAAAGAATCAACAAAACCAGCATGGTGATCAGAATGACTATCAAGTCTCGAAGAACATTTTGAAAAATCCGGAGGTGGGACAAGTGGTGTGCTCGGAGAGCTAGCAATTTCCACCACTTCCGTTATGGTCTCTGGTTCTGGTTCTTGAGAAACGTGAAGATTAGGCAAGTCATTCTTGCTAGTCACGGTCTACATTCTGCATGTTTGCTTTTAACCGTAAATCGTGAAAGTTTAGGATCAATTCTAGACGGCTTAGGAGCAATTGAGGGATTAGATCTTTGGATAACCGTAGGTTGGACGTATTTAGCACTTCCTTTATTAGAGGGAAGTACCTGGTCCTTTATCACCCCAGTTTCTCTTTCTATTTCCCTACGCAGAATTAATGGATCATCACGAACAACACGAATTCTTGACATTTGTGATAAAGTCGAAGTTTTTCAGCTTCGTCCCGAATTCGTCGCGATCGAGAGATTCCATGAGAATAGAAGTTGTTAGAATCAAATGGATAGAGGGTAAAGGGATAAAGAATTAAAAAGGGTAAGAGGGTAAAGAGGAATATTTTTGGGTTTTGGATAAACATTTTGTAGAAACAAAGAATGAAAATCTTTTTGGGTTTTTGATTTTTATAAGAAAATATAAATCTGAGCAGATGGTATAAACAAGGAGTGAATATTCAAATTACTAATCGCTAAGCGTAAGCCTATTAGCCTTTGCTCCCGGCATTTGCGTAAAATTTGATCCGTGCAAAACCGTCAAGTTATCTCACTCAAGTCTGCCACTTGTGAATGGCAAACCGTAAGAAACTTAAAACAGTTAAAACACAAATGCAATTTAGATCAGGAGATTATAGTGTTTCCCAGTCGTTAAGTCCCAACGAGTGTGCAAGAATAGTCAAGCGTAAAAGTGATCGAGAGGAATTGAAAGGGAAAGGATAGTGATTGATCTATACCTAAAGAGAAAGCCCATAAACTACAGGGGCTTAAATGCAAATTAAAGGGAATTAAAAAGATAAAAAATATTAAATAAACGCTATCACTATATTTAAAATGATGTTTTTGTTTTTATCTTTTATAAAACTTAAAATTAAAAACTACCTGACGTCTGAAAAGAAAATGTAAAACTTACACAATATAAATCCTAAAAATATGAAAATAACATTTTTACAATCCTAATGATAAAAGAAAATTTATAGAAAAAGAAAATTATTTTTATAACTATTTAATTAATTATTATTAATTAAAAACTAATTTTAACTATTTAATGATAGCCTAAAATACAAGAAAATAGGAAATAAAGCTAGAAAAATAAAATTTTAACTTGGAAAAATCTAAAATAACAAAAGAGAATTTTCAAAACTATTTTTGTATTTTTATGATTATTTTTCTATTTTCTATGAATTAAAAACTATTAAAAACTAATTAAATTATTTAAAAATGCAAATTTAACTAAGAAAAATCTAGAAAAATATTTTTTTGTCTTTTTATATTTATCTTAACTTAAGAAAAATGAAAAATTATTTTTTTGAAACTTTTCTTAATTTTTTGATTTAAATACTAATTAAAATGACTTAAAAACTAATTAAAATCAAGAAAAATAGCAAACTGACCTAGAAAAATGTGAAAAATTCAGGAAAACTCTAAAATAATATAAGGAATCTAGGAAAAATAGAAAAACAGGTGCTTGTGTGCAAGAAATTGAAACTGCCATACAAGTGCTTATTGAAATAAGCACTTGAATAAGCCAAAAGGACACAACAGGTACCAAACTGAAACAGAAGCTATATTAAGCTAAAAGAACTCAAAATGAACTAAAAAAAACAATCCTAAACCTCTTGTTTGCAAGCTTAGACAGATTTGATGACTAGGCTTATGTGCTAAAAATCAGATGTGAGGCCTACTTTAAGCTTAAGCATAAGCTACATAATAAGCTGGAAAGGAAAAACAGAAGTGGGAACCTCAAGAAGACCTGGGTGGCTATCTATAAGCCAAAGACTAGACCATGACAAGCTCTGTTGAGCTTTGTGCAAGGGCTGCACCAACCCTGTGCAGACTCAGTATTAACTGAGTCAATGCACAGGGCATTTGTGCCCATTTTGACAAGACATTATGAAGCTTATAGATAATTCACAAAAATACAAAAAATTGGTAATAATAAAATAGACCAGATGAACTTTTCAAACCTACAAGTTTCATTTGATTTGGCCTAGAACTGAGCTTGTAAAAATTCACCTCAATTGAGCCAAAACTGAGGTATTGCAAATTTTGACTTTTGAAGAAATTATGAAAAGTTGACTAACTTGAACTTTGATCTAGATTTCCCAACTGAAAATGATGTTATAAGATTAAATGAAGCTATTGCAAGCTTTGTTTATGAATTTGGAACACAAAACAAGTGTTTGCTTTAACAAAAATCCAACAGTTAACTTATTAAGATGGCTTATAAGTAAATTTGACTTTGGTGGTTGTAGGCACAAAATGATTGACTCAAATGAGCTCAAATGAGCTTAGCAAACATGAACCAACAAAAAACAACCACTGACTAAACCTTTAAGATAGTTATGACAGCAAATCCAAACACCCTTTAAACAATTGATTAGCAATTACAACTAAGCTAACTACTGATCCAGATAGTACAATTGATCAAACTGAGTCCAAGTGACTTAAATACAACTAATTAAACCTGTTTAAGCTAGCAATTATCACAGATACACATACAAGCACAGTATGCAAAATGGATTGAAATTAGAAAGTGAAATACAAACTTACATATGACCAGCTTATTTCTCAAGCTAAACCAGAACTTAAAATCACTATACTAAACCATTTCCAACCCAAATCCAAGTCCTGCATCAACCCATTTCATTTCCAAGTCTTCTTGAACAAATTACTCTTCACAGTTGACTTATGTTGACCAACAATGAAACTTGCTCAAAACTGATTAGCAGGCTTACCAAAGATTATAATAAGCTTAAATGAGCTTATTTGATTTTAGCATGAGCTTATTAGAAGCTTGGATATCAAATTTGAAACTGAAAATTTCCACAGTAACTTGAAAATATGAATCTTAAGTAAGACCTTGAATTAAACTTGAAAAACAGATTATATTGATGAAATAACTTGATTTGAATACAATAGAACAGAAAACTACATCTTAAAACATTAATTAAGCTAAATAAATAAAAAACGACATACAAGTTTTATAAAAAAAAACTAACTACCCCTGGTTCTTGCTTCATCTTCCTTCTTTTATACTCAAAAAGCTCTGCCACGTGTTTCTGAGCACATCCCACCTCATTTGAGAGCCAATGGGAGAGTTTTGTGGGCTTTGGTCACTTTCTCAATTTTGGCGGGAAAGTTGATTTTGACCTCTAGGGCTTCTGAGCTAGCAACTAGGGGGGGGGGTGGATTTGTAGGGGTGATGATGGGTAGTGTTGAAGGGATAAGGTGAAAAGGTGAGGTGATGGTGGCTGGATTTGCAGAGCAACTTGGGAAGAAGATAAGCAGGAGGTGGCGGGGAAAGGGAGTTTGACTTGGGGTTCAAAAACAGGTAATGACAGGGGGGTAAAAGGTTTAAAGGCAGGGGTCACAATGGGCTTGGCAGGGGATCAAAATGGGTAAAGGGTCAAAGATAGGTTTAATATTATAAGGACTTGATTTGCAATTCTCCAATTCTTGAAGGACCATTTCTGCCATTTTATCAAAGTTGTCACAAGGACCAAAACTGACAAGTTTCAATAGTACAAGGACTAGTTTTGACATTTTCAAATTTTTAGGGACCAAACTTGACATTTTATGAAAGTTTAGGGACCTTTTCTGCCATCTAACAAAAGATTTATTCAAGGACCATTTTTGAAAATTTAGAATATTTCAGGGACCTTGAATAACATTTTTCTTTATTTGGTTTTACCAGGGACTTTTTTGACAACTTTTGAAACTTGGGGACTAAAAGCGCCAATTATGCAAACTTTATCGTTTTTCACGATTTTGATATTTTTGTTTTTAAAACACATAAAACACTTATTTGTGATATTTTTATCATTTTGATGCATTTCAGAGTGTTTTCAGATGTTTTTGCAGTTTAAATGGTACAAAAATGATGAGTATTTAGACACTCATCAGTTCTCAAGTTCTTTGTAATGATCATCAAGACCATTAAGAAACTGAAAAAGTCTTTGTTCCTCTTTTTGTTGATTCAATGCATTAAAGAACATGGTAATTTACAGAGTCACAACAATAGTTGGTAACACATTCACATTAACAAGCTCTTCCCAAACACACTTCATTTTGTCTCGAGAAAAAAAAAATTAAGCTAAAATATGTCATAAATTTTAGTTTTTTATATTTTCATCCGAAAGTAAGCTAAAATTATTGTCTCGAGAAAAAACGCATATTTTAAGAACATGAATTCACTACACTCCTCTTCCAATTAGACCATGCGTAATTGCACAAAGAAGACGCGTTCTTTGTCCAAGTGGCGATTGCATGACGCGTTCATTTCTATTAGGGTTCCCATGAGCACGCGTCTTCACATAAAAAATGCACAACTCGGTCATGCAGGCTACCAATCTTGGTTTTGTGTTTGTGTGTGATTTTGATTTTGGTTGGATGCATATGTGTTTAATTGGGGTATATTTTGATAGTGAAGTTGGTTGTCTTATTATACTAAGCTAGCAATGAAGTTGATTGTAGAGAGATAAAGCGAGGCGGCGGTATTAAATGCGGTCTTGGGGTCTCATTAATATACCCGACCTTAAATATAATTATTTCTCACTAAAATATCATTTCCATATGTTGTTGTTCGCTAAACTAACATTTGATTGGTTAAGCAAACACTACTCTAAACCGCTCTAAAGACAGAGAAGCCTTCCATAAATCACATCACATTCATATCACATCAGCTTCTTCACTTTACCATTTGAGCTAACAAATCAACATCCCATTCCTTTGACACTTTAAGCCTTTAAGAGCATCTACTATCGGAAGTTCAAGAATAAGTTTATAATTGTTGAAAATGTTTATGTTTATTTCAACCATAGTGGATCTTCATTTCATGCCCATGTGTCATGCAAAAGGTCCTAAACCTTGAACCTCTTCATAGTCTCAAGAATTAAGATATTTAATGCATGTGTTATGTGAAACAATCACAAAGCTTTAAAATATTTGTATCATAATGGAGATAACTTTATTAAACCCAAAATGTTTATAAAATATGGATGAGGCATGAGATATTTAATTTTTAAAGCCTTATAAATATTAACGAAAATGGATGCCCTAAGGATATTGTTTAACTCTAGCTAATATTTAAGTTGAAGCTTTATACATTCCATAATAATACTTAATTTGATACTTGAAGAAAACACATTTTGAGTCTTGCGACATCAGACTCGCGGGTGATTAGAACCAATATTTTTCCCTTTAATATATAGGCAGGTATAGTATAATTTTTTTGCTCTAAGCTATATCTCTTACATAATTCAACCAATTTGAAAAGTGTTGAAATTATGTTCAACAAGGTCCTTCTTACATTTCATATCACTAAGGTCTACATGAAAAGTGTGATATTTCACAGTTAAAGTCCGGAGCGGAGACTTTAATGTTCAACCAACACATAAAAGAAACTAGAATATGACTCCTATACATAATGAACCTTGATACTAGTATAATTTAACAAGTTCAAGAAACGATACGAGATTTTAAATCACGTATTCCACCCTCTTTTCTTTCTACATCTTTTAGCTTCTGAATGATATTTCGCAAACGAGATTATTGTCCTTCATTTGGGATGAGAGGTAGCAACATTGAAAAAGTAGCATAATCAGGCACAAAACCTCGGTCGATCATTTCTTCAAGAAAAAATTCTGCCTCTTGACATTCGTTTTTCTTCAACAACTCTCTAACAATAACATTGTATGTGAAACTATTTGGCAAACAACCATTTTCTTCCATATTCTGAAGTAATTCTTTAGCTTTACTAAATAACCCTTCTCGGAAAAGCACACGTATCACCACGCCATAATCATATGTCTTCATATGTGGTTTCAATCCTTTTAACAAGAGTTCATCAAACAAATCCATTGCCATGTTATGCTTCCCACATTTGCTAAAACCATCAATCAGGGTAGTATACAAGCATATCGATTCATTGTTTTCCAGAGAGCGGAAGAGAGCCAATGCATCAGAACACTCGGAGTTTTTGCACATTCCGTTTAACAATATACTATAAGTAAATACATCTGGAGTCACACCCTTGGCTTGCATCTCATTGAAGAGATCTCTTGCAGCTGTAGGATTCTCCAATTGCAACAAACCTTGCAACACTATGTTGTAAGTACAAACATTAGGAATCAAACCTTTGTCTGAGATTTCTCGAAATATATTCATGGCCTCATTGATTTGTTTTTTCTTGCAGTATCCATTTATCAAGCTGTTATAGGTGATGATGTTTGGCCTAAGCTCCTTATCCACCATGCGATCAACAACTTTCTTTGCCTCATCTAATTCACCACGTAAACAATATCCATCTATTAGTGCACTATAAGTGAATACATTCGGATGTAGACCTCTACGTTCCATTGTTTGAACAGCAAGCTCGGCATCTTTTACAGATCCTTTCTTGCAAAATGCATCCACCAAGATCGTATATGTATGTAAATCTGCAGGGATACCTTTCTCCTCCATATCTATCAACATTCTAGCAGCCTCGCTCTCTCTACCAAAGTTACATAGACCATGAATCAAAGAGTTGTAAGTTATAACATCTGCATGGATGCCTTTTCCAATCATCTTGTTGAAGAGTTGCAATGCTTCATCAACCATTCTATCTTTGCAGAGGCTATCGATGATTGTACTATATTGTTCCACTCTAGGTTTACAAGAACCTTTTTCCATGAACTTGAGTAATTCATGGGCCTTGCTAGTGTAACCAACTTTACACAGGCCATTAATGACAGTTCCATACATAACCTGATTAGGCTCACAAAGTTTGTGTCTAATGAGTTTCTTAAACAACTCAACAGCTTCAAAAACTCGATCAGCAAGAACAAGGCCATGCATTAGAGTGCCATAGGTAGCTAAATCGGGAGGATGGCCTAGCTTGAAGATAGTAACTAATAAGGCAAAACCATAATTGACTTAATTAAGGCGACAATAGCAGTTAATTGAGGTGTTAATTGTATAAATATTAGAAGGAATACCGATCAAGTTAATTTGCTTAAAAAGCGAAAGCGCGGTAGAATAATGTTTCATCTTAACAACATAAGTAATGAGCTGATGAAATTCAATGATGGAAGGTGGAGGTTTTCTGTGAAGCATTTCATCAAACAGTTTGAGTGCATCAGTAATTTTTTGAGAATCAGAACGAGCTGTTTGAATTGAAGGGTGGGTTGAAGTTGTAGAGTAATCACGTGGTGAATGACGACGCGAAAGGACAAGAAATGCATTTCTAATGTGATAACGAAGGTTACTTTTTGAGCACATCATTTTGAACATCATTGCCAGATCAAACACCATTTACAAATACCCACTTCAAAAAAAACTCAGAGAAACACCTTTAAATAAGTCCTAAAATAGAATGTCAAACATGTTTAATGTGCTACATCTAAGGCTAAACACAATGGCCGGTTAACCCACTCGATTGAGTGGTCGGTTGACCCCGGTTGCCCCATTGTGGGGTGATCGGCTGAGCAAGGTTGAGGGAAAAGGTGGAGTGAACTAGGTTGCCTTCTCAACCGAGTATCAAAGCCACAAAAATCCAAATTTGTTACCATTTGTAAAAAGAAAAAAAAAAATCTAAAAATATTACCACTGTTGCAACTAGGTCGTCGTCAGGTTGTCGGAGAGAGAAAACTTATGTGGCATGGGTGAACTAGGTTGTCATTATGTTTAGCCTAATGGCCAAGAAACCTATATATGAAAACATGACTATTTCATTTTATCACTTCATGTGTCGTATGCATTTTACTTTTTCATGGATTCAATTTTAATATTGCCACGCGTGTCATTTATATCGGGGGTTTGCTACACCCACATAAAAACTCTCACTCAAATCTCTCACTCGCTGACATGTCAGCGAGTGAGAGATTTGAGTGGAGTTTTATGTGGATCTAGACTTTCTCTTTATATTGTTAGATTTATCTTTAGGTACAACGGTATGTATGGCGTAAGGGGCAGGGGCAGGAGCTGGGGCTTATATTACAAGCCGAAACTAGAATTTTTATTTTATAAATTGTTTGGAAAATTAGTTTAACTTGGGGCTTATTATTGTAAAATTACTAAAAATGACATATAATTAAACTAATATATGTATATATTAGATATTTTTGTGGGTAATTAAGTAATTTAATAGCAACAGGGCTTATATTTGGGGCTTCTAAAATTTTTAGCCTCATTTTTTGGGGCTGGGGCTTATGGCTGGGACTTGGGCTTATAATTTCAAAGGCCCCTCTATAAGCCTCTACGCCAAACGAGGCTTATAGGGGGCTTTTGAAATTTAAGCTCCATAAGCCCCATAAGGCCCCTACGCCCAACACAGCCTAAGTTTTAAGCATGACAAACATTTATTAAACGCAGTGTTGCAAAAAAGGTTTACAAGGCCGATTATCACCGTCTAAACGGTAATCGGCTACCAACCTTTTTTATTTGTGCAAATCGGTCAACAGTGGTCAAATGGTAATCGGCTGCAAACTATTTACAATATGAGTCCCTCTACGTTAGTACTACTCTAATATGAGTCCCTCATCCTTTTACACTACCCCTCAAGTGGAGAGTGAGGTGGAACACACACTCCCAACTTGGACAACAACTGATTTTGCTGATCTACAATCACTACTTTGTGAACACATCTGCCAATTGAGCTTTGGTATTAACATATGTGGGGTTAATCAATCTTCCTTCAACTGATCTCTAACATAATGACAATCCACCTCAATATGTTTTGTTCTAGCATGGACACAGGGTTTGCAGCTATGTAAAGAGTTGATTGGTTGTCACAATACAAGTCTACTGGCTGCAAATCTTTTATCCCCAAATCTTTAAGCAAGAAAACTAGCCAACTAACTTCATAGCAGGTAAGAGCCATGGCTTTATACTCTGCTTCTGCAAAGGATCTTGCTATCTGCTTGTTTCTTAGACTTCCAAGATAGTGGTGAATCTCCCAGCAACACACAATAACCAGTAGTTGATCTTTTGGAAAGGGACTGACTTAGCGAATCTGAGTCAGAATAGGCTTTGAGTTGAACTGCAGAATCCTTAGATAAGAGAATTCCTTGATTTGGTGACAAATTAATGTATCTTAGAAGATGTTTGACAACCTGCATATGTACTGAGGTAGGAGACTACATAAATTGACTAAGCAATTGAACAATACTTTTCTGCACAGACTCCCCCTTACATGAATATCCCAATGGAACTTTCATGTAGACTTATCCTTCCAAATATCCATGTAAAAAGACATTGGACACATCTATTTGACATGTGTACCAATCCTTTAAAGCTATAACAGCTAAAAAAGATCTCACTATAACCATTTTAGCTATAGGAGCAAAGGTCTCTTGATAATCTACACCGTACCTTTGTCTATTCTCGTGAACTACTAATATTGCCTTTTTTCTTTCCACAATACCATCTGCTTTGAGTTTGGTTTCAAAAATCCAATGACTGCCAATAGCCTTCTTTCCTGGTGATAGTTCAGTTACTTCCCAAGTACCATTTTCATCCAAAGCATTCAACTCAGAATCTATGGCTTGACAGCAACTAGGATCTTTCACTGCTTCATGAACTGAAACTGGATCCTTCTGTGCTATCAAAGCTTTTACAAAATCTTGAAAATTTGGCAAAAAAGGTGTTTAGCTCACCTGTTTAGCTCTGGGAATATAGGGTAAGACATAATCCTTCAGCTTAGTAGGCAAGGTAGAAGTCCTAGTATACCTCCTAATCGGCATTTCATGAGTTGGAGTGGAAGAGGATGGTATATTTGGTTGTGGTGTTGTATTAGAAATAGAGGTTGCAGACTATGCAGGGTTGGTTGCAGACAGTGCAGGGATAGAATTAGCTTTTTTGGGTTGCATATTATACAACACTTCATCATCCAAAACAACAGCAGGACCAAAATGACAAGGTAGAGTAGTAGGAAGTTGTGACAAGAACTGCTAAATACTTTGTGCAGAATAAGGAAAAATATGCTCATAAAACACATCTCTAGAAACAAATGATGTATGAGTAATCAAGTTGTAGAACTTATAACCCTTTTGCTGACTAGGATAACAAGAAAAACACATGAAACTCCTCTAGGCTCAAATTTATCAGTGTTTCTAGAAGGATTACTCACTACTGCAAAATATCCTAACATCCTCAAATGATCATATGTTGGCTTCTTTTTTTAACAACACCTCATATGGAGTTTTATCATCAAGTATAGAAAAAGAAACATATTAATCAGATAGGTTGAAGTTGTAACAAAATCTCTCCAAAATTTCAAAGGAAAATGGGAGTGTAGTCTTGAAGCTCTAGCACTGTTAAGAATATAATTGTGTTTCCTTTCTACTCTACAATTTTGTTATGGCCTATCGGCACACGAGGTTTGATGAGCAATTCCTAGTTTAGACAGTTAAGTTCCACATCTCCTTTTACTAACTCCAAAGCATTATTAAAACTTGCCATTTTGACACTTTTTTCAAACTGGTTAGACACATAGTCCAGAAAGGATTTTAAAGCCATAAAACTATCTGACTTATTAACCAACAAATAAGTCCAAGTTACTCTACTGCAATCATCTACAATAGTCAAGAAATACCTAAATTTTCCACAAGTAGGAACTCTATATGGCCCCCAAACATCAATGTAAATCAGTTCAAATACATTAGACTTATGAGAAGTACTGAAAGGATATGGTAATTTAGAAATTCATCCATTGGACAAGACAAACAAGTATCCACATTAGACTTTGACACTGACCTTTGGAAAATCTTTCATATACTGCAACTTTGAATTAGAAACATGCCCAAGTCTATGATGCCACAATCTAAACGAGTCTCTATTAACATAAACTGAATGACTTACAATAGACATAACTAGTTTACCAAGAGTAGCAGTAATTAATGAAGTAAAAACGCTATCAACTTCCTCAAGAGTCACATTCACTAGATGATACAAGCCATCTCTCTTTTTACCTAGTCCCCTCACCTTCTTAGTTGGTAATTCCTAAACAACACATAAATGAGGATAAAATGACACTACACACTGGGCATCTTCTGTCAATTTTGGGACTAGATAACAAATGAAACTTGAAAGATGGAACTACCAGAACATCTTTAAGCATCAATCTATTTTTCAGTTTAACTTTTCCCACATGTGAGATAACAGAAGTATTTCCATTTTGGAAGTTTAATTTGTGGCTTAATTTTTAGCAAATATGGATAAAAAATTTGGTCATTTTCAGGTGTCGTATGGTCACTAGCACTAGTATAACATATCCATTCCTCAAGCAAATCTAGCATATCTATTTGACTATTAAGACATGTTATACCTGCTGCAAACTGATGACCAAATACATCATCAGCGTCAGCTTTACTTCTCACATTCCTCAAAAGTTGTTCAAACTGCTGAGATGTGAAACTGATATTGCCACTTTCCACATGTGAAACTGTCTTTGGAGCAACTTGATTCTTTTTTTGACCATTTGGCTTCAACAACTTGTTAACATTCAATCTTGACTTAGGGTGCCATGCAGGATATCCGCCTTTTCCCAACACTTTTCAGGAGGATGCCATTTAAAACCACAAATAGTACACTTGTCTTTAACAACTCTTTTGATATATAAAGTAGTAGACTCAAAAGAACTTGATCTAAACAACACCCTCTAAGAATCCTCTTGCTGCAAGATAGAATATACGTTCTCTACAATAGGTCATGGAACCATCAACAACAAATGGGTTCTCAAGTTCTTTGTGATGATCATCAAGACCATTAAGAAACTGAAAAAAGTCTTTGTTCCTCTTTTTGTTTATTCAATGCATTAAAGAACATGGTAATTTACAGAGTCACAACAACTCACATTATCAAGCTCTTCCCAAACACACTTCATTTTTTCTCGAGAAAAAAAATTAAGCTAAAATATGTCATAATTTTTAGTTTTTTATATTTTCATCCGAAAGTAAGCTAAAATTATTGTCTCGAGAAAAAACACATATTTTAAGAACATGAATTCACTACACTCCTCAACCAATTAGACCATGTGTAATTGCACAAAGAAGACGCGTTCTTTTTCCAAGTGGCGATTGCATGACGCGTTCATCCCTATTAGGGTGCCCATGAGCACGCATCTTCAACCTAAAAAATGCCCAACTCGGTCATGCAGGCGACCAATCTTGGTTTAGTGTTTGTGTGTGATTTTGATTTTGGTTAGATGCATATGTGTTTCATTGGGGTATATTTTGATTGTGAAGTTAGTTGTCTTATTATACAGTTGGCAATGAAGTTAATTGTAGAGAGATAAAGCGAGGCAGCGGTATTAAATGCGGTCTTGGGATCTCATTAATATACCTGACCTTAAATATAATTATTTCTCACTAAACTATCATTTCCATATGTTGTTGTTTGCTAAACTATCATTTGATTGGTTAAGCAAACACTACTCTAAACCGCTCTAAAGACAGAGAAGCCTTCCACAAACCACATCACATTCATATCACATCAGCTTCTTCACTTTACCATTTGAGCTAACAAATCAACATCCCATTCCTTTGACACTTTAAGCCTTTAAGAGCATCCACTATCAGAAGCTCAAGAACAAGTTTATAATTGTTGAAAAAGTTTATGTTTATTTCAACCATAGTTATTAAACCCAAAATGTTTATAAAATATGGATGTGGCATGAGATATTTATTTTTTAAAGCCTTATAAATATTAACCAAAATGGATGCCCTAAGGATATTGTTTAACTCTAGCTAATACTTAAGTTGAAGCTTTATACATTCCATAATAATACTTAATTTGATACTTGAAGAAAACACATTTTGAGTCTTGCGACATCAGACTCATAGGTGATTAGAACCAATCTTTTTCCCTTTAATATATGGGCAGGTATATTATAATTTTTTTTGCTCTAAGCTATATCTCTTATATAATTCAACCAATTCAAAAAGTGTTGAAATTATGTTCAACAAGGTCCTTTTACATTTCATATCACTAATGTCTACATGAAAAGTGTGATATTCCACAATTAAAGTCCGGAGCGAAGACTTTAATGTTCAACCAACACATAAAAGAAACTAGAATAAGACTCCCATACATAATGAACCTTGATATAATTTAACAAGTTCAAGAAATGATACGAGATTATAAATCACGTATTCCACCCTCTTTTCTTTCTACATCTTTTAACTTGAATGATATTTCATAGCGAGAATCTTGTCCTTAATTTGGGATGAGAGGTAGCAACATTGAACAAGTAGCATAATCAGGCACAAAACCTCGGTTGATCATTTCTTCAAGAAAATTTTCTGCCTCTTGACACTCGTTTTTCTTCAACAACTCTCTGACAATAACATTGTATGTGAAACTATTCGGCAAACAACCATTTTCTTCCATTTTTTGAAGTAATTATTTAGCTTTACTAAATAACCCTTCTCGGTAAAGCACACGTATCACCACGCTATATGTCTTCATATGTGGTTTCAATCCTTTTAGCAAGAGTTCATCAAACAAATCCATTGCCATGTTATGCTTCCCACATTTGCTAAAACCATCAATCAGGGTAGTATACAAGCATATATTTTTCATCAATTCATTGTTTTCCAGAGAACGGAAGAGAGCCAATGCGTCAGAACACTCGGAGTTTTTGCACATTCCGTTTAACATTATACTGTAAGTAAATACATTTGGAGTCACACCCTTGGCTTGCATCTCATTGAAGAGATCTCTTGAAATTGTAGGATTCTCCAATTGAAACAAACCTTGCAACACTATGTTGTAAGTACAAACATTAGGAATCAAACCTTTGTCTGAGATTTCTCGAAATATATTCATGGCCTCATCGATTTGTTTTTTCTTGCAATATCCATTTATCAAGCTGTTATAGGTGAAGATGTTTGGCCTAAGCTCCTTCTCCACCATGCGATCAACAACTTTCTTTGCCTCATCTAATTCACCACGTTAACAATATCCATCTATTAGTGCACTATAAGTGATTACATCGGGATGTAGACCTCTTTGCTCCATTGCTTGAATAGTAAGCTCTGCATCTTTTACTGATCCTTGCTCTCAAAAAGCATTAACCAATATGTTATAGGTATGTGTATTGGGAGGTATACCTTTCTCCTCCTTATCTATCAACATTTTTACTGCCTCATTCTCTATACCAAAGTTACATAGACATGAATCAAAGAGGTATAAGTGATAACATTAGCATGGACGCCTTTTGCAGTCATTTCATTGAAGAGCCGTAGTGCATCATCAACCATTCTGTCTTTACAAAGGCTATCGATGATTGTACTATATTGTTCCACACTAGGTTTACAAGAACCTTTTTCCATAAACCTGAGCAATTCAAGGGCCTTGCTAGTATAACCTACTTCTGAAGCCCGTTAATGATGATTCCGTACATAAATTGATCAAGCTGACATACATTTTCTCTGATGAGTTTCTTGAACAATTCAACAGCTTCAAACACCCGATCAACAAGAACAAGGCCATTAATGAGAGTGTTATAGGTAGTTAAATTGGGTGGATGGCCTAGCTTGAAGATGGTGGCATAAGGCAAAACCATAATTAACTTGCTTAAGGCGGCAATAACAGTTGATAGAGATGCTCATTGCATAGATATTACAAGGAATACCCATTAAAATCATTTGGTTAAAAAGAGAAAGAGCGGTGGGATAATGCTTCATCGTAACAATATTCATAATGAGCTTGTTAAATTCAATGATAGAAGGTGGAGGTTTTATGTGAAGCATTTCATCAAACAGTTGGAGGGCATCGTTGAGCTTGGCGACTTTCGGAACACAGTTAGAAGCCTGTTGTTGATAAGTACTCAAGTGACAAGGTGTTAGAATAAGTTGATGGCACATGAGGTGCATGTGCATAGTCTTAAGACTAGACACATGAGTTGCACGTGACTTACTCCTCAACCGTCTCTAACATCTTTTCCCGCCAAAGCCTAGTTTAAATACTTGCATTGTTATAATTCTCATTTATCTTTAGAAATACAATTCTCTCATTTCCTGTAATCTTCCAACTGTTCTTGTAACCATTCAACACTTTGATAATACAAAATTGTTTTTGGTGGTCTTTTTCTTCATTCTTGATTGCCCAACTGTTTGTAATCCTATAACGGATCTTAATTTATCCCTATTGGTGTCTATCAAGTGGTATCTGATGTGCTACGTGTGTACAAGTTTTAAATTTATAAAAGACGATTTACCAATTTTATCAATAACACATACGAGCAAGTGCACTCGTCCGTTATAGCAAGATTTTGAAGGTAAGTCGGGATCGTTCGCAGGGATTTTTGAGTGAATCAGATTAACAAGCATAAAATCAACTAAGGCAATCCAAAAGCAAATAACGAGAATAGATATAATGTAATTCAGATGATTAAAAACTACACTTGCTTAAACTAGTTTCTTATCCTTGATTAGTATGATTGTGTTAACCTCTTCTTAACATGTTGGTTATGATAATTAGTTGGTGTACTAATCTATTGTTCTTACAAGTTAAACCTTCGTCAATATTTTAGTTCATAAAAACAAGCATTAAGTTTAACCAATCAATTCAAGATCAATTCAAGTTTCATAAGTTTACTTTCATAAACTTAAACACAAAAACATCCGTTTGTCTTATCAAATTTGCTTAAGAAATGGTCAATACAAAAGGTAACCGATTATAGACAAAAGGTCACAATTGATTGTAAACAACTACTCTTACGACCTTTTTAGATGTTTCCAATCAATCCAACTTGATAATCAAAAGCGTTCTTATTACAACCATACTTTAGTTTCTTTGTTTGATCAAGAATAATTGGTAAAAACAATCATCCATAGACAAAATGATTATAACTAGTTGAATAACAATAAGTTCTTTCGACCTTCACAATTACTATCAACTAGTCAAACTTGATTAACAAATGTCACTATGAAACTTAAGCGCAATTGGATCTTAAAATCAATTTGAAATTGAATTAAAACATGTTAACACAATCATAAACTAATCATACGATAATCAACATCATTTAAGCAAGTGCATAAAGAAACTAGCCACTCATAGCAAACATAAACATAAACTCAGAACTTTGAATATTAGAAAACATGATTAAGAGTCTTACAATGATTGGAATAAGATTACAAATGATTGAGTAATGATTCCCAAAGTATTGGGGTTGACTTCTTTGGGGTTTGACCTCAAAATGTTGACTTCTTGGACCTCCAAACTTTCCTGGACTTCTAATGACGAATTTGAGAGCTAAAAGGGATGTGTTTAATGAGTAGAGAGTTGTATTGAAGTGTGTGTTCTCAAATGCTCACAAGAGGTCTCTATTTATACTAGTTCCAATGCCTAGGGTATTAAATGTTGAACTTGGCCTCTAAGGAGCTAGGAAGGGACTAGAATACACCAAGGGAAGGACCTAGAAACGTTTGGATGCAATGGGGAAGCTTAATGGTGAAGAAATAGAAGAATAGGCCTCTCCAGCTGATCGGCACCTTGTCCAGCCGATCGGCTGGTCTTTTGACACTTACCCAGCCGAATCGGTTGCGGGCAACGACCGATCGGCTGGTCCGTCTTCAATGGTCAAATTTGGCACTTTTCCAGCCGAATCGGTTGTGGGCTACGACCGATCGGCTGGTCTTCCTGAAGGATGGAATATGGACTTTTTGCTTGATTCTGACTTGTGGAGCTTGGTTCTTCATTCAACTTGATCTTCTACGATACTTGAAATGCTGACTTGTGCTTGACATGCTTTAATGAAATGGAAATCTTCTTTTATTGAACATTCTTTAACTTTTCCTTCCATTTCCCTGCACTTGGTTATAAATACTAGACAAACATCTTTTGATGCGATTAAGCACTAAAATCATATAAATATAACCAAATAACATATACAAAAGCACGAATAACGCTACTGAAAACATGTACAATCTGAGCGTTATCAGTATCAGATCACTTTTCTGGCTCTATATTGTCATAATTCATATTCTACATTCATCACAATCATTTTTTCCGGTCCACTTTTGGTGGAGGTTGTTATTTTTCTGATCAACAAATTTGATAAATCAAGAAGTACTACACTGGTACTCTGATTTCTAATCAATAATACTACATTGGTATATTGGTTAGTCGTGTACTATCCGTTCAGAAATAAGACTATTTGTCAAGTATACATCGAGACCACAAGAGCAGCACATCGGTGCTTAAATCCTCTACTTTTGGTTGAATGGTCAGTTTTGTTTGACTTGAGGATAGCCAAGAAACGGTTATAGTTACTAGTTATTGCTCAATTGAAGAAGTAGGTATGATAATTAGTAACATATTCACATCATATTCAAGAAATAGTACATGTGGCAGTTAGTTGAGAATCTTAAAGCAGTTAAAAATGGTAGCTACAAGAAATGGTCCAGCTACTGGTTCTTCATTGGTTTTTGATGATGAAAAAAGAAGATACATAGCAGATCAAATATCTCAAATGATGAGTGGGGCTATGCAGGATATGAACACAAGAATGGATCAAATGTTTGGGGAGATCACAGGCTTGAGTTTGCAAAACACTCAAATGGGTGGTACTAATGGAGGAGGTTCATTACAACACACAAGAGTAGCCAAAATTGATTTCCCGAAATTTTTTGGTGAAGATGTAAGAGGGTGGCTATTTAGATGTGAACAATTGTTCTTGATTGATCAAGTGGCTGAGGTTGAGAAGGTAAATCTTGTTTCTATTCACCTTTATGATAAGGCTTTGTTATTGCATACATAGTTTCTCAAGATTCATGGAGGATTTGTAGATTGGATAGTGTACAAACAGGCCATTTTAGAAAGATTTGGTAGTGTTTATGATGACCTCATGTATGAACTAAAGAATTTGAAGTATGAAACTACTGCTAGAGATTATGAAGATGCTTTTGATAATCTTTTGAGTAGGGTAGAGATAAGTGAATCACATGCCATGAGTCTGTTCTTGGGTGGGTTACCAACTGAATTGGCTATGAGTATCAGAATGTTCAAGCCAAAAACATTAGCTGATACTTATTGTTTGACAAACCTACAAGAGGCCACTCTTAATGCAATTAAGAAGATGATAACGCTCAGATTGTGCATGTTTTTAGTAGCGTTATGTGTGCTTTTATATATGATATTTGGTTATATTTGCGCGATTATAGTGCTTAAACGCATCAAAAGATGTTTGTCTAGTGTTTATAACCAAGTACAGGGAAACGGAAGAAAAATAAAGAAATGTTCAGCGAATAGAAGATTCCGTTTGTAAGCCTAAATCGATCTCAAGGACCTTTGAAGACCATAGTGATTGAAGAACCAAGTTCTACAAGATAAAGAAAGAAAAGATCAAGTTTCCTTACGAAAATCCAACCGGATCGGTTACAAGAGTAAGGATCGGTTGGAATATGACCGAAATGCCATTATGACCATCACCAACCGTTCGATCGCCACCCGCAACCGGAACGGTTGGCCCCTTTTGTAGAAGACCAACCGGATCGGTTGGTCATATGACCGATCCGGTTGGAGAAGCTGCATCTGCCAAATCTTCATCACTAAGTTTCCCCTTTGCATCCAAACGATTCTAGGTCCTTCTCTTGGTGTATTCTAGTCCCTTCCTTACTCCTTGGAGGCCAAGTTCAGCAATTAATACCCTAGGCTTTGGAATTAGTATAAATAGAGGCCATTTGTGAGCATATGAGACACACCTCAAATACAAATCTCTCTACTCATCAAACAAAGCTTTAAGCTCTCAAAATTCGTCCTTAGAAGTCCAGGGAAGTTTGGAGTTCCAGAAGTTCCACATTTGGAGGCCAAATCGCCAAGAAGTTTACCCCAATACTTTGGGAATCATTACTTCACCATTTGTAATCTTATTCCAAGCATTGTAAGACTTTTAATCATGTTTTTGAATGTTCAAAGTTCTGAGTTTATGTTCATGTTTGCTATGAGTGGCTAGTTTCTTTATACACTTGCTTAAATGATGTTGATTATCATATGATTAGTTAGTGATTGTGTTAACATGTTTTAATTCAATTTCAAGTTGATTCTAAGATCCAATTGTGCTAAAGTTTCGTAGTGACATTTGTTTATCAAGTTTGGCTAATTGATAGTAATCGTTGAGGTCGAAAGAACTTATTGTTATTCAACTAGTCATAATCATTTTGTCTATGGATGATTGTTTTTACCCATTATTCTTGATTATACAAAGGAACTAAGGTGTGGTTGTAATAAAAACGCTTTTTGATTATCAAATTGGATTGGTTGGAAACATCTAAAAGGTCGTAAGATTAGTTGTTGAGAATCAATTGTAGCCTTTTGTCTATGATCGGTTACCTTTTGTATTGACCATTTCTTAAGCAATTTGATGAAACAAATGGAAGTTTTTGTGTTTAAGTTTATGTATGTAGACTTATGAAACTTGAATTGATCTTGAATTGATTGGTTAAACGTAATGCTTGTTTTTATGAACTAAAATCTTGACGAAGGTTTAACTTGTAAGAACAATAGATTAGTCTTCCAACTAATTATTATAACCAACATGTTAAGAGGTTAACACAATCACATTAATCTATGATATGAAACTAGTTTAAGCAAGTGTAGTTTTTAATCATCTGAATTTCATTATATCTATTTGCTTTGTTATATGTTTTGGATAGACTCTGTTAATTCAAACTTGTATTTAGATTCACTCAAATCCCTGCGAACGATCCCGACTTACCTTCATAATCTTGCTATAACGGACGAGTATACTTGCTCGTATGTGTTATTGGTAATATTGGTAATTCACCTTTTATAAATTTAAAACTTGTACACACGTAGCACATCAGAAGAAAAATAGGATTACTTATGTTCCTAACAATTCAAGATATGGCCAGGCTTCTACTAGCACTTTTAACAAGCCTTTGTTGCCAACCCCAAATACTCCAGTTGCTAAACCAAACACTCCAGTTGTTTGTAACAATAGGAGATTGACACATAAGGAGTATGCAGAAAAAAGAGCCAATAATTTGTGTTTTTACTATGATAAAAAAATATGCCCCTGGACATAAGTGTAGTGGTCAGTTGTATTCTTTGGTTTTAGTGCCTGATTTGGAAAAAGAAGCGGTGTCATTTTTGGAGATAGATGAAACTGTGGGAGAAGAAGATTTGATTGATTTGCAGTCACAGCCATTGATCTCACTGGTACCGCCAATTTTCAAACCATGAACGTTCTTGGTACAGTTGGTAAGCGTACACTCAACATTTTGATTGATTGTGGGTCTACACATAATTTTTTGGACAAAAATATGGCCAAACAGATAGGTGGTGTCACCAAAAGTACATGTCCATTACCAGTTACAGTTGCAGATGGCAACAAGTTGGTTACTGATGCAGAGTGTAAAGGATTCAAGTGGCATTTTGGTACTACTCCTTTCACTATAGATGTGATGTTATTACCTTTGGGGGGCTCTGACATGGTACTTTGAATTCAATGGTTAGCTACATTAGGGGAGATAAGGGTGAATTTTGGAGAGTTGAGTATGATTTTCATATATAATAATCAAAATGTTTTGCTCAGAGGAACCCACAAGTCTAATATGGATTGGTTGAAGACCAAAGCTTCTGGCAAAACTGTGAGACAAGCAGAACTACATTCTATGGCTCTTTGTGTATATCCTAACTTTGCAACTACTTGTATGCAAATGGAGGGTAATGAGATGGAAACAAACCCACAGATTCACAAGATTGTGGAGAAATTTGCAGATGTGTTTCAAGTTCCTATTGAATTACCACCTAAGAGAGATCATGATCACAGAATTCCATTGGTGGAAGGTGCTCAACCAGTGAATGTTACACCATACAAACACCCTCCAACATAGAAAGACGCTGTTAAAGGCATGGTGAAAGAGATTTTGGAAGCAGGAGTTATAAAGAAAAGCAATAGTCCTTTTTCTTCACCCATCGTTATGGTTAAGAAAAAAGACAATTCATGGAGGATGTGTGTAGATTACAGACACTTGAACAAACAAACCATCAAAGACAAATTTCCAATACCGATAATAGAAGAGTTGATAGATGAATTGCATGGGGCTCAATTGTTTACAAAACTGGATTTGAGGTATGGTTACCATCAAATAAGGATGAATGATAAAGATGTGGAAAAAACAACATTTAGAACTCATGAAGGCCACTATGAATTCCTGGTTATGCCATTTGGATTGACCAATGCTCAATCTACCTTTCAATCTCTCATGAATGAGGTATTCAATTCTTATTTGAGGAAATTTGTACTTGTGTTCTTTGATGATATACTCATTTATAGCCAAACTATGGAGGACCACTTGTTCCATTTGGAGACTGTGTTGGAAATAATGAGGCATCACAAATTATATGCTAAGGAAAGTAAGTGTGTGTTTGGCACTGATAAAGTTGAGTACTTGGGTAATGTTATTTCTACCATGGGAGTAGCTACTGACCCTGAGAAGGTGAAGGCAATGTCTAATTGGCACGTGCCCACTAATGTGTAGCAACTCAGGGGTTTTTTGGGTCTCACAGGCTATTATAGAAGATTCATACAAGGGTATGCTAGCATTAGTAGGCCACTCACACAACTACTCAAGAAGAATAGTTTTTTGTGGACTGATGAGTCTCAATCAACCTTTGATAAGCTCAAGCATGCCATGATTAGGGATCCAGTGTTGAGGTTACCTGATTTCACCAAGGAGTTTACCTTGGAAACTGATGCATCAGGGGTGGGATTAGGAGTTGTGTTGTTACAAGAAGGGCATCCTATAGCTTTTCTTAGCAAAACACTTTCACCCAAACACCAGCTTATGTCTACTTATGAGAAATAATTCTTAGCCATTGTATGTGCATTAGAAAATTGGAGAGGTTACTTGTTGGATAGACATTTTAATTTTAAAACTAGCCATTTTAGTCTTAAGTACTTATTGGATCAAAGGATGTCTACTCATGCTCAATTGCAGTGGTTACCAAAGTTAATGGGGTTTGATTATGAAACTCAGTACAAAAAAGGTGTGGAGAATGTCACAGCTGATGCACTATCAAGGCTTCAATATTCTAGTGAACTATTCAGTTTGGTTACTTCTTCAATGAATACTGATTTGTACAACAAAATTGTGACCAGTTGGGATTCAGATGAGAAGCTCAAACAGGTCATTACACAGTTGAAGAATGGTCAAACTATAAAAGGGTCTTATACATGGTCTAATCAAGAGTTAAGGAGAAAAGGAAAATTGGTGGTGGGCAATGATCAAGTGTTAAGAACATAATTACTCAAGCACTTTCATGCACGGTCAGTTGGAGGTCATTCTGGGGTCAAGACAACAACTAGCAAAATTTGCAGTGTGTTTTATTGGAAGAAGTTAAGGAAACATGTCAAACAAATGGTGAGGGAATGTGATGCTTGTCAAAGAAATAAGTCAGATTTGGTTGCTTATCCAGGACTCCTACAACCATTACCTATGCCAGCTACTATTTGGTCCAGCATCTCAATGGATTTTGTGGAAAGTCTGCCTAAATCCCAGGGGTAAGACTATCATATTTGTAGTAGTTGATAGGTTGAGCAAGTATGCACAATTTATGCCCCTTGCTCATCCTTTCACTGCCACTGATGTTGCACAAGTATTCCTGGACAACATCTACAAATTACATGGGTTGCCACACACTATTATATCAGACAGGGATAAGGTCTTTTTGAGTACCTTTTGGAAAGAAATGTTTAAGCTCTTACAAGTAAAGCTGCACATGTCTACATCATACCATCCTCAAACTGATGGCCAAACTGAGGTGGTTAATAGATGCTTAGAGTGTTTTCTGAGGTGTATGACAGGAGAGCAACCCAAACATTGGATGAGATGGTTATCCTTGGCTGGATGGTGGTACAACACCAATTACCATTCTGCAATCCATACTACTCCTTTTGAAGTAGTCTATAGACAACCTCCACATGTTCATGTACCTTATGTGGGTGGTGAGAGTAAGAGGGCACAAGATAGAATGAAGTCACAAGCTAATAAACACAGGACAAAAAGATCATATGAAGTGGATGAATGGGTCTATTTGAAATTGCAGCCCCACAGGCAAGTTACCATTAGGAAGGGAAAACAGAACAAGCTATCTCCAAAATACTATGGACCTTTTCAAGTGCAGGTTAAGATTGGATAGGTTGCTTATAAGTTGAAGCTACCAGATTATTCTCAAATCCATGATGTCTTTCATGTGTCACAACTAAAAAAATGCAGAGGTGTGGTGACTCAAAGTGGCAGCTTACCAGTTTGTGGTATGAATGGTACTATGTTAGCAGAACCCATAGCCATACTAGAAAGAAGGTTGGCTAAGAAAGGCAACACAGCTGTGGTCTTTGGGCTTGTACAATGGTTAAATGGGTCAAAGGAGAATGCTACTTGGGAACCCATTGAAGAAATTCAGAGAAAATTCCCCTCTTTTGTTGTTTGATCTTGAGGACAAGATCAATTTGAGGAGGATGGATTGATAAGTACTCAAGTGACAAGGTGTTAGAATAAGTTGATGGCACGTGAGGTGCATGTGCATTGTCTTAAGACTAGACACATGAGTTGCACGTGACTTACTCCTCAACCGTCTCTAACATCTTTTCCCGCCCAAGCCTAGTTTAAATACTTGCATTGTTGTAATTCTCATTTAGCTTTAGAAATACAATTCTCTCATTTCTTATAATCTTTCAACTATTCTTGTAACCATTCAACACTTTGATAATACAAAATTGATTTTGGCGGTCTTTTTCTTCATTCTTGATTGCCCAACTGTTTTTAATCCTATAACGGATCTTAATTGATCCCTATTGGTGTCGATCACTTGTTTGACAAAGAAGAATATTACATTCATCAAAGGGTAGATTGAATTATTACGATAACGAATGGAAGTTCTGAGGCACAACATTTTCAGAGATTGCTATCACTAAGTTAATTGGTATGTTTCAAAATCGAACCAGAAGACAAGAAAAACATGTTTTAAATAACGTTCAAATATATCATAATTTTTAGTTTTCTATATTTTCATCTGAAAGTAAGCTAAAATAATTGTCCAAAAAAAAAGTTACTCTCTCTAACAGATTATTGTCTCGAGAAAAAAAACAGACATTTTAACAACATGAATTCACTACACTCATCAACCAATTAGACCATGCGTAATTGCACAAAGAAGACACATTCTTTGTCAAAGTGGCGATTTCATGACGCGTTCATCCCTATTAGGGTGTCCATGAGCACGCCTCTTCAATATAAAAATGCACAACTCGGTCATGCAGACGACCAATCTTGGTTTTGTGTTTGTGTGTCATTTTGATTTTGGTTGGATGCATATGTGTTTAAGTGGGGTTTTTTTTAGTAGTGAAGTTGGTTGTCTAATTATACTAAGTTGGTGATGAAGTTGATTATAGAGAGATATAGCGAAGTGGCGGTATTAAATGCGGTCTTGGGGTCTTATTAATATACCCGACCTTAAATATAATTATTTCTCACTAAACTATCATTTCCATATCTCACCACGGCGGGATTGGGTATGTTGTTCACTAAACTATCATTTGATTGGTTAAACAAACACTACTCTAAACCGCTCTAAAGACAGAGAAGCCTTTCACAAACCACATCACATTCAGATCACATCAGCTTCTTCACTTTACCATTTGAGCTAACAAATCAACATCCCATTCCCGACCTTAAATATAATTATTTCTCACTAAACTATCATTTCCATATCTCACCATGGCGGGATTGGGTATGTTGTTCACTAAACTATCATTTGATTGGTTAAACAAACACTACTCTAAACCGCTCTAAAGACAAAGAAACCTTTCACAAACCACATCACATTTAGATCACATCAGCTTCTTCACTTTACCATTTGAGCTAACAAATCAACATCCCATTCCTTTGATACTTTAAGCCTTTAAGAGCATCTTCAATATAAAAATGCACAACTCGGTCATGCAGGCGACCAATCTTGGTTTTGTGTTTGTGTGTCATTTTGATTTTGGTTGGCTGCATATGTGTTTAAGTGGGTTTTTTTAGTAGTGAAGTTGGTTGTCTAATTATACTAAGTTGGTGATGAAGTTGATTATAGAGAGATATAGCGAAGTGGCGGTATTAAATGCGGTCTTGGGGTCTTATTAATATACCCGACCTTAAATATAATTATTTCTCACTAAACTATCATTTCCATATCTCACCACGGCGGGATTGGGTATGTTGTTCACTAAACTATCATTTGATTGGTTAAACAAACACTACTCTAAACCGCTCTAAAGACAGAGAAGCCTTTCACAAACCACATCACATTCAGATCACATCAGCTTCTTCACTTTACCATTTGAGCTAACAAATCAACCTCCCATTCTCGACCTTAAATATAATTAATTCTCACTAAACTATCATTTCCATATCTCACCATGGCGGGATTGGGTATGTTGTTCACTAAACTATCATTTGATTGGTTAAACAAACACTACTCTAAACCGCTCTAAAGACAAAGAAACCTTTCACAAACCACATCACATTCAGATCACATTAGCTTCTTCACTTTACCATTTGAGCTAACAAATCAACATCCCATTCCTTTGATACTTTAAGCCTTTAAGAGCATCTACTATCAGAAGTTCAAGAATAAGTTTATAATTGTTGAAAATGTTTTTGTTTATTTCAACCATAGTGGATCTTCATTTCATGTCTATGTGGCATGCAAAATGTCCTAAACCTTGTACCTCATCAGAGCATCCACAATGATTGACTTTTTAAGTAGGTTTATAACATGTCAAATCATTAATTCATAAAAGGATAATGACAAAAAAATGCATCGAACTTGACCACTTCTGCAATTGTGTGTAGCCAACTATTTTTTTTCACTGTAACACAAACCTGTTGATTTTTTGTTGTTGTATGTACGCTTTCCAGCGTGTTACAACACTTGGACTGCCAGCGTGTTTAGGTGTTACACATGTACTGCCACCGTGTCAAAACTATTTTTTTTTACCTTTTTTTGTCATTTTGTACCCCACATATCCCAACCACACATTTATTAACACAAACCCTTATTCCAATTTCACCTCAACCACACAAAACAAAGTATGAGATCTTCATCATCTTCTTCAAGATCCAATCATATGACCTTGCAACAACTCATCAATGCAACTCATCGTTAGTGTCCTTTTCCTATCGAAGAACAAGTTTCATGGACCATTGATAACCCCAAAAAGATTTAAGGCTTGTCCTATTTATGTAAGAATTTTGTACTTTTCGTTTTTTGGTTTTAATAGATTGGATTTGTTTTATTTTGGATACCTGTTGAGTTTTCTTGTATGTGTGATAGGATGAAGACAAAAAGTGTAAGTTTTACGGGTTCTTAGATCCCGAGCTACCAAGTGACTACTACAAAGTTTTATTTTTCGAGTTATATTAAGAAAACAAAAGGTTGAATAACATGCTTAAGAGAAAAAAAATCCACTCAAGCTTCAAGTTTGGAAATGGGTCAATTGAAGGAAAATGGTCAGTTGAAGGAAGAATTGACTTTAATAAAGTCAAAATTTGGAGTCTATGGCAAACTTGTAGTTGTGTTTAGTTTCTTTGTTCTTTTGATATGTTTTGTTGTTGCAACTTAGTATTGTGCATTGACACTTGTGGTTAGTTTGTGTTATTTTGGTAGGATGTGTTTTAGTAGTGTGTGACATCTAGAATCAATGCATCATCCTACAACTATATTGTGTAGCATTGTAGTCTCCACTCTTTATTTTGTGTTTATAATCACCCTTTAAACATTTTAATATCATACCATATACTGATGCACAAAAAACAGTTAACATAAGATACAAACTACACTTGATATTCATCATTTCCAAATGGTAAATTGTCAATACATCCTAATGCCCATAATGTACAAAACTGAGCATTAAAGTGACATCAAACTGCATCACTTAGTAGTTTTAAGTTGCATACTTACATGACAGTTACCCAAATTCCAAATTACATCTAAGTGCACAACATATAGGTACAAAAGAAGTACACAGAGTTAAAACATTAGTTACACACACAACTTCTAATTTTTCAAGTCGAAAACATATAGATACAAAAGATGTGGACATACTGATATTTCATTTTAATCCAGAGTGTGAGGTCTGGAATTTGAGCTACCAATTCCTGGGTGATTCTTTGAAAGTTTCTTCTTGAGGATTCTTTCACTTTTTTCTCTTGGTCTTGGTATCACAAAGTTCCTCCTTGCTCTTGGAGTTGCTTGTTCTGCCATTGGAGATGATGGTGTGCCATTTGAGCTGATGGCTATGCCACTAGAGTTGTTGTCTGTGATGCTTGAGTAGGTGCATCATGAGTGTAAAAAGTAGATGTCTGAGAAGGTGCATCATAATTTTGAGTCTGAGAAGGTTCATCAATTGGAGCAGACATACTATATGTTTCACCAATACCAAACCATCTTCACAACCTTAAACCAGAAAAAAACCTACCATTTCCCCTTTTACTTGATCCCATTTGCACTATCCCTCTTTGCCTCAGACTGTCAACAAAACTTACCTTTTTCCTACTTATCTTTGAAGGGGGTTTAGGTGGTAACACAACTGTTGTCTATGATGTCTCACTAGGTCCAGCATCAGTTGAAACACATGGTGGTACTACTGGTTCATCAACAACTGGTGGAATTGGATGAAAACCTGGAATTGGAATAGATGGTGGTACCATGGGATCCTTATCAACTAATGAGTTAACTTTTTTAGGTCTACCTTTATTAGCTGGGGGTTTAGGTGGTATAACAAAAGTTGGATTCTTGCAACCTGGTTTGTTATAACCTTTTTGCAAACAATTTTGACAAGTTATTTGAATTCCAGTGTTAGGAATTTTGTTTGGGTTTTAATTTTCATGAGGGGCTCTAATTCTCTTTTTTGGTGGCCTACCAGGCATCTTTTTTGGTTTAGTAGGCAATACCCTAGACATCTCACTATAGTCTAACCAAAAGTTTACTCCATCTACTGGATGTAGGTATTGATGATAAGTAGCATAAAACATATGTTTTCTAAAACAATCTGGGACATAGGCTTCTACCCTCCTATTCAATTTGAAGATAACTGAAATGGCATGACTACATGGCAAACCTGATAGTGGCCATATCCTACAGCTACATGTTCTATGTTCTTCATCTACTCCATAAGCTTCTGATCCATTTCTCACTTAAAAAACAGCTCCACCAGCCGGGATAACATGCCAAAACCTCAAAAGGATATAAGTGTAAATGTAATTAGTCTTTGTTGATCTTTAATGATGTAAATTTATATGTAAATGTAGATGCAGCTGTAAATGTAAATTAACTTTGTTGATCTTTAAGGTATTCCAACCTTTTCTGAATGTTTAGACAAATTTCAGTGTCTTCTTTCCATTTTTCCAACATCTTCCTCATCGTATTCATTCTCTCCTTAACTATAACCTTCATTGCTTCCAGCATTGTAATTAATGGTTCATTTCTTACTCTTAATAGCACAGAGTTAAAAAAACTCACCAAAACCATTTTAGACAGCCTCACAGTTGTTACCTATGTGAAAATAGGCTCTTGACCAAGTTTTGGGATTTTTATCTAGTAGATACTGATATGCATTTGGATTGGCCCTTTTCATCTTGCCCATTATCTTGTTGAAGAGTCCAGGGTAACTAGCTTTAGAGGCAACCAAGAATAAGTTTCTAAACTCAACACCACCATATTGTTTTCTAAACCCCTCATAAATGTGTCTAGCACATTGCTTGTGTCCGCATATGTCATCACGTCCTTTATAGCTTCAATCAATCCCTGCATTTACATATTACATAGTTAAAAATGAATTCATTATAAAAACATATCACATAATTTCATTTTGTTAGGAAAAAATACAGTCAAAACATAGTTACCTTGTATTGGTCTGAGATCAATGTTAACCCATTTCCAGTTGGGTAACCAATATCTTCTCCAAGTAACTCCAAAAACCATATCCAATTATCCTTGTTCTCTACATTAAACACAGCCCATGCTACTGGAAATATGTGGTTGTTTCCATCTCTAGTAATTGCCGTAAGGATTTCCCCAACATTTGGCTTTTTAAGGAAACATCCATCTAAAGCAATTACCGGTCTACATCCCCTCTTCCATCCCTCTTTCAGTCCATTAAAGCAGGCATAAAATCTATCAAAATAGGTTTTCTCATCTAGATTCACTGTAACCCCAACCCTAACTGTTGAGCCCTCATTAGAATCTAATATAGCCTTAGCATATGACCTTATATAAGCATAATGATCCTCAACAGTTGTTTCCGCTTCATTCAATTCCCAACCTTTTGCATACCTACATTGTGATAGACTTACACTGCACTTATATTTTTTCATCACTAAATCTGCAATTTCATGTAACTTAATATCTGGATTCATCCTAATCTTACTGCCAAAATGTTTACCAATCTACTTGTAGCTCACTAAAGTTCCATACTTAAAATCTCTAGTACAAGTATGGTTATCCTCAAGAGGCATTACTTGAAATGATTTCTCACCTTTCAGTTCTTTTCCGTAACACCTCCATGGGCATTTAGATCCTTCACCTTTCTTCTCAATTGGATATCTTTTCCACTTATTTCTCTTCCCTTTTTCTGGATCCTTGAGCCTCTCTGGCTTAACCCACACTTAGCTATTACCTGGGTTTTTGAGCTTCTGTAAAATCATAGAGAAAATCCATTTGCCAAAGCATAATAAGTCAAGCAATCCCTAAATTGAGCAGCATCAACATACTTTTCACCAACCTGAAATAAAAAAGCTCTGTTAATTGGAATCAATGAAACAATGCATACAATTCTATATAATTAAACACATGACCTTTGGTTTCCTCCATTTCCAATGTGTATCCACATCATGAATAGGATACTTGTCCAGCTTTGTTTCAACTAATGTAAATGGATCTGTAAGATCATCATCATCTTGCCTCAAGTTCCTCATCAAATCATCCATGAATTCCTCATGTTCCATTACTTTTGCACTGTCACCATCATTATAACTTATATATAGTCTAGAACTGCTCTCACATCCATCTTTATCAGAACATGATCTCTGCTTAGATGTCTTGGGGGCCCTCTGTTGGGTTTTAGGTTCCAGTGAAAGGAATTATTCTAAGTATGGAACCACTGCCAGCTTAAAGGAAACCACGACTAGAAGAAAGGAATCCACTGCTATGTTAAACCACGGCTAGTAGTCACATGGAACCACTGCTAATGTAATCTAAGCAATGCTAGTTAGATATGTCGGTTTAACGTTTTGTATTAGATAAATATGGAAAAGATATTTATCTTGTAGGTTACGTATTGTATATTGTAAAGGACTCCTTAGCCTATAAAAGGAGGTCCTAGGTTAGAGTTAGATATACGTGTGTTAGATATATCTAAAGTCGATACACTTCAAGGTTGTAAAACCCTAATACTATTCAGAGTATTCGTATTAATAATATTGAGGTGTTTAGTGTTTATTACTGTTATTCTTCTTAAGGTTAAATATTAAATTCCGCGTAGTGTTTAACAGTTTGTTTAAGTTTAAGTCAGTTTCTATATTAGATCGTTTGCTCAACTGGGATCAACACCCTCTTTTCCTTGGATTTTCTATTCCTAAGTTCAATTAATTCATCTTTACCTTTTGACAAGTAGTCTACAGACTTATCAGAGTATTCACTCTCAGTGTCACTATACATTGAGTATTTCCCTCTTACTTCTAATTCACTATCACTGTCACTAGAATCATGATCCATAACACTTGGGTTCACATTTTCTTGAATCACAATACCATTACCCTTTCTAACCACATGCTTTCTTTTCCGTACTTTACCTTTATCTTTCATAATACCCTTACCCTTATCTACTGGCTTTTTACCTTGTGCATCAGAATCATCAGAATGGTCAGCAACCACTTCATCAACATGATCAACAACCACTTCATCAGTCATAAGTGGTGCATCAGAAGGATCAACAACCACTTCATCATTCATAAATGGTGCATCAAAATGATCACCAGCCACTTCATCATTAACATGTGTTTAAGTGGTGAGTTGTCTCCTAACTGTTCTAGGTTTTAGTGGTGCATCAGAATGATCAACAAACACTTCATCATTAATTTGTGTTTCAGTGGTAAGTTGTCTCCTAACAGTTCTAGGCTTAAGTGGTGAATGCAGGTGTCGTGCTTCTTCCTCAGCCCATTCAACTAGTTCATCCCATGACATATTCCCATCATCCTTTTTCCTAATCCCATTAATCCTAAGTTTAGATGTGGCCTCATCACAAGAATCCTCAAAACACAAGTTTGGAATGTAATATTCATCCAACTTCTGAGGAATGTGTGCCAAATAAATGTTTAATATCCCATAAGTTTAAGCAAATCCATACATTGCTTCCAATTCGACATCACCTCCAATTATTTTCATCCCAACATCTAACTCACACTCTAGTAACTTAAAAACATGGCATAAAAAGTTATTTCAAGCTTCTCTTCTAAAAACTTACGCAAACTTTGATAGTCAAACAACTTATCTTTTCCAATCCTCATCTTATAAACAACTCCGTTTTCATACCTTAATGGTGAGAAATAGAACACTCCATCAAAGAGATAGGCATCTTAAGGAGCCATCCTGTAAACAAATTATATTTATATATTCAATAACTGAAACCCTAAACACCATGCACATGAAAACAAAAATAAAACAATAAATTAGTGTAGGGGACCAATAGAATATACTATATATTACCTTTTGCCCACATCAATTTAACAAAAGCACTACAAATGATGATGAATTTGGTACTATATTAAATTAGGGTTTGTGGGGTAAAAGGAAAAGAAAGAGATAGATGATCGATTAAAGTATGTGTGTGAAAAAAAGTGTTGGGTTGACTTAGGGTTATCTTATATGTGTAGTTAAAAAAAAGTAGTGTTGACACGGTGGCAGTACATGTGTAACACCCAAACACGCTGGGAGTCCAAGTGTTGCGACATACTGGAAAGCGTACATACAATAACAAAAAATCAACAAGTTTGTGTTACAATTAAAAAAAAATAGTTGGCTACACACAATCGCATAAGTGGTCAAGTTCGATGCATTTTTTTCTCATTATCCCATTCATAAACTATAAACTTGTTACCACTATGTATAAACCTTTTATAATTATATCAAATATTCAACATAACACATGCATTAAATTATGAAAAGGTCTAGGATCTTGGAATTTTTCATGACATATAGATATAAACCACAAGTTCACTACGGTTGAAACAAAAAATAAACCTTTTCATAGCTTTTAGACCTTTTTATAAACCTCTTATAGTGGATGCCCTCATAGTCTCAAGTCAAGATATTTAATGCATGTATTATGTGAAACAATTACAAAACTTTAAAATTTTTGTATCATAATGGAGATAAGTTTATTAACCCAAAAGGTTTATAAAATATGGATGTGACATGAAATATTCAATTTTTAAAGCCTTATAAATATTAACCAAAATGGATGCCCTAAAGACATCGTTTAACTCTAGCTAATACTTAAGTTGAAGCTTTATACATTCCATAATAATACTTAATTTGATACTTGAAGCAAACATATTTCGAGTCTTGAGACATCAGACGCGTGGGTGATTATAACCAATCATTTTCCCTTTAATATATGGGCAGAAATAGTATAATTTTTTGCTCTAAGCTATATCTCTTATATAATTCAACCAATTCGAAAAGTTCAATTATGTTCAACAAGGTCCGTTTACATTTCAACATATCACTAAGGTCTACATGAAAAGTGTGATATTTCACAATTTAAAGTCCGAAGCGGGGACTTTAATGTTCAACCAACACATATAAAAAACTAGAATAAGACTCCCATACATAATGAACCTTGATATAATTTAACAAGTTCAAGAAACGATACGAGATTTTAAATCACGTATTCCACCCTCTTTTCTTTCTACATCTTTTAGCTTCTGAATGATATTTCGCAAACGAGAATCTTGTCCTTCATCTGGGATGAGAGGCAGCAACATTGAAAAAGTAGCATAATCAGGCACAAAACCTCGGTTGATCATTTCTTCAAGAAAATTTTCTGCCTCTTGACACTCGTTTTTCTTCAACAACTCTCTAACAATAACATTGTATGTGAAACTATTCGGCAAACAACCATTTTCTTCCATATTCTGAAGTAATTCTTTAGCTTTACTAAATAACCCTTCTCGGAAAAGCACACGTATCACCACGCTATATGTCTTCATATGTGGTTTCAATCCTTTTAACAAGAGTTCATCAAACAAATCCATTGCCATGTTATGCTTCCCACATTTGCTAAAACCATCAATCAGGATAGTATACAAGTGTATATCTTTCATCGATTCATTGTTTTCCAGAGAGCGGAAGAGAGCCAATGCGTCAGAACACTCGGAGTTTTTGCACATTCCGTTTAACAATATATTATAAGTACATACATCTGGAGTCATTGCATCTCATTGAAGAGATCTCTTGCAGCTGTAGGATTCTCCAATTGAAACAAACCTTGCAACACTGTGTTGTAAGTACAAACACTAGGAATCAAACCTTTGTCTGAGATTTCTCGAAATATATTCATGGCCTCATCGATTTGTTTTTTCTTGCAGTATCCATTTATCAAGCTGTTATAAGTGATGATGTTTGGCCTAAGCTCCTTCTCCACCATGCGATCAACAACTTTCTTTGCCTCATCTAATTCACCACGTAAACAATATCCATCAATTAGTGCACTATAAGTGATTACATCTGGATGTAGACCTCTTCGTACCATTGCTTGAACAGCAAGATCTGCATCTTTTACCGATCCTTGCTTGCAAAATGCATCTACCAAGATCGTATATGTATGTAAATCTTGAGGGATGCCTTTCTCCTCCATCTCTATCAACATTTTTGCTGCCTCACTCTCTCTACCAAAGTTACATAGACCATGAATCAAAGAGTTGTAAGTTATAACATTTGCATGGATGCCTTTTCCAATCATCTTGTTGAAGAGTTGCAATGCTTCATCAATCATTCTGTCTTTGCAGAGGCTATCAATGATGGCAGTATATTGTTCCACTCTAGGTTTACAGGAACCTTTTTCCATGAACCTGAGTAATTCATGGGCCTTGCTAGTGTAACCAACTTTACACAGGCCGTTAATGACAGTTCCATACATAACCTGATTAGGCTCACAAAGTTTGTGTCTAATGAGTTTCTTAAATAACTCAACAGCTTCGAAAACCCGATCAGCAAGAACAAGGCCATTAACGAGAGTGCTATAGGTGGCGACATTGGGAGGATGACCTAGCTTGAAGATGGTGGCTAATAAGGCAAAACAATAACTGAGTTGTTTAAGGTGGGAATAGCAGTTGATAGAGATGCTCATTGCAAAGATATCACGAGGAATAATGTTTCATCTTAACAATATTTATAATGAGCTTGTTAAATTCAATGATGGAAGGTGGAGGTTTTCGGTGAAGCATTTCATCAAACAGTTGGAGTGCATCACTGAGATTGGTGAATTTTGGAACACCATTTGAAGCATGTTGTTTGACAGAGAAGAATCTTACATACAAAGGGTAGATTGGATTATAAGAAGAAGAATAATCAGTGGGCGAGGAATTGGCTTTATTATTACAGTAACGAATGGGAAGTCTTTGACACAGCATTTTTAAAGTGATCAAAAGTAGCCGAGTTTGTACTTTGGACTGAAATAACATCAACCCATCCAAGACCTTATTTTAAAGAGGTCAAAAGTTCTTCAAGTCACTATTAATTATATAGTTATAGGTATATGTGTGTAAAAATAAACCGAAAACTGATATGATCCCACTAAAATACAGAAAAACGGTTTCTCTAAAAACCGGTGTCTCAAAAACCTAAGCGCCAGATTGAAACCGGTTTGCATATTTCAAAAGTCGACCAGTTTGAAACCGGCTTAAACCGTACCGATTGTGGAAGCCGGTTTTTGAAACCGGTTAAAACTGGTTTTTTTAAACGTTATAAGCCTTTATTACACCTAGAGGTGCACATTTCGGTTACAAACCCTGAACCGAACCGGTTTCAAAACCAGTTTCGGTTCAAGTCAAACGGTCAAAAACCAGTTTTGACTCAAACCGGTTCGGTTTGAAACCGGTTTTAGACATTAAAAAGCGGTTCCATAACCTTGAACTAATTCGGTTTAAACCGGTTTGAGACCAAACCAGTTTGATTTAAACCGGTCGACATCTAAACATGCAACCGGTTTTCAAACGGCCGGTTCGATTATATTAAGACCGGTTTTTGAAAAAACCGGTTTCGCATGTTTTTCAATTCGGTTCAGAAACCGGTTAGTTTACACCCAACATTTATTGATGATATTTCTTGTTATTGGGCCTGTATTTGAGCCCAAATTTGTAAAATATAGTTTAGTAGTAATAAAATTAGGCCCAAAATTTATACACATCATGCCTTTTTACTAGCAAGTCATCCAAATAGAGACCAGAATCATGCCTTTTTATTAGTTTTGTTCCACACATTAAAACCGGTTTTCGGAACTGGTTTGACGTAAACCGGTTTAGACCAGTTACAAACCGGTTCGGCATTTTCAATCCCAAAACCGTTTTCAAACCGATCCGGTTTTAGGTCAAATCGGTTTGTTGACTTTTTGACTCCATCCAATCCGGTTTGGCCGAAAATCCGATTTGCACACCTCTAGTTACAGGTCATCACCTACTAAATAAACTAGACAATGCCAAATGGGCCAAACATGTTAAAACAAGTAACATAAATTGGCTCATACTCTAGGCAGCTTAACGAGCAAAGTTGATATATACTTGAGAAGTTTAGGAAATGATGTGGGATCTCATATCAGGTTATCTTTTGAATAATAGTCCGTATACGAGAATCTTGTCCTACACTAGGGATTAAGGGTAGCAACATTGCCATGGTAGAAGCATCAGGCAAAAAACCTCGGTTAATCATTTCTTCCAAATGAATCTCTGCCTCTTCATACTCGTTTTTCTTCAACAACTCTCGAACAATAACATTGTAAATGATGCTATCCGCCAAACAACCACTTTCCTCCATCTTTGTAAGCAAATCTTTAGCTTTATCAAATAATCCTTGTTGGCAATGCACAATGACCATCACAGTATATGTCTTCACATTGGGTTTCAGTCCTTCAAATACAAGTTCATCAAACAGATCCAATGCCAAGTTAGGTTTCCCACATTTGCTACAACCATCAATCATTATATTATACAAAGCGACATCTTTCTTCAATTCATTGTTTTCCAGCGTTCGGAAGAGAACCAACGCATCAGAAAGCTGTGAGTTTTTACACATTCCATGGAGCAAGATACGACATGTAACTATATCTTGGGTCACGCCATTGGCTTGCATCTCTTTGAAGAGTTTGCTAGCAGCTGCGGGATTCCCCGATTCAAACAAACCTTGCATCATACTGCTGTAAGTAAAAACATCAGGAGACAAACCCTTGTTCGAGATTTCTCGAAATAGTTTCATGGCCTCCTTGATTCTCCTCTTTTTGCAATATCCATTTATCAAGCTGCTATAGGTGATTATGTCGGGCATAAGCCCCTTCTCAGACATGCGATCAACAACTTTCTTTGCTTCATCTATTTCACCACGCAAACAATACCCGTCAACTAGTGCACTATAAGTAAATACATTCGGATGTAGACCTCTACGTTCCATTGCTTGAACAGCAAGCTCTCCATCTTTTACAGATCCTTGCTTGCAAAAGGCATTCACCAAGGTCGTGTAGGTATGCAAATCTGGAGGGATACCTTTATCCTCCATCTTTATCAACATTTTTGCTGCCTCACTCTCTCTACCAAAGTTACATAGACCATGAATCAAAGAGGTATAAGTGATAACATCAGCATTGACTCCTTTTTCAGTCATCTCATTGAAGAGCCGTAGTGCATCATCGACCATTCTGTCTTTGCAGAGGCTATCGATAATTGTGTTGTACTGATCCACCCACGGTTTACATGGTCCATTTTCCATAAACCTGAGCAACTCAAGGGCCTTGCTAGTATAACCTACTTTACAAAGCCCATTAATGATGATTCCATACATATATTGATCAGGCTCACGAATTTTCTGTCTAATGAGTTTCTTAAATAACTCAACAGCTTCGAAAACCCGATCAGCAAGAACAAGGCCATTAATGAGAGTGTTATAGGTAGTTAAATCAGGAGGATGACCCAGCTTGAAGATGGTGGCTAATAAGGCAAAACTATAATTGACTTGTTTAAGGCGGGAATAGCAGTTGATAGAGATGTTGATTGTATAGATATTAGAAGGAATACCGATCAAGTTAATTTGCTTAAAAAGCGAAAGCGCGGTAGAATAATGTTTCATCTTAACAACAGAAGTAATGAGCTTGTTGAATTCAATGATGGAAGGTGGAGGTTTTCTGTGAAGCATTTCATCAAACAGTTGGAGCGCATCGTTGAGATTGGTGAATTTTGGAACACCATTAGAAGCCTGTTGTTTGACAGAGAAGGATCTTACATACAAAGGGTAGATTGGATTATGCGGAAACAGAAGAAAGGAATTGGATTTATTATTACAATAACGAATGGGAAGTCTTTGACACAGCATTTTTAGATATTGGCTGGCTCCCCACGACACCAAGATATTTAAAGTGATCAAAAGTAGGAGTGCAGAATGATTATAACATGTTTGTACTTTGGACTAAAATAACATCAACCCATATTTTAAAGGGAAGCTGCGAGCATATATTCACAAAGCACATTACAACAGTTTAATGCACATAATTTACTGTTTTAATCAAAAGTAGGAGTGCAGACTGATTATTACATGTTTGTTCTTTGGACTGAAATAACATCAACCCATCAGTACAACAGTTTAATACATATAATTTAGTGTATCAATCAAAAGGTAAAATGTGTAAATCATTTCTCATTTTAAAGTGGTCAAAAGCTCTTCAAGTGACTATTAATATTATAGTTATATGTAGGCGTGTAAAAAAAACCGAAAATCAATCAAATCCGAATAAAAAAGCTGAAATCCGGTTTCCCTAAACACCGGTTTAGGGAAAACTGGTTTCCCAAGAACCGAACCACCAAGTTTCGGTTTGCATGTTTCAAAAGTCAACCAGTTTAAACTAGACCGGTTTTGAAAGCCGGTTTATGAAATCGATTTAAATCGGTTTTTTTAAACATTATAAGCCTCTTTTACACACGACACCACATTTGAGCCTGTATTTCAGTATTTCTGATATTTCTTTTTTTTGGGCTTATATTTGAGCCCAAATTTGTACACATCATGCCTTTTTACTAGCAAGTTATCCAAACAGCAACCAGAATCATGCCTTTTTACTAGTTTTGTTCCACACATTAAAACCGGTTTGACGTAAATTGATTTAATACCGGTTCGGCATTTTCAATCCCAAAACCGGTTTCAAAACGATCTGGTCTTAGGTCAAACCGGTTTGTTGACTTTTTGACTTGATCCGATCCGATTTTTAAACCGAACCGGTTTGGCCGAAAATCCGATTTGTACACCTCTTAGTTACAGCTCATCACCTATAAAGTAAAATAGACAATGCCAAATGGGCCAAACATGCTAAAACAAGTAACAAAAAATGGCTCATAGTCTCATGCTCTAGGCAACTTATCGAGCAAAGTTGATATACTTGAGAAGTTTAGGAAATGATGCGGGATCTCATATCAGGTTATCTTTTGAATAATAGTCCGTATACGAGAATCTTGTCCTACACTAGGGATTAAGGGTAGCAACATTGCCATGGTAGAAGCATCAGGCAAAAAACCTCGGTTAATCATTTCTTCCAAATGAATCTCTGCCTCTTCACACTCGTTTTTCTTCAACAACTCTCGAACAATAACATTGTAAATGACGCTATCCGCCAAACAACCATTTTCCTCCATCTTTGTAAGCAAATCTTTAGCTTTACCAAATAATCCTTGTTGGCAATGGACACTCACCATAACAGTATATGTCTTCACATTGGGTTTCAACCCTTTATTTACAAGTTCATCAAACAGATCCATTGCCAAGTTAGGTTTCCCACATTTGCTACAACCATCAATCATTATATTATACAAAGCAACATCTTTTTTCAATTCATTGTTTTCTAGCTTTCGGAAGAGAACCAATGCATCAGAAAGCTGTGAGTTTTTACACATTCCATGGAGCAAGATACGATAAGTAACTATATCTTGAGTCACGCCATTGGCTTGCATCTCTTTGAAGATTTTGCTAGCAGCTGCGAGATTCCTCGATTCAAACAAACCTTGCAACATGCTATTATAGGTAACACCATTAGGAATCAAACCCTTACTCCGAATTTCTCGAAACAGATTGATGGCCTCATCAATTTTCTTCTTCTTGCAGTATCCATTTATCAAGCTGTTATAGGTGAAGATGTTTGGCCTAAGCTCCTTTTCCACCATGCGATCAACAACTTTCTTTGCCTTATCTAATTCACCACGTAAACAATATCCATCAATTAGTGCACTATAAGTGATTACATCTGGATGTAGACCTCTTCGTACCATTGCTTGAACAGCAAGCTCTGCATCTTTTACAGATCCTTTCTTGCAAAATGCATCCACCAAGATTGTATATGTATGTAAATCTGGAGAGATTCCTTTTTCCTCCATCCCTATCAACATTCTTGCAGCCTCACTCTCTCGGCCAAACTTACAAAGTCCATTAATCAAGGAGCTGTATGTAATAACATTTGCGTGGACGCCTTTTTCAATCATCTTGGTGAAGAGTCGTAATGCATCATCAGCCATTCCGTCTTTGCAGAGGCCATCAATTATTGCATTGTATTGTTCAACACCAGGTTTACACGATCCTGATTCGATAAAGCTGAGCAATTCAAGAGCCTTGCTAGTGTAACCTACTTTACAGAGCCCATTTATAACAGTTCCGTACATAACCTGATCAGGCTCACATAGCTTATGTCTACGCAGTTTCTTAAATAGTTCAACAGCTTCGAAAACCCGATCAACAAGAACTAGACCGTTTATGAGAGTGGCATAGGTGGCCAAATCAGGAGGATGGCCTAGCTTGAAGATGGTGGCTAATAAGGCAAAGCCATGATTGACTTGATTAAGGCGAGTATAGCAGTTAATAGATATGTTGATTGCATAGACATCACCAGAAATACCCATAGTATTGATTTGTTTAAAAAGTGACAGGGCGGTCGAATAATGCTTCATCTTAACAATATTCATAATGAGCTTGTTAAATTCAATGATAGA
>OU343218.1:257349618-257417248 GCA_910596185.1 Chrysanthemum makinoi
CCAACAATTTAAAAAACCCACTTTCATCATTTTTTTCAAATATTAATATCTTTCAAACTGTTAATCGTTAAGCGAAAAAAAATATATCATTGCGACGAGCATTTAATTATCTTTCTATAGATAGGCACTTTGATATACTTTCGACAAAAAAAATTTTTTCGTATTTTTAACGTTTTTTTTTTTTAAGTTTTTTCGTTTTTTTACGTTACTGAAATTTGCATTGAAAAATCATATATGATAAAACACTAATTTGAATATCATATGTGATATTAGTGTAATATCATATATGATATGTAATATCACATGTGATATTAGTGTAATATCATATATGATATTACATATAATATCACATGTGATATTCAATTTAGTGTTTTATCATATATGATTTTTTATGTAAATTTCAGTAACGTAAAAAAACGAAAAAAATAACGAAAAAACGTGAAAAAACGAGTTTTTTTTTTCTTTTTTCGAAAGTATATCAAAGTGCCCGTCTATAGAAAGATAATTAAATGCTCGTCGCGATGGTGTAAATATTTTCACTTAACGATTAACGGTTTAAGAGATATTTAAATTATAAAAAATAGGTGAAATAATAAAATGCTTTTAATCTTAGCCATTGATTTCTTTTTAAATGGATGGTGGAGATGAGTCCCTTGGTATGTGAAAAAAGTTTGGTATGTAAAATAACTCTCCTCTATATATATACATATATATATATATATATATATTGGATTATTTAAAAAGTTGATCTCAAGAGAAAAGTGAGAGAAGTGATCTCAACCGTTAGATCACCCCCTCTTTCCCTCTTTTTTTCCACACCAAACTACAAGGACCTAACTGTAACTTTCTTCATTTTTAAGGGTAAGTATTATAAATTCGTCCCTATTTGCTACTCTATCATATAAAATGCCTAACTTTTTCATTATTTCTTTTTTTCCTCTTTTTCATTTCTCTGATTCTCTCTCGCTTCTCATTTTTTCCTGTGAATATTGCTTCCAATCTCTACACAATCAACACAATAAACATGATTTCCTATCAGATTCACTCAATCATCTCGTTCTAATGTCATAATCGCTGATCAAAGTAAGTTCTTAAAAAATTTTTGATTATAATTTTGTTACCAAAGATAAAAAAAATAAACCTGATATACGTATTTGTTAGAGTTTATTTGTACCAATTATTTGTTTATTATGAGTTAGGGTTTTGTTTTATGAATTTTGATTTTGGTAATCATCATGTTTGTTCATTGATGTATTGTTTTAAGTGCTTTTGTGACCTAATGCATTGTATAGATTAGTTATTTGAAGTAAATTTGAGAAAAAATGGCTTGGGATCACGTTTACAAAAACTGCACACAAGGTGTTTGATAAAATGCCTAAATTAAATTTTATAACTATGATGCACTGATTTTAAACTGCGGGTGTGGAGTTTGAGTGCGAGGATATGACATATAGTGTAGGGAAAGGTGGATCTGATTCTGATCACATTGAATACGTACAAACGAGGTACTACAATAATATTCCTAAAACCCTCTTACAAGCCATCAGTTATGTGTTCTTTTACTTTTAGTTTGTGACTATTTGAAGCTTATTTATTCGTTTAACATTGTATACTTGTTGCTAATTATTCAATGCACCAGTTTCTTACCTCAGTTTTTTATAAAGTACGGCTCTCCGCCAATTATTGAGAATTTGAGATGGATAGAGTGACGTGGCTGTTTATCAAACACTCTTTGTAGCTAGTTTTGACGGAACTGGTGTTGTTTCATTGTGAAAACGAGTTGTAATTGGTTTAGTTATAATGTGATTTCTAAGGTTTCGTAAAGTGTTAGCAGGTTTTTGCGGTATCTTATAGAATTGTGAGATGGACCTTTAAAAGAACTACATTTAAGGCCACGTTTAGCTAATTTAGTTAGAAACCTACAATCTAGAATGTTGGAAATTAATATGAACCAGATGTCTCTCTTTACGATACGCCTAAACTTGGGACTTTGTGTAATTAAGTTGTACTAAGTCTAATCTTAAAAGGATTGTTTATTAGTTTTTGGTATGAATTCTATTGAAAATTTTCGATTGAACTGCATATGAAATCTTTTTAGCTAGTATGATTGAACCTTTTTCGGCTTTTTTACGGATTTGACTTGTGGAAACTATGAACTAAATTTTAATCTTTGCAAACTTTATTGACTATTCAATTTACATTTTTAACTTACGACCGTGTGCTAATTTCTTTAAAGAGGCGACAAGTCAGGTTTTCAGGAGAAGTATCCGAGAAGTATCCTGACAGAATTCCGGTACTAAAAGATCCACTGTTATGTTTTAGTTTTAATTGTGCCGCATTGCTTTTGTTATATATACAATCATACTTGTTTTAACAGTTATTGTGGAGAAGGCTGAGAGAACCGACATACCTGACATTGACAAGAAAAATTTAGTTTATTGTTAATTATATACTTTATGAATTGCAAACAAGAATATTTTGAATCTAACATCCTGCCACCTACTAGTATGAATAAAAATTGTTGTTTGGTATAGAAAATGGGTAAGAATTGGCTTGTAGGGTAGTTAGTTTATAGGTGGTATGATGGTTGTACCAATTGACCTTTAGAGATAAAAAAAAATACCACAATTTGTAGGTAATTGGGTCGACTTTGCTACCTCTATTCTAGTATGTATTTATCACAAACGCACTATTTTTTTAATTTGAATATTTTGTTATCAAAATTTCAGGTTGCAATGGAAATTCTTACTCAATCCATGCTTCTGCATAAAGGACTTAGATATCCAACAGTTGTTGAGTCAACGTGTGCACATGCAGTAACTCAAGTGTTGTAGCAATGCAAATATTTCGTCTACTGACCATGGTGTGGTTTGGAGTTGGACTGGAACGTGTTGTGATGCTTTTTCTGTGGCCTCGACAACATCCAAAAGACATTACTTTTCCATGTGACCCACGAAGACCCATTGATATATTGAGTAGTTTGTATATACATTGATGCACCTTTTATTTTAACATTGATGCACCATTCTTTCAACATTGATGCACCTGTTATTTTTAATTTGAATATTTTGTTATCAAAATTTCAGGTTGCAATGAAAATTCTTACTCAATCCATGCTTCTGCATAAAGGACTTAGATATCCAACATTTGTTGAGTCAACGTGTGCACATGCAGTAACTCAAGTGTTGTAACAATGCAAATATTTCGTTCTACGACCATGGTGTGGTTTGGAGTTGGACTGGAATGTGTTGTGATGCTTTTTCTGTGGCCTCGACAACATCCGAAAGACATTACTTTTCCATGTGACCCACGAAGACCCATTGATATAATGAGTAGTTTGTATATACATTGATGCACCTGTTATTTTAACATTGATGCACCATTATTTCAACATTGATGCACTTATTTTTAATTTGAATATTTTTTTTATCAAAATTTCAGGTTGCAATGGAAATTCTTACTCAATCCATGCTTCTGCATAAAGGACTTAGATATCCAACAGTTGTTGAGTCAACGTGTGCACATGCAGTAACTCAAGTGTTGTAACAATGCAAATATTTCGTCTACTGACCATGGTGTGGTTTTGAGTTGGACTGGAACGTGTTGTGATGCTTTTTTTGTGGCCTCGACAACATCCAAAAGACATTACTTTTCCATGTGACCTACGAAGACCCATTGATATAATGAGTATTTTGTATATACATTGATGCACCTGTTATTTTAACATTGATGCACCATTATTTCAACATTGATGCACCTTTTATTTTATCATTGGTATGATGAGCAAAGTAATTCTCATTGAGAACTTACTATCTTCAAATAAATGTACCTTTATTTCAACATATACGATTGTCTTATTATGGAAGTTACGAGATTGTGACAGGCGTAATATTGAAACCTTGGTTTTTGAAATAGTGAGCAACTTCTAGTTGCCTTGTAGGCTATTTGAAGTTGCAACTATTTAGATGGTCTGTGAGATATTCTATTTGTGTTAAACAATGATCTCTAACAATTTATACATTTAGTATGTTATAATTGGAAGAAGGCATACGTCACATACCTTTTGCTTTCGAATTTGACTAATATAAGATGTATTCTTTATGCTTATATTCAAGCAGATACAGTTTGAAGTGTTTGGATCATCCAAACTCCTTATTTTGGCAAGTAGTTTACAATAACATACGTCTTATCATTTTTTTACAAAACAAGAAAATGCAAATATTATCTCTTGAAGTGCTTAGGAGTTATTTTTAGCAGATTCAAAAAAGCAATACCAAACACCCTCATAGGTTTTAAGTAACGCTCTGTGTTGATTTTGCATACATAATTTTGGACGCTTTTTCTGTTATGGATATTGATTTCAAGGCCATAGATTTTGTTTCATGAGAAAAGAGAGGTCCAGATTTGGCTTCAGGGGCAAAACCGAAAGTGCTTCAGAATATGCATCTGATTCTATGCAGGTGGAAGAAGATCCTTGACCCATCCGGGTGACCAAGTCATCTAACTGTCATATAATTTAAAATGGGTCAATGCAGTTTATATTATAAAGTCTTACAATTGTTGGAACAAAACACTAAATAAAGGATAAAATGAAGTTCCTTATTTATTTGTTTCTAAACACTGAACCAATTCACTCACCCACGAATAGTGAGGGATTGTATTACTTCCTTAGTAGTTTGGTTCTTTACTCTTTCATCCCGCTTGTTCGTTATTGTTGCTTCTTTCAATTGCCTTGATTTCCTTTCAAGTTCAGCTTCTAGAAGTTGAGCTTTATGTGAGAGATCATTCACCTACATAACATATATCTTGTATTTGAAATTTCAGTCATGTCTAAGACCAGATGCATAGTGAACAATTTAGTTAAGGGAAATATATTCACTCAAAGTAGGAGCTTGTCAGAATTAAGATAATTATATTATAAATAAATAATCATTTCCAAACTTACTCAACATTCATGGTGCAACATAATTTTATAAGCGCATTTGAGACATAGTTGGCGAAAAGAAGAGTGGTGGATATAAAACATATACCTTCTCGATGCACTAATAATATCTACCTTTTTGATGCACTAAACATATTCTACATGTGACCAAGCACGACTGTAACAATGACGATAGCGTACAAGGCTGCGTGATACACTTGGACTTTGGGTCCTGCTTCTTCTAGCTCGGTACCTGTAAATGAGTGATAAATCATTAGTTTTTTTGAACGAAACAACATCATTAGTTAATGAGTAATAAATCAGAATTAATTTCTTCGAACTTGTGACGGCTTTTTTATTTTGAGATATAAGGTTCCAGGCTATTTCAGATACCTTGGTGGACTTCGTCTCTCGAGGGATGCGACGCTTATAACTTGAATACCTACATACAAAATTACATGAGTTATACACATAAAATAGCTGAATAGGTACTTCTGATTTCTTAATCATTTTTTACATAAATGGCGCGCTTGGATGATTTTCATTTAAAAAGATTATCTATGATAATTATGATATTTGAGGAAACAAATTCCGCTTCATATTTTTCTTTTGGTCAAAATAATCAATTTCAAACGCATTGTAACAAATTTATAAAGGGGTGCTGAGATTGGATGCTGATAGTGATTTATAATTTTAACTAAACATAACCAAAAAACACATATGGTTTTTGTCGTTCGCACACCCAATGGTCAGGTGAAACACTTATGGATAAGCTCCTTACACGATCACCCAACGGTGACTTGTCCCTGCGCCCACCTATAGGGCTCCTATAATAACGCACCTCACGCCCATAGAGCTTCTCATAGCGGGTGCTCTAACAGACTACGGCTAGGGTTCTCCTTAGACGAGCTCGACCCGAGCTTCTGCTCATAATTCTTTTAATAGACTCACAGGGCTTATGCTATAACTTCTTCTTGAAGATCTTACGGGCTTCGCTAACCGACTTCCGTGAGGGCCTCCTCGGTGATGGGGATGGACTACAGCTAACAATTTTAGATATTCATGATCTGACAGGGATTGGACTTATGCTTCGGTGCTTTTTCCCTCGCTGGACTTCGCTAACGCTTCTAAATGGGCTTAGGCTTCAATCGGACACTCGCTTTTAGGCGAGAGAGCACATCTAGGAGACCCACTCACACTCAGGCTCTTGCTCAAATTGTGATTATGTTTGTCAAGTTGTAATAATCAGGAGACATCACACAATTGTTTTAAAAATCATACACTATAGATACACTAGTGTGTAATACGATGCATTAATATCTACCTTTTGATGCACTAATCATACTCAGAGATGCCCTAATATATTCCTTTTTGATGCACTAATCATAATAATAGATGCCCTAATAAGTCTAGAGATGCCCTAATATCTTCCTAGTGAAATCAGCTACCAGGCGTCTATAAAATTACAGAAGTACAAGAATAAAAACCTGAATGCACTAAATGGCAATACAAGGAAGAGTTTCAACTTTATGCCTATTTGAAGGGGTGTGGTGCTGAACTAGGAGCCCTAGACTTGGTCAACCAGAGGAACATCACCAAGATGCATAAACATGTATAAGAAAAAACCTCAAAAACACTCGAAAAAGAGCACACCATAATCAAAAGTTTAAGAAACACGACATAAAACATAAAGCGAAATCGGTCATCGATTTTTATTAATGATAATTCCTTCTTCACCAATGTTATTAACGAGTTAAAAGAATTAAAACATTTGAGGTCAAGGGCAATTAGCACCTGATACAGATACATCGGAAACCAAAACTTGGGTACAATTTCATAGGGGTGCATATACGACACTCTAAATGAAGTATTTATCGTCACTTTAGAAGCCTAGTACACCTTGAGAAAGCTTTCTATCAACTTTACCAATCCTTTTCGATGCACTAATCATAATCATAGATGCCCTAATATCTACCTTTTAGATGCATTAATCATACTCATAGATGCCCTAATATCTACCATTTTCAACACGTTTGCTTATAAGCAATCAATTTAGGTTGATAATAAAATATAGCTACAAATAATCATTAAAGGGTCTACTTGGGTCGCTAGATATTAAAGTGTTTAAAGTTTAAACACGCTCATTATTTTTTAATAAACATGATCCAAAAAGTGCGCAAAAGATGTTTGCAGATCAGCCTGACCCATAAAACAACAACTATTTGGCACCTCTAGCCACACATCAAAGAAAACATAAAGACTTACCATCGAATTAACAAAAATGTTGCACATTTTTATTTTATTAAAATGAAGATAATTTGATCTTCAAAGGGATATATATCTAACCGAAACTAACAGTTATAACAAGGTACTTGGTAGTCTCTACCACATGCTTAGACAGAGTTAATGAGCCTGTCTCGAAACTCATAAGTGATCCTGAACCTTTAGCTTGTAAAAGGTAGACCATCATTTTTATCATTATATGTTCTATTCTTATACAAATCTAGAATATTTTTGTATAATGAAATAGGAGGGTTCAGTGTAAGTATTTGAGGAAGGAGTGCGTTTAGTGGTCATGATTACCTGAGAGTAATGCAACGAATGCCCAAGATGGCTAGGAAGACCAACATAATTAACCTTCATTACAAAAGGATGATTTTGTGCATTCTCCTGTGACAGTATGGCACATTAGAAACGAGATCTGAAAACGAAGTTGATACAAATACCATCAAACATTTAATCAAATTAAGGGTGTGTTTTCATGTATGAAAATGAAGTTGATCCGCTAAACTGGCGTTATAATGTTATATTATCAGTTTTGAATAGCAAGTTTATACCAGCTTCTATACCTATTTGACAAAAATATCCGATGTGGTCACTTTTTTTCCCTTATAGGTCAAACGGATGCACTAAATTATTCCATACCGATGCCTTATTATTTCAATACAATATTCCATACAGATGTCTTATAGTTTTAATACATATACATTAAACAAACAAATTGATGCCCTGATATATTATTAAAACAGATGCATTAAACAAAACAAAAAAACTAATGCTCTATTCAGTTTTAAAAGGATGATATGTTTCATGATACTGTTATGCACAAGTGAAACAATCAAACAAACATATGACTTAAGTAATTTCAGTATGCTATTATCTAACAAACAAATGCTCTTTTTATGATACTTTGATGCACTAATTAAACATACAAAGGCTCAAATAGATTTTAGTGTTTGGCGGATTAGTCATACTGCCTAATTATACTCAATTGGATGCTCTAATGTATAACAGGATGCACTAATAACAATCAATGACTTCCTAATACAATAGTAATATATGACCAACGATGCACTAAACATATAAATGGATAAACTAAACATACACACATATGCCTTAAAATGTCTAATGATGCACTAATCATTCTAATTGATGCCCTAATCATACTTATTGATGCTCTAATATGTTTCAATGATACGCGAAACATAAAAACATATGCCCAAGTATGTCCAACGATGCACTAAAATTAAAACGGATGCCCTACTATAAACAACGATGCACTAAACATACAAATTGATACATGAAATACACACAATGATGCCTTAATATGTCTAACGATGCACTAATCATGCCCACAGATGCTCTAATATGTTCAGTGATGCACTAAACGTACAAACCTTTAACATGATGCATCAACCACAAACAACGATGCCCTAAAATAACCTGATGCCCTAACGTACTGCAAATTTACACACAAATTTCCTAAGATGTCATATCCTTCAATAATAAACACATATGTTGTAAATTAGTGCATAACAATTATAAAATCTTACTCAGACATTTTATCAAACACCTGGTGTGCAAATTTAATAAACACAATTTTTATGCATCTTTTCATCATATTTTTTATAAATAATTGAACATTAAAATAAATAAATAAATTAATAAAGTTATATACATTAAATAATAGAAACTGTTGTATATAATTAATTAACCTGAAGAAGATCATAGATTACGTAGTGTTTGTGATGACCGGCGGTGGTGTGATGGTGGCGGAGTGAAGATTGACGGGGTGGTTGCACGATAGAAGCCGGTAGCGACGGTGGTGGTGGTGACGGTGGCGGAGTGAAGATTGATGCGGTGGTTGCACGAAGGAATATGGTGGCGATGGTGGTGGTAGCTCATCTCCATGTTCAGGAGAGGATGACAGAATGAAGATCGTTATTGGCGAAGATCTAATTAGATAATCCATTTTTTTGTTCTTTTTTCATTTTTTATCTTCATAGTTTATAATGTTTGCAAAATCTACCCTATAACTATTTTTCTCACTTTTTCATCTAATTACACTTTTCTCTAGAACCGCACTCTCTCTCTCTCTCTATATATATATATATACTGGAAGGGTACCCGCGCGTTGCGGCGGCGGGTACCCTGTAGCTTTTTTTGGCGAATAATATATTTCGATTACATGTTTTTCGTGATAATGAATTTATGTGGAGGTGTCCACGTTTCGGTTTGGGTCGGTTTTGGCTAAAACCGAAATTGAACTGAAAAGTCCACACAAACTTTAATCTCGTTAAGATAAAGTAAAGAAAAGAAAATCGACAGTTGTTATAGTACTATTCTCTTTTTCTCGCTTTGTATATACAGTATGCATAAATATAAATAATAACAACATATTTTTCTTTCACAACTCTTCAATCCAAATACCTAAAATCCAACACATTTGTTTTCATATATATTTTCCATATTCTAAACCACTACAAAAATAAATACTGCTATATGACTATTTCCAAATTTCTATTCTACAACTAGTTTAAAAAAAACTTATCTTGCATCAATAGGGTCTTTCATAATAGTATCCAAAACTGGCTTTCTTGACCTACAAACAACCATTCTATAACTCAATTCCGGTACATCAACCACCATTCTCGACCCCTCGGTCGCCTCCTTAGCATCGCCACTTGTCGCTATGTCGGGTGTAATCCTCCCAAAAATCCTTTTTCTCGTGTTATTACCCGCTATCCAAAAAAATATCAACAGGAGTACCATAGAGTTTACCCTCCTAATTGAAAACATGATATGAATACTCTCGGGCTCTAAGTCTTCATCCGCGGATAATAGAAAAAATCTTCGGTTCATGTTTAATGTTCTTGAGCTGACTATGAAAAAAGATGGACACTCAAGTATGACCTCAGATGCTTTTATTTCTTCACGATATTGTCGGAATTCTCCTGAAGGAAATGTAGCTCTTGATGCTTTGTTTACTTTGTTGGTTTTTTTTAAAACAAAACCTTTTTTAGAAAAAAATTTAAATTTTATTTAAAAAAAAATTATAAATAAATTTAAAAAAATAAAATTTATTTTATTAAAATAAATTTTTTGTTAACTTTTTTATTTTTTTTTTAATTTTGTTACAAAATTTGTTTGTACGTTTTTATACGATTTTGTACATTTTTATAAGATTTTTAGACGTTTTTCTACAAATTTTTTCATTTTTGGACGTCATTATACGTTTTTGTATGTTTTTATCCTTTTTTATACATTGTTTTCATACATTTTCTTATGGTTTTATCCGTTTTTACATGTTTTTGTAGGTTTTATAAGTTTTTATATGATTTGTTCTTTTTTATACGTTTTTGTACGAAAACGCATAAAACATACAAAAACGTATTAAAAACGAACAAAAACGGATAAAAACATATAATAACGTCCAAAAATGAAAAAAAATATATATAATAACAAATAAAAACATGTAATAACGTCCAAAAACGAAAAGAAAAAAACGTATAAAAACGGATGAAAATGTACTAAAATCGTATAAGAACGTATAAAAATGGACGAAAACATATAAAAACGTCAAAAACTTATAAAAATGGATTAACACATATTAAAACGTATGAAAATGTACAAAAAAACGTATAAAAATGGATGAACACATATTAAAACGTATGAAAATGTACAAAAAACGGATGAAAACATGTAAAAGCAGATGAAAACGTATATAAACGTAGAAGACGTATAAAAACGGATGAAAATGTATAAAACTTATAAAAACGTAAAATTATAAAAAAAAATTGACAAAATTAAGAAATAAATTTTAAAAAAAGTTTTATTTATTATTATTTTTTTGTTATTTAAAATTACTAAAAAAAATTTTAAAAAAAATCGTACAATAAAATTTTGAAAGGTTTTTTAAGAGTAAATTACATAAATCGTCCATGTTGTTTTTTTTAGAGTGAAAACCAAAATTAAAAAGTCAGCCCTTTAGTTATGGAGAAACTGCAAGTTAGGTCCTTTTTTAACGCCCGTTTGGATTGGGGTTAAAATTTGGAATGGATCCGTAAAAATCAAAAACCACATGGACATGACCTGCTTAACCACATCGACAAGATCCGTAATTTTTGTCAAACCACAAGGACAATTTATGTAATTTACTCTACATATTAAATGGGCCATTAAAAAACAATGGACTATTAAAATCAAATTAAGGACATTTAATTTTGATGTTTAATATAATTTATATGCATATACAATTCTTTCTTATTAAAGAAATGTTTTTTGGTCTTAATTTTTTAAGACTTCTTTATTTAGAAAGTCCCAAATGTTTTATATAGTAGTATAGATATATATATATATATATATATATATATATTGACAAAAAAAAGTTGATATTTATATAAAAAAATTTGAAATTTTTTGAATATTTTCCGCAGAATAGAAAGAATTCCGTCAAATTTTTTTATGGAATTAAAAAAAAAATCTTGTAAAGAAATCATGCCAAGAAATCTGACAATAATCTAGTAAAAAGAATTTTGTCAAAATTTTTTATAAAAAGAACTCCGTAAAAAAGTATTCAAAAATTTTTAAAGATTTAAATAAAAAATCTGCCAAAAAAGTTTTAAAAAACTTCGGTCAAAAAATTCGGAAAACAAATTCAAGCAAAAAAAATAATAATAAAAAAAAAGAGAGAAAACTTAGGGTGTGGAGTCCCAAACCTTGGATATAGAACACTTAGCTTGTAAACGTGTTGATTGCCTTGGATGGTTCCAAAACAACAATGAGAAACTTTGTTGTATATACACACAAGTATGCGAAATCTACTTGTATGCACTTAGAAGATTAATGCAAAGACAATGTAACACTAAAAGCTTCAATATTATTAATCAATAATACGAGTACTCTCCTAGTACTAGGGTTTACAACCTTGAAGCTCTACTTTTAATACGGCTAGAATGTGTATATCTTTAACCTAGCTAGGATATCCTTTTATACACTAAGGAGATCCCTTACAGAGATAACTATGGACTAAGTATATCATATCTTCTATTGGAATAGAAGATATGCTGTCACAACTCTTACACGACATTCCATACTTACATCAGTACAAACTTTAAGCTATCAGTACTAACTTTCTCACTATCAGTACTAACTAGTTAATACTTATCATTTAACACTATCAGTACTAACTCTACTGAATTAAGTATTAACTCCAATAAACATATTTCCCAAGAATCCTCCCCTAAACTTGTGATTGGGATTCAGAATCACAAGTTTCCTTCAGTCTTTGAGGATTCTTTCAAACATCACTTTCTGCTAGGTCTTCCTGCCTGATAAAATATCTTCAACAGCAACTCCTTAGCCATATCCACTACGTTACCCATCTTAAGCCCTGCTGTAAGCATTTCCAGAAGTGTTCCTAAGGCAAGAGGGTAAGTTCTTTCAACTAGCATGTAGATGTCTGTCCCATTACGTGTAGTAACCAAATGTAGTCCACATGAATCAAGCAATGTCCAAGTTGGTACTTCATCTCCAGATTGATACTGCCATTGCTCTCATGATGGATCTGGTTCAAAGATATTCTGCAATTCATAAAGTAATTCCAGATCTTTATCATTATTTGGATCTCTGTTCTTGAACCTTTCTTTGACTAACTCCCATAGCTTGAGAAAATCATCCATGTCAATAAAAGCAAATAAATCCACCAGAAACAGATAAGCACTTGACCTTCCACCAGCTCTGTTAATCCTCCAGTGCCTTTTTCCATCTATAGTATAGATATCCCAGCCAAGAATTGGATATCTTGTAGTAATAGGATCTGAATACAGTGCTTCTTCTGGGATTTCAATCAGCATCATCTGCTTGAGATCTTCTTCAGTTAACCCACCTTCCTCTTCAGATGCTTTCAACCTTTTAGGTGCAGATGAGGAACCTCCTTCTTCAGATGGTCTTTTGAAACTTGTAATGGGATCAACAGGTTGTGAGCTTCTTTGAAAGTCATCTTCATGCATAGGTCTGAAGTTAAAATGTTTCTTTGAGTTTTGTCAGCAAGCTTTTGAAGAGCTTCCCATGCCAGTTGATTGAGTTTCTTTAAGGTTCCCCTGTCTTCACCTTGATACTTAATGTATTTGCACAGGTACATCTTTTGTTGAATTTTTCTAAGAGGTTTTGAAGCCTTTTCAACTTCCCTTTGCTGTCTGAATTGGCCCTGTCTTCTTGCCAATATTTCACTAAACATCTAAGCTGCTTCATTAACACTTTTTCCCTGATCTTGTTGCAGCTTCTGTTGCACCTCCTGAGTTGCTTCTACTCTAGCTCTCATTTCATCCCATGTTTGTCAATCTTCTTCAATTTTAGCCATCTTTAACTTTTCTTTTTCTGCAGCTTCTTTCTGTCTTTCTTCTTCCTCCCAATCTGCAGAAATCTTTCTTGATGCTTCTTCATTTAACCTCTCCATCTCAGCCCTTGAAAGCTTTTTCTTCTTTGGTTGCTTTTCCAATATGCCTTTACCTTTGTCCTTGGGGTCAATCTTAGGAGCAGAGGAAGTTGGTGATGGTGGAACATCTCTGTAACACCCCCAATTTCGTGATATGCAGCGGAATTCAAGCTGGGTGTTACTTCATGGCTCAACAGTTATAATAATAGAAAACGAACTCTAATTATGTCGTTTTAAAAGATTTATCATTCGATTTATATAAATATCAGAGTTTACAAAATGAGGTCCCAGTGGTTTTACAGTTTATTAAATAAGTTTTCGAATGATAATATAGCCTTCTTGAGTATCCGTGCCCTTCCATGCCATCCTCGTAAATTATGAACCTGAGATAAACATGCTAAAAAGTGTCAACACAAAGGTTGGTGAGTTCATAGAGTTTATAGGTAAAATAATTGAGTTCAGTAGTTTAGAGTTTGAGTGATAATTGTAATAAATACAGATATCGATAAAATAAGTAGTGGGCTACGTTGTTACACACCCATAGTTCGTTTGTTTAGTAATCAGTTGAACATAAGTTTCAAGATTGGGCCACGTTGTTGCACCCATAAATTTAGTAGTTGCAGCATTTGTATCATTGCAACACAGTATATATGTTGCCTTAAGTCTCATGAACGCAAACCTTAACACGAACGCGTCATAATAATGACGTAAGTTACAAACATCATAATAATGATGTGAGCAACAATGCCCTCTAGTAGGAGTTTGCCATTTTTCCTAGTATTCTCAAATAAAGTGCATTTGGTTACCTATCCGGCTAACACAAATGGGGCGTCAACTACCAATAGATCTATTCACTATATTCGCGTTCACTCGCAAGTGATTAATGGTTCATGATATAAGAGACTTTCAGTGGCAATAGTGTATAACTTAAGCAATAACAATCAGAATCGCATACAGATAGTACTAGTGTTCAGGTTTTTAGCAAAGCGTATAAAGCGTGATTATGAACTCATAGTAGTATGTAAAAGCTTTAGAATACTTGTAAAAGTAAAAATGAGTAGTTAAGCATGTATCTCCCCCAAAACAGTTTAAAAGCAAGTAAAGGTAGGGGCATGAACTCACAGTAATATGTAAAATTTTAAAATAAGTGTAAACATATCAAGCAATATTTGAGCATGTATTTCCCCCAAAACGTTCAAAATAAGGAAAAGAGGGGCTATGACTCACCTCAGTGTTATTGTAGTCTGGATGGAAAAAAAAATTAGATAATATGAACAAACTGCTCCGACCCTCGACCTGAGTTGGTATATCATGTATTTAGTATTCGTGTTCAAGTTTATGCGACAATAATGTTCTTTATATACATGAAGTCTCTTCAAAATTTAATAATACTTATCGTACTTATTTTCATGGCTCGAATGATTGTTAGTAAATTTTTATAGAAATCCAAGTTATTAAATATTTTATGTTTCCTAAATATTATAATTCACAATTTTAAATATTTACACTTTTTATCCTTGTACTTTCAAAAATGACACTTTAAACCCTCAACTATGGGTTTTTGACAAAATCAGCCCTTATATAATTAACTTCACAGAAATTACATTTTTAGTCCAAGAAAAACTTTATCTTACAAAAATTACCATTTTTATGCTTGAAATTTTATAAGAAATTTTATTAGTTTTTGGCCTAAATGGATAAAAGTGCGGGTGAATAAAAGCGAGGTCTTAAAAGGTTTTTACTACGTTCTTGATCCTTTCAAGAGTTTATCCGGTGATCTTTCTAATGGTTCAAACTAGAGGTCTTATGCTCTTACGGTTTGGTCACAATGATTTTCCAAAGTAGGGGGTTATGTGCTTTTGTTGTTTTGGCGTTAACGGGGGCTAAAAGAGGGCAGATTTTACATGAGGCAAGCTAGTGTTCCTACATCACATTTGACCCTTTAAACACTATGCTGTAAGCCCTTCTAAATGGTATAAGTCTCATGTCCTAGTTCTCTTTGATTAGAAAGATACAAGTCCATGAACATGGCTACTTGGCCACGACGCATTTTATGAAAATTACAGTTTTAAACCATAAAGCTCTATATCTTTTGCATGCGACCTTGTGAAATATGGGTTTACCCATTCCTAATGTTTCTAAGATAGTTCTTACTCAAATTTATCAAAAATCCCATGTTTTCCCAAATATTTGTTGTAAAAAGCTTTTTGGCGTTTATGACTTTTGACCAAAATGATGGCTGTTTTTAAAGATAACGACTAGGCGTTTTAACCGGGTTATGGGGGCGTTCTAGAGTGTCCTAGGTGGTGTTTACAACGGTGCTTTGGTTGGCCTTAATACCTTTGACATGATGTAAATAAATATGGCACAAGTAGGGGGGTGTTGGGTTGTTTTGTAAGATATACCTAACAGCTGTTGGGATTTTTATTAAATTCTGACTTCGTTATGTGTTTTCTAGACCCATGCCCCTGAGTTTTTGAAGAAGCGTCGTTCGGACAAATTTGTGCTTTAATTTTTTTCATGAAGCGGACCAGAAATGCCTCGTTTAGCGTGCCCGAGTGTTACGTCCAAAAAGTTGGACATATTTTTGGCAACTTCTTTAGACCATAACTTTTGACTCGTGTACTGGTTTTAGTGATTCAAATTGCCACGTTTTCCTTATAAAATCCTTTTTAACAGTATGCAATTGATATTAAAAGTTAAAACGAAATAGGATGAGTTTAAAAGACTTACATGCTTGGAATTTTGACAAGAGCAACAATGAGACCAAATAGATTTCTAAGTTTGAACAAGACTTCTTCCTTTCACTACTTAGTGTAATTTTTCAGAATGTATTGGTGAATGGGAAGTATTGTATGGTGTGTGTGATGGATGAGACTCAAGGAGGGGGGAAGTGTTGGTGGGTGTCTCACAGATCAGGGTTAGATAATCAATCTTTGGCAGAAATGTGCTCAACGTCGAGAAACAAACAGATGCTCAGCAGTAACAAATACCACTTGGTGGTTACCGGATATCACTTGGAATCGTGTGATCATTTTCCAAAGTAAACTATTCGACCCTAATGCCTGGGTATCACGAATATCTACTTGGGATAAGACCAAATGCACTTAGAGAATTAGGCACAATTCTATAACTCTTTCGCTTATAAGTGTTTAGTGTTTTCTGTGTGTTTTTCATGCATATTCAGATCTCCTATTTATAGGAGGTTACTCTTAGCTAGTCCAATGGAATTATGAGTATTAACCGGCCCATTAATAGCCTCATAATTATCCCCATTATAGCCGTTAGTTGTTACATGACCAATTAAACGTGGTCATTAAGCAGTTGAAACTGCCACTTGAATAGGTCAAAGCCGTTACAAGCTCCAGACTTTCATCAGATTTCATAGTGCTATCAGTGGTTACACTACTTCGAGTGGAAACACCCTTTATGGGAAACACTACTTCAGTGAAACACCACTTCAGTGGAAACACTGATCAGTGGAAAACACCACTGGAAACTCGATCAGTGGCCGGTGAAACACTGATAATCAGTGGTAACACAACATACTTTCACCAAGCACTATCAATACAAACCACTACAAGAGTCAAGGTGTTCATGGACCTTATGGGTGTACACTCCGTACCTCCTAACCCATTACAAGGTGTGAACTAATCCCACAAGTGTACTAAATTTTCCAACAATCCTCCCCAAATTTAGTTCACTTCCTTTGCATGAAAAAAAAAACATCAAGCAAAACATGTGCATAAACGAAAATGTCATGAGGATTGAATTTTCATCTTAGTAAATTACACGTTTCAAATATTCGAGAATCAGGGTGTTCTAAGAATTGAACCCTTCAACCCATTTGAATACCTGAAGATAAAATACACACAAGTTTTCAAACACTTAAAGCTCCTGACACTATACAAGCCATGTGTCCATATCCAAATTCATAAATGTTGTAAAAGCTAAAAGTCCAAAGCTTCCTGAAGCGGCAAAACTTCAACATTTACATAGGTGGTTCCTCTTTATTCATGCTCCTGCCAAGCACTTTTTCAAAGAAAATTAACCATTAAGAAGTAAAGACTTCATCCTCCTTTCAGCAGGTTCTGAGCACAACCTTGGGATGTAAAATAAAACATGTGCTCCAGTCCACTGAATGTTCAACTTTCCACATTGAACTCAGCTCCCAAGTTTCCTTAGGAGGGAGTTGGGTGTCCTAGCATTCAGTGACTAAGTTGGACTTAAACCCATCCCTTTAGCAGACTTTATAACCAAGTCTCTAGCCAGACCCTTCGTCAAGTGATCAGCTAAGTTCTGTTGAGATCTCACAAACTCTATAGATACCACCCCATTCATGATAAGCTCACGAATCATGCTATGTCTGACACCTAAGTGTCTAGACTTACCATTGTACATTTGGCTATAAGCCTTAGCCAATGTAGCTGCACTATCACACCGGATAGAGATATGTGCTATAGGTTTAGGCCACAATGGAATCTCAAGGAGCAAGTTTTTCAACCATTCAGCTTCTTTACCAGCAGCTGCTAAAGCCACAAATTCAGATTCCATTATTGAACTGGTGATGCAAGTTTGTTTCTTGGATGCCCAAGAAATTGCACCTCCACCAAGTAGGAATACCCAGCCACTGGTAGACGAATTGTCTTCAGTGTTATTGATCCAACTTGCATCAGTGTAACCTTCCAACACGGATGGGTAACCAGTATATGAGAGACTATAATCCATAGTTCGCTTCAAATACTTCAGTACCCTTTGAACTGCTTGCCAGTGATGAGCACTAGGATTACTAGTATACCTGCTCAATTTTCCCACTGCAAAACCAATATCAGGTCTTGTACAAGTCATGGCATACATCAGGCAGCCAATTACCCTAGAATACTCAAGTTGAGATACAGCTTTGCCATGGTTAGGCATCAGCTTCTCACAAGTATCCATAGGTGTACTCACTGGAGTACAATCAAAGTAATTGTATTTCCTCAGTACCTTCTCAATATAATGAGACTGAAAGATAGAAATTCTTTTACTTTCATGTTTAATCCTTATACCAAGGATAACATCAGCCTTCCCCATGTCCTTCATGGAGAACCTTGATGACAAAAATTCCTTTGTCAGGTCAACCTGATTTTGGTCAGTGCCAAAGATCAACATGTCATCAACATATAGACAAATGATGACTCCTTTACCAGAATCATCAAATTTGCTATATACACATTTGTCATCCTGGTTAAGAACATAACCACTAGACAAAACCACTTCATCAAAATTTTTATGCCATTGCTTAGGTGCCTGCTTAAGTCCATAAAGAGACTTAATCAGTTTACACACCTTGTTTTCATTGCCAGGCATGATGAAGCCCAGAGGTTGGTTCATATAAACCTCCTCTTCCAATTCACCATTCAAGAAAGCTGTCTTCACATCCATCTGATGAATAACCAGATTGTGAATAGATGCCATAGCAATCAGCAGTCTTATGGTACTGATACGAGCCACAGGGGAATAAGTATCAAAATAGTCTATCCCTGACTTTTGTTTAAAGCCCTGAATAACTAGTCTAGCCTTGAACTTTTCAATAGTTCCATCTACCTTCATTTTCCTTTTGAAAATCCATTTGCAACCTAGAGGTTTGCAACCTAGTGGTAGATCAACCAACACCCAAGTGTTGTTGCCCATGATGGAATCCATCTCATCATTGATTGCTTCTTTCCAGAAAGCAATATCCTGGGACTTCATTGCTTCTTCAAATGTCTTGGGATCATCCTCAACAATGAAGCAATAGGAGTATTGGTCTGAGACCTCATCCCTGGTACCTTCAACTAAGTATAGTTGAAACTCAGGTCCAAATGACTTTGGAGTCCTGACCCTTTTGCTCTTCCTGAGCACAGGTTCAGGTTGTTGAACCACAACCTCATCAGGGACCACTGATGGTTCATCATCAGGGACCTCTGATACACCAGTGTCATGAGTTCCATTAGGAATCCTCTGACTTGGTCTAGGGACTGATGAGAATCTATTCTCATCAAAATTTGCATCCCTTGATTCAATTATTGTGTTAACTGAAACATGTTCATTAGGTTCAATAACATAGAACCTAAAAGCCTTGGAATGCTCGGCATATCCAACAAAGATGCAGTCAATGCCTCTTTCACCCAAAGTCTTTTACTTTGGATCAGGGAGTCTTACAACAGCCCTACAACCCCAGACCCTGAGATAGTTCAGGTTGGGTTTCCTTTTAGTCCAGAGTTCATAAGGGGTAACCTTGTTCCTTTTGTTAGGAACCCTATTTAATAAATAGCAAGCTGTTAACATAGCTTCACCCCAGAACCCTTGACTCAGCCCTGAATAGGACAACATGGAATTAACCATCTCCTTCAGCACCCTGTTTTTCCTTTCAGAAATACCATTTTGCTGAGGAGTATAAGGGGCAGTCGTTTCATGGATAATTCCAACAGACTGAAAATACAGAGTATCCATGTACTCACCTCCCCTATCAGTCCTTAATCTTTTGATCAAAGACCCAAGTTGTAATTTAACTTCAGTTTTAAACACTTTGAATTTATCTAATGCTTCATCCTTTGTATGTAACAAATAAACATAGCAAAACCTAGAAGCATCATCAATAAACGTCACAAAGTACTTCTTATTTCCCAAAGAAGGAGTGGCATGCAAATCACACAGGTCACTGTGAATAAGCTCCAAGACCTTAGTCTCACGACTAACACCCTGAAAGGGTTTCTTGGTTATCTTGGTCAACATGCAAGTTTTACACTTTTCAGTGTCCATGTCAAAAGCTGGGATCAACCCATCCTTAGACATATCTTGCATTCTTTTATAGTGTACATGGCCAAGTCTTGCATGCCATAGGCTAGAATCAGTCTGGTTATATGTGGTCACAAAAGCTGAAATAACACTGTCAGTGGTAACATTAAGCCTAAACATTTGATTACATAAATAACCAAAACCAATAAAAACACCATGCTTAGAAAGCACAAATTTATCAGACTCAATAACTTGTTTATGTCCATGATTATTCAATACACTACTTGAAACCAAGTTCTTCCTTATATCAGGAACATGAATAACATTAAACAAAGTTACAATCTTTCCAGAACTAAAATTAAGATCTACACAACCACGACCATGCACCAAGGCTGTTGCCTCATTTCCCATGTGAAGAATAGAACCATCATTCAGTGACTCATAGGTCTTGAACCAGCTTCTATCTTTGCACACATGAACTGTTGCACCAGAGTCAACCCACCACGCAACATCATCATCCTGCACATAATTAGATTCAGATACATATGTAACATAATAAATTTGAAAAGACTTATTAAACATATTCTGACCTTTCAGTGAGTTGGTTGAACCACCACTCCCTAAACCATTAGTGCCTGATCCATTGGCTTTAGCACCAATTTTAACACCCTTGCAGTCCCTTTTGATGTGACCAGTTTTGCCACATTTCCAACAAGTAGGTGTTGCCTTCTTGTTAGGATCTGCCCTTGTGTTGTCATGATATTTGCATTTGCCTTTGTTGTCATTGTACCTGGTGGGGTTATTATGCTCCACCATATTGACAACAGATGCACCAGTAGCATTGCTACTCTTTGGCTTGTCATTATCCTGCATCTTGAGAGATTCCTCAATGCGCAGATGACTGCCCAACTCAACCAGAGTTAACTCCTCTTTCTTATGTTTCAAGGTATGCTTGAAATCTTTCCAAGAAGGAGGGAGTTTGTCAATGACACAAGAGACTTTAATGGCCTCATCCATGTTCATATTGTGTTGTGTAAACCTTCCAAGTATTCCAAGAAGTTCATTGTATTGTTCCATAACTGGTCTTGAATCAGTCATTTTGTAATTTGTGAAATTACTAACAAGGAACTTCTTACTTGATGCATCCTCAACCATATATTTGGCATCCAAGGAGTCCCACAGTTCTTTGGAAGATTCAATGTTCTGATAAATATCAAACAGAGAATCAGACATACCATTGAGAATTAAGCCTCTGCATATGTAGTCATCATTCTCCCACTTGCTCCTCCTCCTGATCGCTCCATAGCATCATCACCATCATCAGGAATAGGAGTAGTCAGCACATAGACCACACTCATGCTTGACAGTAAGAAATGCATCTTCTTCTGCCACCTCCTAAAATCCACCCCTTCAAACTTGTCCAGCTTAGCAAAGTTTGAAGCCATGTGTTTCATTGCAGCAGTTGCCATTGATTATCACAAAATAGTTTACTTTGATTGTTGGTGGGTGTCTCACAGATCAGGGTTAGATAATCAATCTTCGGCAGAAATGTGCTCAACTGTTCAGCAGAAACAAACAGATGGTCAGCAGTAACAAATACCACTTGGTGGTTACCGGATATCACTTGGAATCGTGTGATCACTTTCCAAAGTAAACTATTCGACCCTAATGCCTGGGTATCACGAATATCTACTTGGGATAAGACCAAATGCAGTTAGAGAAATAGGCACAATTCTATAACCCTTTCACTTATAAGTGTTTAGTGTTTTCTGTGTGTTTTTCATGCATATTCAGATCTCCTATTTATAGGAGGTTACTCTTAGCTAGTCCAATGGAATTATGAGTATTAATCGGCCCATTAATAGCCTCATAATTATCCCCATTATAGCCGTTAGTGGTTACATGACCAATTAAACGTGGTCATTAAGCAGTTGAAACTGCCACTTGAATAGGTCAAAGCCGTTACAAGCTCCAGTACTTTCATCAGTACTTTCATAGTGCTATCAGTGGTTACACTACTTCAGTGGAAACACCACTGCTTCAGTGTAAACACTACTTCAGGTGAAACACCACCGGTGGAAACACTGATCCAGTGGAAGTACTGCTTCGTGGAAACATGATAAGCAGTGGTAACCACAACAGTACTTTCACCAAGCAATACCAATACAAACCACTACAAGAGTCAGGGTGTTCATGGACCTTATGGGTGTACACTCCGTACCTCCTAACCTATTACAAGGTGTGAACTATTCCCACAAGTGCACTAAATTTTCCAACAGGAAGTGGGGCGTATATATATATATAGGTGTGGAGAAGTATGGTTTTCTAAAGTGCTATGTCACCTTGTCTAGCAAGAGAAGGGACAAGGTGAGGTGTTTGAAATCTTGCCATGAGTTTGATATTCAAATCGAATGGATTGAAAGAGGACACACATGATGATTACTTGTTCAACTTGTGTCCCTTTAGTTTGAATGGTTAAAAAAATACACATAAGCTTGGTTTGCTAAGTGTTGAAGATGAGGGAACAAAGTGATGTGGTGGTCTTCTTGGCCAAGGTTTTACCTCTGACATTTGACCATGGTAAAACTCTTGGTAAAAGAGTGATGTTAATAAATATTATGTGTGCAAGTAATTAGTTGTGGCTAGAGTTTTTACATGTAGTACTAGGTAACTAAATGGTAACTTGTTAGTTCATTCTTAACCATGGTAATTTAGGCTTCCTAGGGTAGTACCTAGGGCTTTTTAGGTTGTATCTATTGTGTAGTCATGTAATTACATAGTTAAGGTTCTAATTTATTTTAGGTAAAATCTAGTTTAGGTTAATTTACATGTAATAAAAGTAAAGGCTTAAGTTTTGGTGCATTATTGTTTGTACATTAGCTTTGTTTGGTTGTACTTACAAAAAAATAAAATATATTTTTAAGGCTTGTGCATTATAGGGTTGTACCTTGTGCTTAAAAATAGGTACATTGAGGTTTATAATATAATTTATATAAGTATTAAGCTTGTATGCATTAAAGACTTGTACATATGCTTGAAAGACTTGTACATTAATATTTTGAAAATATATCATGTACATAAAATCATAGAGTTGTATATTAGGGCTTGTAGCATAATTAAAGTATAGCTAGGTTCCGTGCTTTAATGACTTGTACTCTAGGTATAAAATGTTGTACTTTAGGAATTATGATTTAGTTGTGTAAAATCATAGCTAAAATAAATTAGGGCTTCGTGAAAACTCTAATAAATGGCTAACGTTTAGTTCGAAAGTTTAATAAGTATGTTAACGAAATAACGTAAAGTGGTAAATAAAAGTTGAAAACCTTTATAGTTTTACATATAAAGATGTTTATGTTTATTAAAGATGTGAGTTTCATTACATTGGCTAGTGGTTGTGATCAAATAAAAGAATATTGTTTCTTAAAAAAAAAAATTGGACGTAAAAAATGGACATGTATTCTTTCGTTAGAATATTATATTAGTTTAATACGAGGTGAAATTTACCGGTGGTTACAGTCTCACCCCCTTAAATTGAATCTCGTCCCGAGATTCAGTCCGTGTTAAATGTTGAAGTAATGAGGATGAAATGTGGTTTCACTTGTGAAAGCTTATAAGTTGGAATTTATTGTTTTTACATGTGAATAACATTATTCTAAAGGTCATATAAACTTAAGAAAATTTATTTTGAATGAAGATTGTTATTTTATAAGGGTCATCATGTTTTAGTAATTAATTTTGAAAATAACATGGTGCATAATGTTTTGTGAAAATCAAATTATTAACATCGAAAACTGTCTTTTAATAAGTAAAATTTCGGGTGAGAAATTGATGAATGTAGAGAAAGTTATTGAACTTCAGCTTTTGTAGATGATAAATTAGTTTGTTCCTTAGTAAGGTGAACAATGATTTTTAACGGTCATGAACAGTATCCCCCAACGGTCAGGAATAGTACCCCCAACGGTCAAGAATAGTACCCCCAACGGTCAGGAATAGTACTCCCAACGGTCACTTTTCTTTTTATAAATACCCCATTTTAATCCTCATTCCTTCATACTAAATTTTCCACCTACATTTATCACATCATACTTTCAAAATGCCGCACTTTATTACCGTTATTGCACTCGTATATGTTGTTGTCGCGGCTATCTATTTAGCCAACGTTACGGATGAAGATTATGTGTTCTTGGCTGTGATCTTAGTGATCCTTGTACCACTAGTGATCCTAGCCATCGGCGTGGATAAATTATGGGGGTAATTATGTTAGGAATGTTTGAAATAAATTGTTGTTTAATTTGTGTTATTTTGTAATCGTACGCGTTAGTATTAAGTTGTGGTCTTGTGTTGGTTGTTAGGTTGAAACCCAAATACGCTTAATGGTGTGTTTGTTTATGTAATCTAGGCCGAGGCCCTTTTAATCTAAATGTGGGTTGTGTTTATTTGTTTTACTAATGGGTTGAAGCCCACTTTTCGTTATAAAAAGGAAGCGTTTTATATATTGAGCTACGTCTCTTGTTATTCCATTCACCATGCTTAATAACTCATTTATATTTGTTATACAGAATAATCAAGATACTGCATCCAGTCATGGTTCTCGCTCTCATAGGTGTAGTCGTGTTTTTCATTAGCTTGGCGAATCAACCATTTGGCGATACCATACCTTATTTGGTGATTTTTGTAACATTAGCACTACCGATGCTAATTATATCATTATGTATTAATATTTATGGATTCTGGTGTAATAAAAATTTACGTTATTTGTGTTTGCCATATATCTTTGTGAATTTTTGTGATCCTCGAGTTTGTACTTATATCATTTCAGATACAAATAAGCCCACTTATCTATAATTCATTATTTACATAGAGAGGCGTCCCAAACAATGTAAATAAAGAAATATAAACTTATGGTTCGGCGATTCACAATTTTCTTATTTAAATAAAAAGGCGTCCCAATCCATTTAAATAAAGACATTGTAAGTCATCCTACTTAAGAATTTCTGAATTAACCTTCGTACTTAACTGTTGAGTTACAAGGAGATTTAGGTATTTTGGGAGTACAGAAAGAGTGTTTTCACTCATCATTTAGAGATGGAAGTAAGAATATCAAGGAAAGTTGCCAAAATAGTTGGTGAGTATATATGTTTAGTGTAAATAAGATAAGTAGGAGAAACCATTGTAATTGGTTACAATGTCTTGAGAAGGTTTCATAAATTTGAAAAATATAAAAGTAGGTACATGCTCGGGGAAATGTGATTAAGTCATAATGCCTTAGAATAGACTCATGCAAGTATGTTTATTTTGTATAAAGTGATCAAAAGTATATATCAGTATACTAAAGTGTTTGTCTAGCATAAACTGTCTAAAAGTCACATAATTACCTGGAGGATGGAAGGCACGGAGAGCGAAAGGCGATAAGATGTTTTTGTGAAAAAGTAGTTATAGTTTAGGTCTCAATTAGACCCGTTTCTCTATAACTGAAGCTCTGATACCAATCTGTAACACCCCAAATTTCGTGATACGCAGCGAAATTCAAGCAGGGTGTTACTTCATGGCTCAACAGTTATAATAATAGAAAACGAACTCTAATTATGTATCGTTTAAAAGATTTATCATTCGATTTATATAAATATCAGAGTTTACAAAATGAGGTCCAGTGGTTTTACAGTTTATTAAATAAGTTTTCGAATGATAATATAGCCTTCTTGAGTATCCGTGCCTTTCCATGCCATCCTCGTAAATTATGAACCTGAGATAAACATGCTAAAAGTGTCAACACAAAGGTTGGTGAGTTCATAGAGTTTATAGGTAAAATAATTGAGTTCAGTAGTTTAGAGTTTGAGTGATAATTGTAATAAATACAGATATCGATAAAATAAGTAGTGGGCTACGTTGTTACACACCCATAGTTCGTTTGTTTAGTAATCAGTTGAACATAAGTTTCAAGATTGGGCCACGTTGTTGCACCCATAAATTTAGTAGTTGCAGCATTTGTATCATTGCAACACAGTATATATTGCCTTAAGTCTCATGAACGCAAACCTTAACACGAACGCGTCATAATAATGACGTAAGTTACAAACATCATAATAATGATGTGAGCAACAATGCCCTCTGGTAGGAGTTTGCCATTTTCCTAGTATTCTCAAATAAAGTGCATTTGGTTACCTATCCGGCTAACACAAATGGGGCGTCAACTACCAATAGATCTATTCACTATATTCGCGTTCACTCGCAAGTGATTAATGGTTCATGATATAAGGGACTTTCAGTGGCAATAGTGTATAACTTAAGCAATAACAATCAGAATCGCATACAGATAGTACTAGTGTTTAGGTTTTTAGCAAAACGTATAAAGCGTGATTATGAACTCATAGTAGTATGTAAAAGCTTTAGAGTACTTGTAAAAGTAAAAATGAGTAGTTAAGCATGTATCTCCCCCAAAACAGTTTAAAAGCAAGTAAAGGTAGGGGCATGAACTCACAGTAATATGTAAAATTTTAAAATAAGTATAAACATATCAAGCAATATTTGAGCATGTATCTCCCCCAAAACGTTCAAAATAAGGAAAAGAGGGGCTATGACTCACCTCAGTGTTATTGTAGTCTGGATGGAAAACAAATTAGATAATATGAACAAACTACTCCGACCCTCGACCTGAGTTGGTATATCATGTATTTAGTATTCGTGTTCAAGTTTATGCGACGATAATGTTCTTTATATACATGAAGTCTCTTCAAAATTTAATAATACTTATCGTACTTATTTTCATGGCTCGAATGATTGTTAGTAAATTTTTATAGAAATCCAAGTTATTAAATATTTTTTGTTTCCTAAATATTATAATTCACACTTTTAAATATTTACAGTTTTTATCCTTGTACTTTCAAAAATGACACTTTAAACCCTCAACTATGGGTTTTAAACAAAATCAGCCCTTATATAATTAACTTCACAGAAATTACATTTTTAGTCCAAGAAAAACTTTATCTTACAAAAATTACCATTTTTATGCTTGAAATTTTATAAGAAATTTTATTAGTTTTTGACCTAAATGGATAAAAGTGCGGGTGAATAAAAGCGAGGTCTTAAAAGGTTTTTACTACGTTCTTGATCCTTTCAAGAGTTTATCCGGTGATCTTTCTAATGGTTCAAACTAGAGGTCTTATGCTCTTACGGTTTGGTCACAATGATTTTCCAAAGTAGGGGGTTATGTGCATTTTGTTGTTTTTGGGCGATAACGGGGCTAAAAGAGGGCAGATTTTACACGAGGCAAGCTAGTGTTCCTACATCGCATTTGACCCTTTAAACACTATGCTGTAAGCCCTTCTAAATGGTATAAGTCTCATGTCCTAGTTCTCTTTGATTAGAAAGATACAAGTCCATGAACATGGCTACTTGGCCACGACGCATTTTATGAAAATTACAGTTTTAAACCATAAAGCTCTATATCTTTTGCATGCGACCTTGTGAAATATGGTTTTACCCATTCCTAATGTTTCTAAGATAGTTCTTACTCAAATTTATCAAAAATCCCATGCTTTCCCAAATATTTGTTGTAAAAAGCTTTTATGCATTTATGACTTTTGACCAAAATGATGGTTGTTTTTAAAGATAACGACTAGGCTTTTTAACCGGGTTATGGGGGCGTTCTAGAGTGTCCTAGGTGGTGTTTACAACGGTGCTTTGGTTGGCATTAATACCTTTGACACGATGTAAATAAATATGGCACAAGTAGGGGGGTGTTGGGTTGTTTTGTAAGATATACCTAACAGTTGTTGGGATTTTTATTAAATTCTGGCTTCGTTATGCGTTTTCTAGACCCGTGCTCCTGAGTTTTTGAAGAAAACGTCGTTCCGGACAACTTTCGTGCTTTAAATTTTTCATGAAACGGACCAGAAATGCCTCGTTTCGCGTGCCCGAGTGTTCTGTCCACAGAAAGTTCGGACAGATTTTTGGTAACTTCTTTAGACCATAACTTTTGACTCGTCTACTCGTTTTAAGTGATTCAAATTGCTACGTTTTCCTTATAAAATCCTTTTTAACAATATGAAATTGATATTAAAAGTTAAAACGAAATAGGATGAGTTTAAAAGACTTACATGCTTGGAATTTTGACAAGAGCAACAATGAGACCAAATAGATTTCTAAGTTTGAACAAGACTTCTTCCTTTCACTAGTTGCTTAATTGTGGAAGTTTGTATGTATGGATTTTCAGTGGGAATTATGTTTTATTGGTGAATGGGAATTCTATTGTATAGGATATCAAGTAGGATGTATATAGTATATATACTAATGTGTGATGGTGTGGATGATATTTTTTCTCAAGGAGGGAAGTGGCTATAGGGCGTATATATATATATATATAGGTGTGGAGAAGTATGGTTTTCTAAAGTGCTATGTCACCTTGTCTAGCAAGAGAAGGGACAAGGTGAGGTGTTTGAAAGCTTGCCATGAGTTTGATATTCAAATCGAATGGATTGAAAGAGGACACACATGATGATTACTTGTTCAACTTGTGTCCCTTTAGTTCGAATGGTTAAAAAAATACACATAAGCTTGGTTTGCTAAGTGTTGAAGATGAGGGAACAAAGTGATGTGGTGGTCTTCTTGGCCAAGGTTTTTACCTACAGCATTTGACCATGGTAAAAACTCTTGGTAAAAGAGTGATGTGTAAATATTATGTGCAAGTAATTAGTTGTGGCTAGAGTTTTTACATGTAGTACTAGGTAACTAAATGGTAAATTGTTAGTTCATTCTTAACCATGGTAATTTAGGGGGGGGGGGGGCGTTAGGCTTCTAGGGTAGTACCTAGGGCTTTTTAGGTTGTATCTATTGTGTAGTCATGTAATTACATAGTTAAGGTTCTAATTTATTTTAGGTAAAATCTAGTTTAGGTTAATTTACATGTAATAAAAGTAAAGGCTTAAGTTTTGGTGCATTATTGTTTGTACATTAGCTTTGTTTGGTTGTACTTACAAAAAAATAAAATATATTTTTAAGGCTTGTGCATTATAGGGTTGTACCTTGTGCTTAAAAATAGGTACATTGAGGTTTATAATATAATTTATATAAGTATTAAGCTTGTATGCATTAAAGACTTGTACATATGCTTGAAAGACTTGTACATTAATATTTTGAAAATATATCATGTACATAAAATCATAGAGTTGTATATTAGGGCTTGTAACGGAATTAAAGTATAGCTAGGTTCCGTGCTTTAATGACTTGTACTCTAGGTATAAAATGTTGTACTTTAAGAATTATGATTTAGTTGTGTAAAATCATAGCTAAAATAAATTAGGGCTTCGTGAAAACTCTAATAAATGGCTAACGTTTAGTTCGAAAGTTTAATAAGTATGTTAACGAAATAACGTAAAGTGGTAAATAAAAGTTGAAAACCTTTATAGTTTTACATATAAAGATGTTTATGTTTATTAAAGATGTGAGTTTCATTACATTGGCTAGTGGTTGTGATCAAATAAAAGAATATTGTTTCTTAAAAAAAAATTGGACGTAGAAAATGGACATGTATTCTTTCGTTAGAATATTATATTAGTTTAATACGAGGTGAAATTTACCGGTGGTTACAATCTCCTTCTCCGAAAGTTATTCCTTTTTCTTTAGGCTTGTCTGCTGACTTGGTTTTCTTTCTTAGATACCGAACAGGTGGCTTCTTGTAGGTTGGAGAGATAGGGACTGACTTCTTCAGGCTTTGAAGTCCCAAAACTGCATATGTCTCTCTATTTTCTTCATCACTATCTTCATGAGGAGTGATAGTGCTGATTGTGGCCTCTGTTGTTGTAGTTTGTTGTAGTTCAGCAGCTACTTGAAGAATTGGAGATAGTACTGATTGCAGACCACCAAGAGTACTAACTTTAATACTATCAGTACTAACTTTAGTACTATCAGTACTAACTACAACACTAACAGTACTAACTGGGATAGTACTGATAGTGCATGTAGGAGTACTGAGTACTTCTTCTGCATGTGTGGTGACTTGAACCTCTTCTTCTTCATCAAGGAAAGGACTCTGAAAGGCTGAACCACCTTGACCACCTTGCCATTCACCAAATTCTTTTCTTCCTTGAATGTCAGAACTCCTCCCATGTTTGGAAGAATCCTCTGTTGAGGTGCTAGAGATTGTGAACTTGGGCTTCCTTTTAAATGGTGTGGTAAATGGAGATGCTGTTGCAGTTAGCTTGGATAGAAGCTGAACTTGATGTGCAAGCCTTTTCATCTTTAAAAGCATCCTGGTATGAATTTTGGCAGCAGCTTTCTTGTGTTCATCCAGAGCAATCTCCAGTGTGTTAACTTTCTGGCATAAAAACCTGTACAATTCCATCATATCCTTAAGTGTCAGACTGCCCTCACCACTTCCAGCTGTGTTACCTGCTGAGAGAGGTGGGTCATTGGGCAATTGAGATGCACTCCCAGGCCTAGCCTGAGTAGATACACCCCCTTTTTAGCTTGCGCCTGGGTCCACCCTGTGATTGCTCACTAGGTGTTGGCATGGATTGGGTCTTATTTATGTTACCATTATTCTCACCAGTTGCTAAGCCTGTGTGAGTAGTGGCAGTCCTCACCACTGTATCCCCTCCATCACCTGGGATAGGCTCATCTGGTACAAGATTGGGAGAAGAATGGGGCTGAGCTGTCCCACTCTCCTGTTTGGTGTGCCTACTGGTTGATGAAGTTTGTTGAGGTGGTGAGTGTTCAGAACCTGTGGGTGTGTGTTGGGAGCCACCTGTGCTTGATGGTCCTTCACCCTCTGCAATGAGCATATTAGGAAATAAAGGCACTACAGCCCTAGAGTATCCTAACACAGCCCTTGACATATTAGAAAACACTTTGGCTGTGAGTACTTTTGATGGATAAATATTTTTGTGAGGTTGCAGGTTTTGTTTCTGAAGATCCAAAAACATTTGTATAAACCTGGGATACATCAGAAATTTGTTTTTGCTAACTGCATTTTTAAGCATACCCTCAAAAATATAGTTTGAAAAGTTGAACACTTTTCCAGTTGCAAGGCAAACCAAGGCTGTGGCTATGCTTGTGGGAAAATCATCCCAGCCAGTCCTTTTGTGACTTAAGCAATGTAGGATGGTATGTATTAGAAACCTCAATTGTGGGAAAAACATACTTTTGTGAAAATTGATAGTATTGTCATGTCTATACCCCATCAATGTGAGTTTTTCAATTATGTCAGTGAGTGGCAAAGTGATAATACCTTCAGCATCTCTAAGATGAAGATGTTCTCTTAGAGAAGCCTCAGTAATAACAATTTGAGTGCCATCCACTGTGCCAATTAGCTGTTGTACCCCTTCCTTAGTTTTTGAGGCAATAGCAGTTTGCCAAAACTTCCTGACAGGGGTACATAAGATAGTAGGGTTGAAAAGTAAAGCAAACCTGATGCTGCTTCTGTTAAGAAAAGCTACTATCTCTGAAAATTCATCATGGCCTTCGGGTAATTCCAAGCATGCTACCATGTTATGCTTGTTGACAAAATCAAGACGAGCCATGAATGATTAGAATTAGGGTTAGTATAGTGGGATTAAGTCACAAAAGTCTTTATTGAATTGTGGTGAAAGCAATTAGAAAGTTATGAAATATATAGGAAGTTGGAGAATTGTGGTTGAACCGCCTTATGAAAATTTATGGTAATAAGTAAAAAGAACCAATTAGGTAACTCTTTTTATAAGGAAAGAGACGGTAACAACTCTACTTGCAAAAGTAATCATTGCATAACAGACTTTTGGAATAAGTACTAACGGCTAGTTCAGCAGTACTAACTATGCTATCAGTACTAACTTATAACCATCAGTAATAACTTTACCCATCAGTATTATCTTATAGTTTGGAAATTATAATACTGAAACCCCATTTTTAAAGGGATTAAGTGTGGTGACAGACACTTAATCAAGGTCGGCTTCACATCGCCTCCGGTTTGGTGAAAACCAATGGTTTCAGTGCAAAGCACTTCCTGTGATAGATAGACCCATTAAAAGGGCCTTCCTGACAGGGTTTCCAGCTCGTGGCAGGTGTTGCCTCCAACACAAGTGTTGGATTCACGTTTGCTCATTGTTCACTAAGCCAGATGCCCTTAGGCTAGTCACACTATCTGTAAACAGATAGAATGACAAAGAGTGGGTTAGTGCAGAATGATCTGACCAAATAAAACCATCAATTCATGTTCATTTTAAGCACAAGATGCCACATATTGCTTTGGCATCACACATTCCATTGTTACAGCAAGGTCCATCATGTGGTGGCTTTAGAATTTAGCATAAGAACGAGAACCACATGTGCTGTAACTCCTTATCACCAAACAATAGCCATATTGCTTGTGTTATACCTGAAAAGTTAGTCTAAAACCAAGAAAACACAATCCAAGAGATTTTCTGGACCATCAGTATTAACTTAACACAATCAGTATTAACTAGATAACAATCAGTATTAACAACCAGTTTACAAAACTTTACAAAATAGAGAGAGAGATAAGACATGTTAAGGATGAAGCATTCCAATACTTGTGACCAAGTACTGAAACCTTCCCAAATCAAAGGCTTTTGTTAAAAGATCTGCAACATTAAACTCAGTATCAATCCTTTCAACCTGAATTAGTTTCTTTTCATTACAGTCTCTTATAAAATGATGTCTTATTTCTATATGCTTAGTTTTAGAATGAAAAACTGGATTTTTGATAATGCATATAGTACTGTTGTTATCAATATGAATGACAGTGCCCATGAAATTATACCCATAATCAAGCATCTGATTCTGAATCCAGAGAACTTGACCACAACAACTTGCAGCAGCTACATATTCAGCCTCAATTGTAGAATTTGCCATAATGCTCTGCTTCTTGCACTGCCATGAAATCAACCTATCACCAAGAAACTGACATCCTCCTGTGGTTGACTTCCTATCAATACTTGCCCCAGCATAATCACTGTCAGAGTAAGCTACCAGATCAAAGGAAGAGTCCTTAGGGTACCAAAGGTCTAATTGAGCATGGCCTTTCAGATATCTAAAGATTCTTTTAATTTCATGCAAGTGAGAAAGCTTTGGAGAGACTTGGAATCTTGCACATGCACACATAGCAAACATAATATCTGGTCTTGAGGCAGTCAAATACATCAATGATCCAATCATGGACCTGTAGAGATGCTGGTCAACTTCTTCACCGTCAGCATCTGGAAGTACTTGCAATCTTTGTGTTTTCATAGCCAAACTTCACCAAAATCTCCTTGACATACTTATCCTGACTAATAAATATGCCATCAGACTTCTGCTTGACTTGTAGCCCAAGAAAGAAGGTGAGTTCTCCCATAGAACTCATCTGAAACCTATCATGCATCAACTTCTCAAACTCTCTGCATAGATCCTGCTGGGTTGAACCTAAAATAATGTCATCTACATATATTTGCACCAACAGGATATCATTCTTCACATTCTTGATGAATAGAGTCTGATCAATCTTCCCTCTTCTGAAGCCATTGCCCAAAAGATACTTGGCTAATGTTTCATACAAAGCTCTTGGGGTCTGATGTAGACCATAGAGTGCCTTCTGAACTCTGTACACTTTATTTGGAAAGTTTGGATCTTCAAAACCAGGAGGTTGATAGACATACACCTCCTCCTCAATCTTCCCATAAATAAAAGCACTCTTCACATCCATCTGGTATACTGTGAAGTCTTTATATGATGCATAGGCCAGGAAAATTCTGATAGCCTCAATCCTTGCCACTGGAGCAAAGACCTCTTCATAATCAATCCCTTCCTGCTGTGTATACCCCTGAGCTACCATTCTAGCCTTGTTCCTTATTACTACACCCCTTTCATCCTTTTTATTTCTGAAAACCCATTTGGTGCCAATTGCTCTCTTGCCATCAGGAAGATCCACCAGAACCCATACATTTTGAAGCTTGAACTGAAGAAGCTCTTCTTGCATTGCTTCTACCCAGGACTCATCTTCAAGAGCTTTGTAGACTTTCTTAGGTTCTGTTTATGAAACAAAGCAGGCAAAGAGACATGTCTGTGAGGCACCATGATTTCTTTCTTCATAAATGGCACTGAAGAATCCAGTTTCACTATGCTGAGCTTTAGATCTTGTAGTTCTTTCAGCATTGACATCTCCAATGACATTTTCCAAGGGATGATCCTGATGGATTCTTCTGTGTGGTGTAGCAGGAACAGCATAAGATGAAGCTATATTAGACATATCAATCTCATCAGCTTCACCAAAAGGATCAGGAACCTCTGTATTTACTGATGGAGTAGCCTGAGGACCATCAGTATTAAAATTTGGCTCATCAGTACTAACTTGTGGCTTATCAGTATTAACCACAGCTGTACTGAAAACTTGAGGTTCTATCACTGTGTCATCTGTATTAATTGCATCTCCTTCAGCATTAGATTCATTGGTCTTTGGAGGCTGATCATCAGCTTTGTTTGCCTCCCCTGAAGAAGTGCTTCCACCTGAATTATCATTCCAAATGGGCAATAGAATGCAGTCATCTTCATCATCAGAATATGCATCAGGACCTTGCTTTTCACCTGCAACCACATTACAATCCACAGAAACATGCACATAGTTCATAGATTCTGTTAGCATATCAATATCAAAAAGCCATGTTGGTCCCTACCCTTCTACACTAGGTTTATCTTCAAGAAACTCTATATGCAGATTCTCCTCTACTCTTCTGGTTCTAGAATTATACACCTTAAAGGCTTTACTATTCAATGAGTAGCCAACCAGATATCCACTATCAGATTTTCCATCAAACTTACCTAACTGGTCAATGGTATTGAGAATAGAGACATGACACCCAAAAGGTCTAAGAAAGTCTAGGGTAGGCGTTCTACCTAAAAACAGCTCATAAGGAGTCTTGCCATAAGGCTTTACTACCAGTACCCTGTTCTGAACATAGCAAGCAGTATTAACTGCCTCAGCCCAAAATGTTGTGGGTAACTTGGAATTTGCTAACATAGTCCTAGCAGCCTCTATCAATGTCCTATTTCTCCTTTCAGCAATCCCATTCTGCTGAGGAGTTCTAGCTACACTGTATTCTCTCTTAATACCCTTAAGTTGACAAAAATCATTCATCACTTGGTTCCTAAACTCTGTCCCATTATCACACCTAATGATTTTAACTTTCTTATTAGTAAGGTTTTCTACAGCAGTTATGTATGCCTTAAGGATTTCACTGGTCTCATCCTTAGTGTTCAAAAAGAAAACCCAAGTAAATCTGCTAAAATCATCAGTCACAACCAAACAATACTTCTTAAAATTCAGGCTGCTAACATTAGTGGGGCCAAATAAGTCCATGTGCAGCATATGAAATGGTTGGGTGATAGAGTTAAAAATCTTGGGCTTACAAGAGGCTCTATGCTGCTTCCCTTTGAGGCATGCACTACAGGTCTGTCTATTTTCAAATCTTTTTGAAGGTAAACCCCTTACAAGGTTATTTTTAGCTAAAAGATTTATTACCTTAAAGTTCACATGACCTAGCCTTCTATGCCATAACATAGATTCATCCAAAGAAGCTGTAGCAACTAAACATGTAAGGTTGTCTTTGGGCACTATGTTCTTCATGTTGACACTGTAAAGATTGCTTTTCCTAGGAAACTTAAGTAGGACCTGATCATCACTAGGCAACTTAAAGTTATGAGATAAAACCAAGCAATCAGTATCTGTGAACAGAACAAAATTCTTCTTGTCACACATTTGTGACACACTGAACAGATTGTATTTAAGTTCTTTCACAAAGTACACATCTTCAAAGTCTAAATTACCAGTCTTGATTGTGCCTTTACCAGTAATTCTTCCACCAATACCTCCTCCAAAAGAAACATATCCTCCATTCATGTCAGTAAAGTCTGAAAGGTAGGATAAATTTCCAGTCATGTGCCTGGAACACCCACTGTCTAAATAGCCAAGATCATCATTATTGTTGGAATATTCCTGCACACAAAATAAAGGAAATTAGTTTCCTTTGGGACCCAAGCCATTACTGACTTGGATCTGCCTCGTGCATCAATGTAGTTATATTTCTGGAGAGTAACTGGTGCACTGTTGGGTTGAGTGGTCTTTCTCACCCAACAAGCTGAGGGCTTAACAGCATGACCCTTGATTCCCATAGCAGCATTCACCTTTGAACCATTTTTCATTTTAGGCTTACAAGTATTAACTTTTGGCCTATCAGTATTAAATTTTGACTTAAAAGTATTTACTTTTGCTCTATCAGCATTAAGTTTTAGCACAAAAGTATTAACCTTTTTCCTGTAAAACTTGATCTGATCCTCATAGGTTTTGAAGGTTTGTGTTGCTTTAGCATTAAAGGGCTTTGGTAAAGTAGATGGTGACTTTGAAAAGTTTCTTTTGGGTCTTTCACCAAGTACTCTGGGTTGTGGTCCAATGGCCTTGCATTGTTCAAAGGTTTTATGCCAGTTTTAAGAAGAACTGCTCTTGGGGTCATATTGGGTTGAGGTTTCAAAGGTTGTCTGCACTGATCCTGCAGATGAGAGAAACTACCACACATAAAGCAAGATTTATTATACATGACAAAATCATTTCCTAGTTGCTCAGATTTTAACTGGTTCCAGTTTCTCTTGTTACCTCTAGGACTAAATGACCTGTTCCTATACATCTCAGCATATTTTACTGGCTTCCTAATAGGTTTGCCATCTGGTTTTTTAGGTTTAGTGGCCTGTTCTTGCTTTGGTTCACTAGACTCTACCTTTTATTTTTAGACACTTTAGGTAAGGAGATGTCACTGGCACTTTCAAACACTTCTTCAGTTAGAGTACTTTTGATTATAGGACCTCTGACAAATGTTGATTTAAACTCCTCTAGGCCAGTATGTTCTAGGTCAATGCCAGGAGGTGAAGTAATACCTTTGAATGGTGGTTGTGCTGTCTTATAACTAGGTGGTGATGACTTGTAACCCATACCAGATGTGGCTTTGCCAATTATAGCTTTTTCCAGGTATTTGTCAAGTCTCTTAGAGTTATAATGGTGTGTGTCTCGAAGATGATCAACATTTAGCTCTATATTGTCTTTAATTTTTGTAGCTTTCTCAAGTTCTTCTGTTAATACACTTATTGTTGTATTTTTAAAAGAGATTTCCCTATTAAGCACAACAGTTGTTTCAGTAAACTTTGACTCATTTTCTTTATAGTGCACAATTTGTTTTTCCAACACTGTTAAGCCTCTTTTATGATTTGCTAAGTTATACTCAGTTTTAGAAAGCTCTTCAGATACATTATCAAATCTAGTTTTTAGCTCTAAATATTTATCTAATGGAATACATGTATCTGAGCAATTTGTTTCAGTAAGTACCTCAGATACCAAAGCCATATTGATTGGGGTTTCTTCTTCATCAGTCATGAAGCTCCAATCATATCCAGCACCATCAACAGCCACCATTGCTTTTGAAGAGGAGTTGTCAGCATCACTGTGTCTCCCCTTGCCCTTAGGGCTTCTACACTCCCTGGCAAAATGCCCAAGCTTTCCACAATTGTAGCACTTTACCTTACTCTTGTCAAAACCAGCAACATCACCATCATTGATCTTAATCTGCCTTCCAGTTTTCTTCATGAACCTTTTTGCCCTCATGATGATCAGGGAAATGTTCCATTTGATGTCCATCTCTTCCATGTCATCTTCATGGATTTGTCTCAAATCATCATGAGTGATCTGGGATCCATGACTCTGTTCAGCTATGAAAGCATAGATTGTGCCTTCATTGATGCCTGATGCGGTGGGTGCAGAGCCATCAGTATTAACATTAGTACTAGAAGTACTAATGTCAAAACTATCCACATCATTGCTAGTGACAGTGTGAGCCACAAAGGCTATGTTATGTGACCCAGAACTGGAAGATGCAGCTGCTTTTCTCTTCATGTCTTGTTCAATCACCTTAAAGCTATTGAACAGATTGTCCAACTTCATGGTTTCAAAATCTGGCTTGTTCTTCCACACAATGACATGAGTCTCCTATTTTGGTGATGGAAGACTTCTAACAAACCTGAGGTTGACATCTTCCTTGGAGAGCTCCACATCCAATACTGCCAATTGACTAACAAGTTTTTGAAGCCTGTTATAAACTGAGTTAATAGATTCAGTTGCACCAGCAGTGAAGTTTTCAAATTCTTGCTTCAAAAGAGTCTTCTGAGTTTTCTTGGTGACAAAATCTCCACCAAATCTGGTCTCAATGGCTTTTAACAAACTCTGAGTGTCTTTGTGTTTGTTGAAGGTGAGTTGATGATCATCAGGGATTGCCATAAGTAAAATACTTCTGGCCTTGAGATCATTGCCTCTCAGAGCCAATTCTTCATTGGTGATAGGAGCACCTCTTTCTTTAGTGACTGTCTTTCCAGCAACTTCTTCAGTGACAGTGGTGTGACAACTGGCCATTTAGGGAGTCTATTTTAGGTAACCGCATTACGTTAAACTAAACCGAGCTTTGCCTTTAACACTATTTTTACAAACCATGACTTGATTTTATATCGTCTATTGGTTTTTACGGATTATTTCACTATTGAACGAGTTATCGTATGAGTTTTAACTCTATTTGGTAGGCACTATTCGATTCGGCGCTAGAAAAACCTAAAACGAGAAATATTGTAACTTTTAGACCGTAACTCAAAAATTGACAAATAAATAGTCAAAACTCGTGGAAAAACATAAATAACGATGTTGGAAAGTCGAATGAACGTCGTGGGACACTCGGGGGACAATATATGAGCTCGGGAATGCGTAAACGGGACGTTTTACGAAAAATGGTGACAACGGCCCCTCCTCTTTTGCTTGCCCGGCCGCCCCTCCCCTCCCCTCTCTTTTATTTTTAAGTCCCTAGTTCCCACCTATATATACCCTCTCATATCCTCACTTCCACCCTTTATTTCTCTCTCTAAAAATCACCTACACCCACTTTCTCTCTCTAACTCTCTCTCTCTCCCAAAAATCAAATAAACCCTAACCCTAAACCACCTTGGCCTCCGGCCACTATTCCGGCCACCACGGTCACACCACCATGCATGACCACCCACCTCCACCACCATCTTGAAGCTCTCTTTCTCCTCTTTCCAACCATATATAATACTCTCACTAAAACCTTCATTAACACCCTCAAATTTAAAGATTAAGATTCAGATTTTTAGGGTTTCAAGTGGGTTTTGCAATTGGTTCTTGAATAAGGTAAATGGAACAAGATTAGAGCTTGTTTGGGCAATAATAAGCCACGAATTGCAATCTAGGGTTTCGACCCTATGATGAAATTTGGGGCTTTTGGGTAGAACATGAAATTAAGTCTAATGAGTGTCTAAATAAACAAGTAATTAGTGTTTGGTAAGTGTGTGGTGTATCAATTTGATGGGTTTATGCATTTTAGGTCTAGTTTCATATTTTTGGTTAGAATAGATGATGGGTTTTGTGTTTGGTTAGTGATTGGAGCTTGAATGATTGTATTTGGATGTTGTGGAATTGATTTGGTAGTGTTTGGATGGTGTTTGGTGATGGTAGAGGGGCGTACGCACCATGAAGCCCACGTATGGGTCATGGTTGGTGTCGTACGTGACCCACATGGACCACGGGTCCGGGTCGGGTCGATTTGGTTGCTTGTTGGTTGATGTAGTTGAGGTTTGGATGAGACGCATGGAGCCAAAAATCTTTTAGAGCTTGTTTGGTTCACGTGGTCTTAACCGTGACCGTGTCATGACCATTAGGGTCATAACATTGGTTTCGGGTATATTTGGTTGATTGATTGGTTGGCGAGATTGATTTGAGTTGTTTTGGGATTGAATTGCGCTATTATTACTTTTAAATTGGACTTGATATATATATTGTCAACTTTGAGCTACGTCGGTGTTACTTTGACTTTTTAGTCAATAGTTGACTCCGACAAAGCCGTAACATGGACTTTAGTATAATTTGGACTATTAATTGATTAAAAGCCGAGAAGTTATGACTCGTGCTTGTGGACTCGAAACGAATAAAGATATGAGATTAATATTGGAATTTGACGAAATATATATATATACCTGAAAATGCTAATAGACTATGAAATATAAATAATAAAGGGGTTTTTGTACCAAAAATAACGATAACAAGAATTATCTTGTTATTTACTATTTTAAACGGAAACAAACGACTAAAAATGGATATGTTTTATTATAAATAAACATTTAACGTTTCGAGTACACATTTAGCATATGCCAATTATGGGCATTTAATACTAGTTTTTCAAGTATTCATTTACTTACATTGTGTGCATGAGTTACGGATAACCTAGCATTAATAGTGTTGATCCACGTGGGTAGCGGGCTTATTAGGTTGACGAATCTAATAAGAGCCCGCTAGGTACGTTGGGTAACCTTATTAATGGGTGACTTATCCTTATGACTCGTTAGGATCCGACCGGTTTATGGAATAATAAGCGATACGAATGAATAATTGAGTTTATCGAGTTGACGAATTCGATAAGGTCTACTGTTTATTCCAAAACTTATTGGACTATGGAGCTTATCGCTTAGACGTCTCATCGTATCGCATTGAGTCACATATTGTGTTGAATTGAGTCACATATTGTGTTGAATTGAGTCACATATTGTGTTGAATGGAGTTGCATATTAGGTTGCGAAGCATAACATATTGATTGTTTGAGTGCATTCATGGCATCATATTGAGTCGATACACCCACATGAGGATACCAAACACTAGGATTAAACGGTTGATTGTACAATAGATTGCACTACCAGGCTTCGATGATGATCAAAGGTATGAGGGGTGTATGTTCCAGCCAAGGCTTTCCTGTAACCTGAGAATAAGAAATATGAAACACTACGTTAAGTGATTGCGCAGGGGTAGGACCCTGCGAACCACCTCCGGCGTGAGAGTAAGTATGAGTTATGGTTGTTTAGTATGTGTAAATAAAGAAATGAGCGTGTAATGAGCATACCATAATCCATTTCCCGTCCAACCTATTTATAGTGAATGAAATAGGGTTGAGAGCACTTAGACATGAATGTCGGAGATCATGGGGGCGTTCCATGATTGTGGGTAACCGCTAGGGCTTAGTGACCCACGTTCTCAGACTTGACGGGGAAGCCAAGAGAGAGAGGGAGATCGTGGGTTTGACCAAGTCAGGAGGTTCCCTTATCCATTGTCCTTCGTCAGCCATACCCGAAAGGGCTTAGGGCTTCGGATGGCGAGTTCCCCTTAGGTAACCTTCGTGCCAATGAATGGTTTGACGCCTATGGATATTTTGGAATCCTAACTTGGGCCTTCGTATGGAAGGGCTTCGACACGTCTCAGAGGAGTGTCCTTCGAGCTATTCGGAGGGTACATCATCAAGCCCCCCAGTCGAAAGTGATGTATATGAGCGAGGAGACATTGCTTTCGACTTCATGCTGCGAAAAAATACCATCCTGCTGCTAAACATACTAGTTGGTAGAGAAATACGCAACTAACTAAGCATATTTAATGCTAATTAATCATTATCGCTGCCCGCTAAAGGAATCACAACTTCCCATAATACCCGGAGACCAAAAGTCTTCTTTATTTTAAAATTCAAAAATTTACACCGGATAAGAGTAATTGTTGAGACACGTGTGCAGTGCATAATAGATGCCAAAGAGAGTATAAAAAGAGGGTAGATGAAACCCTAACTCATGTTACTCTCTTCGTCTATTTTCACACGCAGTAAAACGCCATCGCCATCACTCCGAAAACAAAGGTAATCCTTCTCTCTCACTGATAGCTTGTTGTTTGTTCTTTAAAAAATGGATTCCAAGTTTACTATAAAGCAGCAAAAGTGTACATTATCTGCAAAAGATCTTCATGATCACTTAGCCGATTACCCCATCCCATTAGAACACAAAGTAATGTTACCCAAATCTAATCAGGGCATCTTTGATGCTCCTCAAGGTTTCGTAGGGCTGTACACACATGCATTTAGCCATTCAAACCTTAGGATTCCGTTGCACCCACTAATATTAGAGTTTATGCAATACTACAAGGTTCACATCTCTAGGTTTAACCCCTTTGGTTTTGCCAAGCTGACCACATTCATAGTGATGTGCAAAGCATACGGCTATGAACCAACATTGACGGTTTTAAGAGGATTTCTAAACTTGTATCCTGGGGGCAATTGGTTAACTTTAGCAAAGAGGCCTGAGTCGGATGTTCCAAACCTGTTTGGTAGGGTGTACACAAACATAACAGGTTGGAAAGGTAGCTTTTTCTACGTGCAAGACACCATTGTTCCCCCTAAATATTCAGAGCTGCTGAATAAGGAAAATAGGTTTGATGCCAAACGGTATAATGACCCCCTGCCATACGAGGTTCGAAGGGATCCCTGTTATCAGCGTTTGGTCAGATATCCTGTGGATGTGCAAGTGTTCCCTGAAGCCATCTTATACATGGCTGGGATTGCCCAGAGCTGGGAGGGGTCTCCCAAGAAGCCTGTGATCATATACCAAGGACAAAGTATGTTTATCTACTTTTATTTAAGTAGGACCAATGTAGCACTGATATTTATTTCTTCTTGTTTCTATTTTGCAGAGATGTCGTTCAGAAACTTCATGTACCAAGATTTGGATGAAGATTTGAGTTTTATGCCTGCGGAGAAGGCCGAAGAGTCTTATGGTGTTGGCTCTCCTTCGACATCTGTTAACAACAACGAGGTAGATACTCCGAAACCGGAGCCTATTGCGTCGGCACCCCCGCAACTTGCGTTGGAGGGTCCATCCCAACTGGTTGAAAATGTTGCTGATTCGGACGATCCTGCGGATGAGGATGTCCCAGTTGTAGGGTCAACAGGAATAGCTGACAGATTAAAGAGTAGAAAGGGAACAGCAGCCAAGGCTGTTAAGTCTACCAACAAAAGGAAGAATCCCCTGCCTGCCTCTGGGAGCAGAGTTGTGAAGCAGAAGAGTGCCGAGGGTAGAAAGTTTGTGAAGTCTGCCTTCGAATTACCAGATGACTCAGTTGAGGTTCATGGTAAGTAGTTTTTCCTTATGAAACATGTGAAATTATAAATGTCACAACTATGTTAACCTTTATACATTGTATTGATCGCAGGCCTTCCAGAGACGAAGGAGCTCCCCAATGCTTTGGCCTGTCACCGGATTGTTGACCATGTGACCCCCTCTCAATGGAAAGGTTTGCTGGATAATATGTCCATTGAGAAGGTTTGTGATATGCATGACAATGGTGTAGCAAGGTAAGCAGTTTTGGATAATCACTTGACTACCAGGACCAAGGAGTTGCTCAGGGCTGTGACCAAAGCTAGGCAAGAGATGGATGTGATGTTGGAAAGGGAAAAACATAAGGATCAGGAGTATGCTGAGTTAGAGGCCAAGTGTGATGAGATAGAGAAGGACCTGGAGAAGAATCCCCTCGTTCAAGACCTCCGTCAAAAGATTGATGAGTTAACAATCGAAATTGCTAGGCTCAAGGTGGAGGAGGGTAAAGTAGCGACTCTCATTGGTCAAAATGATGTTCTTAACTCTAAGTGCGCTGTTCTGGAGAGTGAGAAGGCTAGGCTCGTAGAGGTAGAAATTAAGCTGAGGGAGGAAATCGATGGCTTGCAGATGAGGTATAAAATGCTGCAAAAGGATCGTGCGGAGGTCGTTTCAAAGGTGGTACCTTACATAGCCATGGAGCTCTACCACAGTGATGAATTGGGAGCTCAGATGTGGAAGGTCATCAAGTCAGCCATTTTTCATGGACGGTGCTTAGCGTTGGAGGAGGCTGCCAAAACAGGCAAGCCCGTGGACCTTTCCAAGATTGAATGCTACCGTCCTACTTCGAAGGCTGAGTATGATGAGGCAGGAAATGCGTTCGCAACCGCAGAGTACTCCTTCCTTGCTGAGGCTCCAAAGATCCTATGGCACCCCTCGAAGACCTCCTTTCCAAGAAACCTCGGAAGCTGAAGCCTACCACTCCCACCAAGAAGACCATGTCCACCAAGCCTGTCTCAGTGCAACCATCCCCCACTCCATCTCCAAAAAAGCAGGAATGAAGGCTACCATGTGGCAGTAATTTGGTTTCAAAGGGTGGCATGTACCCTTAAGACAATTTATCTTATGTGACAATATTTATCTTATGTTCCAAACAATTTAGATGCTTTTGATGTATGGCCATGGGCCAAGAACAATTTAACTGGAGCTTAGGCTCCTCGTGCAGGTATAAGGGCATTAGCCCTCATTTTGAATATGATGGTGTAGGGGAGATACCTCTACACACTTAGTTTATATTCGTTTTGTTAACTTCTCGTACGCCATTTTTCCGACGCTTAAATTTTACAACCTAAGGTTAAACAACCTCATTGTGTGTAAATAGCAACACCAAGAATATAATGACCAAATTTGATCATTGACAGAGGGTCGCGACCCACTCTATCTCAAATCCTTTAAATAGTATGACTTTGTAAAAAAAAATTACAAGCGTCAAAAACTACTAGGAGAGTTAATGTGAATGTTTAACTTGGCTTAAATGATAAGGCATGTATTATACCTCGAGCCATTCGACATTGAAACTCATTAACGACTTGGCTGAACAAATCTTTGTGTTTAAGAAATGAAGCAAGAGATTTGTGGGAAATGTCTTATTTATCATTGAATTGGTTGGGAGGATTACATCATTCTTGAAATGAAAACTAAGACAACTACCAATAATGTTTGCTTTCCCTTGAGAAGCTTCTAATTACAAGAAAAAAGTAAAAATACTTCTTAAACATAGAACTTTCGAAGGTTCGTACCATTCCATGTCCTGTCGATGGGTTCTCCGAGAAGAGTGTCCAGTTTGTAGGCTCCGTTGCCGTAGGCCTCAGCTACCATGTAGGGTCCTTCCCAAGTTGGTCCCAGCTTTCCCTGATACTCTGCTGTGCTTGCACTGTTGAGGCGTGGCACATATTCTCCAGGCATGAAAGTGGAAGGTCTGACCCTTTTGTTATAGTAGCCTTCGATCTTATGTTTGTGCATTGCTTCTCGGATGGAGGCTATTTCTCGTCTTTCTTCTAGTAGATCAAGGTTTTCCCTGATTCTTTCGTCATTTTAGGAGGCATCATACGTTGCCACACGCTCCGTGTGTACAATTAGTTCCGAAGGGATGACCGCTTCTGTTCCGTATGTTAGGCTGAAGGGAGTTTCACCATTGCTTGACTTAGGATGCGTCCTGTGAGCCCATAAGACTTGAGGGAGCTCGTCCACCCATCCATGATGAGTTCGCCCCAGCCTTTTCTCGATCCCTTTGACGATATCTCTATTTGTAACCTCCACCATTCCGTTACCTTGTGGATGGTAGACGGATGTCCAAGACTGTTTTATGTTCAACCCTTGGCAGAAGTCATAGAAGACTCCTTCAGCGAACTGCTTTCCATTGTCGGATATGATGATGTGGGGCACTCCGAATCTGCACACGATGTGTTCCCACACGAACTTCTCGATCTGTCTCCCTGTAACGGAGGCTAAAGGTTTAGCCTCTACCCACTTAGTGAAGTAATCAATGGCTACCAGCAAGAATTTGACTCCTCCAGGAGCCATGGGCATAGGTCCTACGATGTCAATTCCCCATTGAGAGAAGGGCCATGCGGATGTTACACTCGTCATGTCCTGCTTTGGCATCTTCGAAACATTTGAGTGTATCTGACAAGCTTCACATTTGAGAATTATGTCTGCCGCATCCCTGTGCATCGAAGGCCAATAGTAGCCCAGCTTCATTATCTTCGAGACAACTAAGCGTGGTCGTGCGTGGAGACCGCATGATCCCTCATGAACTTCAGCGATGATGTTCTTAGCCTGCGTGGGTCCCACACATCTTAACCAAGGTGATAAAAATGACCTTCTATATAGGTTTTCTCCTATTAGCCGGTACTGGGGTGACTTAACCCGAATCTTCCTTGCTAGTTTGGGATCTTCAGGGAGAAGACCGCTTATCAAGTACTCCCGGATGGGAGTCATCCATGTCTCTCCTTCCTCGTGAATCACATCTACAACTTCCTTGTGAACGATGGATCTTTCGGGTAGGACTTCGACAAGTACTTCTTTGGTGAGATGAGCGAAGGCCATAGAAGCTAGCTTGCTTAGTGCGTCAGCCTTCTTGTTCTGATTCCTACAAACATGTTGGATGGTGTAGGAGTCGAAGCCCTCCAGCATCTCCTTTGCTTTTTCCAAGTACTGTTTGATGACGGGCTGCCTTGCTTCATAGGAACCTGTCACTTGGTTAGCTACCAATTGGGAGTCTACAAAAACAGCGAGAGTTTTGACCTCCATATCGTTAGCCAATCGGAGTCCTGCTAGCAACGCTTCATATTCCGCTTCGTTGTTTGTGGCTTCGAACTCAAACCGAAGAGCATATGTATGCTCCTTCCCTTCAGGACTGACCAGCATTAGACCTGCTCCAGAGCCATCGAAGCTGGATGCTCCATCTGTAAAAAGTTTCCATTCAGCCTATACTTGAGAAAGGTTAGTTTTGGGCTCTTCCTTTCCTATGTCAGGCTCGGAAGGTGTTTCTGCCAAGAAGTCTGCGAGAATTTGCCCTTTAATAGAGTTTCGTCCTTTGAACTCTATTTCATGTTCTCCAAGCTCAATAGCCCATTTAGCCACCCTCCCAGACTTTTCAGGCTTCGACAAGATCTGTTTTAGTGGCTTGTCGGTTAAGACTGTGACAGGATGGGCCTGGAAATAGCGTCGGAGCCTCCTTGCTGCGTAGATTAAGGCGAGTATTAACTTCTCCAATGTTGGATAGTTGATCTCTGCTCCCTGTAGGACCCTGCTAACAAAGTAAATGGGGATCTGTCGCTTGTCTCGTTCCGCCATAAGGACTGCGCTAACACTCTCCATTGAGGATGCTAAGTACATGAACAACACTTCGCCTTTGATTGGGGCTGTAAGTGTTGGAAGGATTTCGATGAACTCCTTCATCTTCTGAAAGGCAGCTTCAACATCCTGGCTCCATTGAAAAGTTTTCTTGTCCACGCATCACTTGAGTGTCTTGAAGAATGGTAGGGACCTGTCAGCTCCCTTCGACAAAAACCGGCTTAAGGCTGCCAGCTTCCCATTCAGGCTCTGCACATCTTTTAGACACTTAGGGGCCTGGAGATCGTAAATTTCCTTGACCTTAGAGGGATTAGCTTTTATCCCCTGCTTAGTGATCAAATGCCCTAGGAATTGTCCCTCTTCGACACCGAAGGGGCATTTCTTAGGGTTCAGCTTCATGTTAATCGCTCGAAGCTGGTCAAATGTTTCATGTACATCGAGGAGTAGGTCTTCCTCCGTCTTGCTCTTGATAACCATGTCGTCTACGTAGGCTTCGAGATTTCTACCTATCTGTTTGTTGAAGGCTTTATCTACGAGATGTTGGTAAGTCGCCCCTGCATTCTTCAATCCGAAGGGCATCTTTCTGTAGCAGTAGACACCTTTGCTTGTGTAGAAGGCTGTTTTTTCCTCATCCTCCTTTGCCATCTGGATCTGATGATACCCTTTATAGGCATCTAAGAAGCATTTTAACTGGAAACCTACCAAGGACTCTACCTTCCAGTCAATTTCTGGTAGGGGGTAGCAATCCTTCGGGCATGCTTTGTTGATGTCAGTGAAGTCAACGCACATGCGCCACCCTCCGTCGCTCTTTTTGACCAGCACTGGGTTGGCTACCCAAGTTTGGTACTTAAATTCCCTCAGGATGCCTGCTTGTGTGAGTTCGTCAACTTCCTTGTAGGCTGCAGCGTTTCTTTCGGGGGCTAGGCTTCTCCTTTTCTGTTTTATTGGCTCAATGTGTTTGTACTCATTGAGTTTATGCTCCGTTCCGAAGGACTGTCCGTCTATCAGCAATGTTCTTGGTACCCCTGTCATGTCAGAATATTTCCAAGCAAAAACATCAAGGTTAGTCCGCAACAGTTCCGTGAGCTTCGCCTTGAAGTTTGCTGGGAGCTGTTTTCCTACTACCACCGTTTGTTCAGGATAGCTAGGGTTAACTACAACTCGCTCCTCCGCATCTGTACAGCTTAGAATTGCCATCGGAGACTCCTCCGATTCTTCTTTGATCTTCTTGACACCATTTACACCCTTATCCGCCCCATAACTAGAATGAACAGTTCCTACTCCGAAGGGGGTTTGGAACTTAATAGCAGCATGTATAGTGGAAACAACAATTCCCATTTTTTGCATAGCTGTTCTCCCTATTAACAAATTATAAGGAGAATCTGACCTTACTATGACGAAGATGAGTGTTTCCGTGCGGGATAAGGGGCCTTCGCCTATGGTGACTTCCAACGGTACTTCTCCTAGGGGCCACGAGTGTTCGCCGGAGAACCCTACCAGTGGTGCTTTCGAGTCCACCCTCCGTGAGCGTATGGATGACTTGAGCTTTAGGAAACAATGCTCATAGATGATCTCGCAGGAGCTCCCACAATCCATATATGCTCGGTTTACTTCCCTGTTTGAGATTCGTACCTTGATGATCACGGGATCAGTCGAAGGTGTCTGCCCCAATATGTAAGGGAAGGTTATTTCCCCTACATTTCCCAGCTCCCCATCTGCTTCCTTCCTTTTCAAGGTTGCATCGTGCCTGTGTACCATTAGTATAGGAGCTTCTGCGGGCGTAGCTTCCTTCTTGTTCCCCTTCCATTCACCCAGTTGAGTGTCAGAGAACTTGTCCTTTCCCCTCTTGATGCCTTTGACCAGATGTGCTAACTGTCCTGATCGTATCGCCTCTTCGATTTGCTTTTTTAGTTCCCTGCAGTTGTTCGTGTCATGTCCATGATCTTCATGGAAATGGAAATACTTGGACATATCTCTGGCTTTGCTTCGTGCTGTCATCCGAGGTGGTGGATCGAAGGACTTTGCGGCTTTCTCGGTTGCTAGGATCTCTCGGGGAGATTTGACCAAATTCGCCAAGAGCCCATGGTTCGAACCTTTGTTGTATAGGGTGAAGCGGTCTCTGTTCTTCTTCTTGTTCTTGGATCCTTCCCAGGAGGACCCTCGAGAGAATTTGTCTGACGCTTCCTTTTGCTCTATCGGAGCGCCGTTTGCTGCTACCTCTTTGGACTCAATCCAGGTGTAAGCCTTCTCGATCAAGGCCTTGTATGTGTTGGGAAGATCGGTGGATAGGAATTCCACCAAGCTTCGAATCCGAAGGCCATGTACGAAACCAGAGATCCTCTGATCTTCGTGCAACCCTAGAATTTGCAAAGTTTCATCAGTATACCTGGTAACGAAGGCCCTTGTGCTTTCGTTGTCCCTTTGCTTGATGGTGTGCACGGTTAGGTGAGTCTTGGTGTACTTCTTCTGCTGGCTAAAGTGTAACCGGAACTTAGCCTTGAGATCGTCTAAACTTATAATTCTCCCCAACTTCTGTCCATTCCACCATATTCTTGCGGAGTCTCTGAGCGTATAAGTGAACATGTGGCATGCTACAGGCATGACCCACTTTTGCATCTTGATAGCGCCTTCGAATAAGTGTAGGAAGTTATCAGGATCGCCTTTCCCGTCGTAAGTGCCTATATGAGTAGGCATCTTTACACCGTCAGGTAGGGGATAGTCTTCGATCCACTTCACGAAAGGTGTGCAAGCTCCAGAGGCTTCGGCATAGTAAGGGTTGTATAGAGGTGGATAACCAGGCGTAGGATTATACGGGTTAGGAAATGGCTGTGTATAGGTAGGGTAAATAGTAGAGGGTTGGTATGAAGGGTTTACACCCATCGATTGCGTAGGAACATGTCCATAGGGCATTTGCTGGTAATTATGACTGGGGAGCGAACCATTCGGAGGGTAAGTGTTGTAGGTTTGAGCAGGTAGGTCGGGGTTCATTCCCGGAGGGGGTAACTGATTCATGCTGGAGTATGGAGGCGGGCCTCCGACACTCGAAACATAAGAGGGGGGTACTGGAGCCCCCGTCCCTTCTCTTCCTAAATGGGCAGCTAGAAGAGGTGGTAAGTTTACCCCTCCGTTTCCTACCGGGTTGCTTCCTCCGTTGGAGTTCTCGCTCCTCCTTTCACCATGCATTCTTTCCCTTCTTCCCGGATTTCCTCCGGGTCCTTCTTCAAAACCCACCGTCCTTCCATTTGGCCTTCTGATGGAAGGAGAACCATTTCGCAGGGCCGAGCGCCCCCTGCTAACCGGTTGAGGCATATCCTCTGCTTCAATCTCCTTGTCATACTCCTCACTGGAGTATTCCAACTCCCTCCGCATTTCAGTGTTGCGAACCTGTCTCTTATGAGCCCTTAGCAAAGAATCTAAGGCTTCAAAGTTTGCCTCAACGAAGGCGGGACTAATATCTGGAATAGGGTTAGCGGATGTTGAGGCGTGATGTATGGGAGTAGTTTCCAAACGAGATCGTGTGGTAAAGGTTGAGGTTGTTATGGGGGCGAGATTATCGGTGTCAGTTGCGTTGAGTGGGATCAGGGTAGAGAAACCTGGTGGAGGTGTAACTTCTCTTCCTGGTTCCATGCCGGAAAAGTAGTGTAGTCGGTTAGGGTATTTAGGACTGGGTGATTACGGGACTAATAGTAGTGGTCCCACGGATGGCGCCACTGATTGTACAATAGATTGCACTACCAGGCTTCGATGATGATCAAAGGTATGAGGGGTGTATGTTCCAGCCAAGGCTTGCCTGTCACCTGAGAATAAGAAATATGAAACACTACGTTAAGTGATTGCGCAGGGGTAGGACCCTGTGAACCACCTCCGGCGTGAGATTAAGTATGAGTTATGGTTGTTTAGTATGTGTAAGTAAATAAATGAGCGTGTAATGAGCATACCATAATCCATTTCCCGTCCAACCTATTTATAGTGAGTGAAATAGGGTTGAGAGCACTTCTACATGAATGTCGGAGATCATGGGGGCGTTCCATGATTGTGGGTAACCGCTAGGGCTTAGTGACCCACGTTCTCAGACTTGACGGGGAAGCCAAGAGAGAGAGGGAGATCGTGGGTTTGACCAAGTCAGGAGGTTCCCTTATCCATTGTCCTTCGTCAGCCATACCCCGAAGGGCTTAGGGCTTCGGATGGCGAGTTCCCCTTAGGTAACCTTCGTGCCAACGAATGGTTTGACGCCTATGGATATTTGGGAATCCTAACTTGGGGCTTCGTATGGAAGGGCTTCGACACGTCTCGGAGGAGTGTCCTTCGAGCTATTCGGAGGGTACATCATCAACGGTGAAACGAGACATTTTTGGAAATAACGAAATGGAATACATTGGGGTAGATAACGTTGATTTTGAGGAATATATATATTAAAGTTGGTCTACATTAATAGGTTTTGCCGAGTCGATAGTTGCTGTGCCGTGATACCGTTATCTTCTGCTAGTGTTTATTTGTGCGTTGATTGCTTGAGGTGAGTTTCATAGCCCCACTTTTATCTACGTTTTTAACTATATTGGGGTGAGAATCAAGCTACTGCTTTTGGACCATGAAAACTATTTTGATTTGCTTATGTGCTTGACTATGTAGATAGATGTGCGGTAGTTGGTGCCTTAGACTAGGTTAAACCGTTTCCTAGCTAAGAAGAGACTTCTACCTCGACCTAGTCCGGGGTTGGGAATTGTTCTAGATTTTGCCACAACAGTGCTGGACTAGAGTCGCGAGGCCCGAGTAATCCCTGGATGCGGAATATGATTGGAGATCCGGGTAAGATCAGTGTGTGCAAACGGTATTTATCTATCTTAGGTCTTGCATAGCGAATCAACTCTTACAGGTCCACTATGATTTTGTTGAACTTAAACCTATGAACTCACCAGCGTAAGCTGACCCTTTTAGCATGATTTCTCAGGTATTTGAAAGATGTTTAGAATACGTGATCGGTGGAAGCTTGGCAAGAAGGCGGGGTTCAAAGATCATTTCTGACTCTGATAAACTTTGGGGACCTATTTGATTAAGCCATGTTTTGGGCCTAATAAATACTCTTTTGGATTAAATGTTTTAAATGACTAAATTTGGGATTGGTTTTGAATGTTAAATGACTATCTTTTTGCTATACTTGTGTCGATACCAATCCAATAGTAACGCCCTGAAAACTTGATTAAGTCTTCCGCTGTACCGAGATTTGGAGGTGTTACAAGTGGATTTGTAAGAGTCTCCATAGAGCACAATGTTCCATAGCTTGAAATCAAGAACCAAGAAATACTGCTCTATGCGCATTCTCCAGAGTGCATATTCATTTGGCTGCAACTTGGGAACTCTATTAACAGCATTTGATTTGTCAAAGTCCATTTCTTCAAATTTGTCAACACATGATCTTCTAAAAACAAAGCTTCAGGACACAAGCTCTGATACCACTTGTGGAGTCCCAAACCTTGGATCTAGAACACTTAGCTTGTAAACGTGTTGGTTGCCTTGGATGGTTCCAAAACAACAATGAGAAACTTTGTTGTATATACACACAAGTATGCGGAATCTACTTGTATGCACTTAGAAGATTAATGCAAAGACAATGTAAAACCAAAAGCTTCAATATTATTAATCAATAATGCGAGTACTCTCCTAGTACTAGGGTTTACAACCTTGAAGCTCTACTTTTAAGACGGCTAGAATGTGTATATCTTTAACCTAGCTAGGATCTCCTTTTATACACTAAGGAGATCCCTTACAGAGATAACTATGGACTAAGTATATCATATCTTCTATTGGAATAGAAGATATGCTGTTACAACTCTTACACGACATTCCATACTTACATCAGTACAAACTTTAAGCTATCAGTACTAACTTTCTCACTATCAGTACTAACTAGTTAATACTTATCATTTAACACTATCAATACTAACTCTACTGAAATAAGTATTAACTCCAATAAGCATATTTCCCAACATAGGGACTAAATATGTGATACGAAACAAACTACACGAACCACACACTTAAACATACGAGGGTATTAGTGTCATTTCAACTATGCCTGAAGGTCAAACTAACAGAAAAAGTGGTCAAAGGACCAAATCCGTTACGGGTCAAAACCACAGGGAGAGGATCCGTTAAAAGAAAAGTCTAGGGACGATTACACCCCTACCCCAACAAAATGAAAATGACAAAAATAGGCTTTGTAACTATCAAATTAATTTCTTAAAATTAAAAAAAAAATAAAAAATAAAAAATAAAAAATAAAAAAATAATAATAATAAAAAATCGTACTTAAATGTAAGAGATTTTAAGTTTTATTGCTAGGTGCAAACAATCCGTAACCGGTCATTTCACGTTAGGGGTGTGAACAAGGCAAGCTTTTATCAAGCAACTCGAGCTCGAGTTCAAGCTCGACTCGATTGACCCGAGCTTTTATCGAGCTCAAGCCCAGTAAACTGGCTCGAAACATATAATGAGGCGAGCTCGAGCTTTTGATAGCTTGTCTCGAGCGGGTTATCGAGCTTTTCGAGCTTTAGTATAGATATATTTTCATATTATTTTTATGTATGTAAATAAGGGCTGATTTCAATATTAAGCTAATTATAAAGACTAACTTCATAAAAGATAAAATATTTTTTAGCCTTGGTTATGAGAATTTTATTGTTGGTTTTATTACTCTTAAAAATATCAAATTTGGTTTTCAAATGGTTAACTATTTCTGTTATAGTTTGTGATTCGAGATCATGTACAAGTTTTGTGTGAAGATTATATTTTTTTCGTGGCAACTGCAATTTACAATTCGTTTTGACACTCCATTTTTTGTAAATTACAATTCGTTATAACAGATCATCGTAACACACGTTCACAGCAGGCAAGCCTACGTCACACTACTCTTTTGAAAAATGAGGACTTTACCTGCTGTGAACGTGTGTTACGATGAGCCAAAAGACAAAAAAAAAATAAAATAAAAACTGTTTTATATTTATTCATATACTCCATTTTTTGTTAACTTAATTTTTCCAAGCTCCACATAAAACCAATTTTTAATATTATCAAAATATTTCGCTCAAAAAAACACATTCAAAGTACCTAAAGCTTTTGGTCTAGTGGTATATGAGTTGCCACCAACTTGGAGGTTGTGAGTTCAAGCCTCGTTGAAGGCATTTGTAAGATAAGTGATATAGGTAAAAAAAAAAAAAAACAAAAAAACCATTCAAGTCTTTTCGGTTGGTAATCAACTGCTATAATATAGATATATTCCATTTTTTGTTAGCTTATTAAAGTGGGCGGTACCACAATTTTATAGCTTTGAAATCGAAAAAGACCAAACTAAAACAGAAGCAAACTAAACGGTCGCGGGAACGTCCAATAGACCCGTTGAGGAGAGCTTTTGAAGAAACAAGTCCCGGGTTCAATCCCAACTCTTAAATAATGGGTCACATGTTAGGTCCTTCGAGGAAGGGCAGAAGGGTCAGTCGGTACCTTAAAAAGTGCATGGGGTCAAGGTTTTCCAACTGATTTAAACCTTTTGAAAATGCAAAAATATACCGATTAAGAAATTAAGTATTAGATCATGCCCTATCACAATGGACGCCTAATTGAACACATGTTTTTACCCCACAAAGCTTCAAAGATAGAGAATATAACGTTCACATACCTTTATACTCTCATTCTAATGTACTAGCATGGTACCCGCGCAAAACAGCGGTTCGGATGCGAATGTTGTTTAACGATTTTATGATTTTATTTTTTTTGCAGAATATTATTTAACGATTTTCTATAAAAGATAGTTTCTAGAAATTGTCTGTTGTGAGACTGTGAAGAATTAATATGACATATTATTATATATGCAAATTCAAAAAGTTATTAATTTTAACTTTAAAAATATTAAATTCATTGTATTAGTTATCTTTTATTTATTGTAACATGCTTCCACTTTAATGTCATAATTTAATGTGCAATTAGTGTGTTTTTAAAAGTTTAATTTCAAAATTACTAATAATAGCAAGTGTCTAAGCTTAAAATTTTTAAGACTTCTAAAATTAAAAGTTATAAATGCTTTATAAAGAAGTAAAGATACAACGTGCAAAAAAACATCTCTCTTCTAACAATTACATTATCAAAGAAATGGACTGTCAAAGATGAATGAAATTTATACTTCCAATTCGATGGTCCATATCAAATGTTCGGATGTGAAGCCTAACATACCTTAACAAGGTTCTTCAAGATTTCTTGGTACAAAGATAGTAAGGTTTACTCATTTTGTCCAAAGCAGGGCAACTAGCATGGAACTTTGGAATTACCTTAAGAAGTGCATGAAATGATACGCGACATTAAATCTCGCATTCCACCACCTTTTCTCTCTACATCTTTTAGCTTCTCGATAATATTTCGTATACGAGAATCTTGTCCTACGTCTGGGGTTAGGGGTAGTAACATCTCAAAAGTAGCATAATCAGGCATAAAGCCTCGGTTAATCATTTCTTCAAGAATAATCTCTGCCTTTCGACAGTCATTTTTTTTCAACAACCCTTGAACAATAACATTATATGTGATACCATCCGGTAAACAACCATCATCTTCCATCTTTTTGAGCAATTCTTTGGATTTACCAAATAACCCTTCTTGGGAAAACACACGTATCATCGCAGTATATGCCTTTATATCCGGTTTCAATCTGCTCAATAAGAGTTCATCAAACAGATCCATAGCCATGTTAGGTTTCCCACACTTGCTAAAACCATCAATCAAGATTGTATAGAAACTTACATGTTTCAACGATCCATTGTTTCCTAATGAACGGAAGAGAGTCAACGCATCACAACACTGAGAGTTTTTGCACATTCCATGTAACATGATACCATAGGTAAAAGTATCTGGAGTGAGACCCTTAGCTTGCATCTCATTGAAGAGTTCCCTTGCCGTTTTGGGACTCCTTGGTTGAAATAAACCTTGCAACATGTTACTGTAAGTAACAACATCGGGAATCAAACCTTTGGTTGGGATTTCTCGAAAAAGATCCATGGCCTCATCGATTCGTTTCTTTTTGCATAAGCCATTTATCAAGCTGCTATACGTGGTGATGTTGGGCACAATATCCTTTTCCACCATGCAATCAACAACTTTTCTCGCTTCATCTACTTCACCATGTAAACAGTATCCATCAATTAGTGCACTATAAGTGACTACATCTGGACATAGACCTCTTTGTTCCATTGCTTGAACAACAAGGTCTGCATCTTTTACGGATCCTTGCTTACAAAATGCATTCACCAAGATCGTGTATGTACGTAAATTGGGATGGAATCCTTTTTCCTCCATGTCTATGAGCATTCTTGCAGCCTCACTCTCTCGACCAAAGTTACATAAACCATAAATGAGAGAATTGTAAGTTATAACATTCGGGGGGACGCCTTTTTCTGTCATCTCATCGAAGAGCTGTATTGCATCATCAACCATTCTGTCTTTGCAGAGGCTGTCAACGATAGCATTGTAATGTTCTACACAAGGTTTACATGATCCTTTTTCCAAGAATGTAAGCAGTTCAAGGGCCTTGCTAACATACCCTACTTTACAGAGCCCATTGATAATGATTCCGTAAGTAACCTGATTAGGCTCACAAAGTTTCCGTCTAATGAGTTTCTTAAACAATTCAACAACTTCAAAAACCCGATCAGCAAGAACAAGGCCATTAATTAAAGTGTTGTAAGTGGCCAAATCAGGTGGATGGCCTAGCTTGAAGATGGTGGCTAATAAGGCAAAACCATAATTGAGTTGATTAAGGCGACAATAGCAGTTGATAGAGATATTCATTGTATAGATATTAGCACGAATGCCCGTCAATTTAATTTGGTACAAAAGAGAAAGAGCAGTTGTATGGTGTTTCATTTTGACAACAACACTAACCAGCTTGTTAAATTCAATGATGGAAGGTGGAGGTTTTGTATGAAGCATTTCATCGAACAGTTGGAGTGCATCATTTAAACTAGTGACTTTGGGAACATTAGAAGCATGTTTGACATGGAATGGAGATGCATAAGAATAATTATTGAAATAGTAAGAAAGGCCAAGTCTAGTGGACATCATTTTGAGCATCATTGTGTTATTAGAAAAGCTATTCTTTGAAATTCAAAGCAGCTTGGTGCACCATATTTTAAGTGATGTGCATATATAGTTCACTCTAAATTGTTGCCGATAAATAAAAATATATTTCTAAAAAAACTAAATTAGTTAGGAAATTTATATTTTTAAAAGGTGAAAAATGTTAGTTGGTATTTTCTTGAGAGTGAAGAAAGTAAAAGAAAATTAATCATAAATCATATTCTTAAGTTGAAGAAAAAAAAAATAAGTTGTTCAAATTATATATATGTCATTTATTTATTAGTGTCAAATTTTTTTAAAAAGTATACTGTATTAGTCCTTACACAACATATTTTAAAGTTTTTTTTCCCTTTCAGTTTCTTTTTCGCTTCATTTTCCTCTTTAAAAAAACAAAACTACAAAAACATTCCATTTTCTTTCATTTCTTCTTAAATTTTAGAGTTAATTACATAAATGGTCCCTGTGGTTTGTCGGGTTTTACGGATTTAGTCCATATACTTTTTTTTTGCGGATCTCGTCCCTATGGTATTGACCCGTTGCGGGTTTGGTCCCTTGACCAACTTTTCTGTTAGTTTGACATTCAAGTATGATTAAAAGGACACTTACACCCTCGTTTGTCTAAGCAAATGGTCCCTGTAGTTTGTCTCGTATAACAGATTTAGTCCCTAAGTTTTTTTAACATTAGTATTAAAGTTTTAATTCAATTTTTTTTAAAATTTTTATTTTTATGTAAAAGTTTTGACATAATCCGTTAAAAAATTACAAAAACAATTTTACGAGAATTTTTTTATAAAATTCTTTTGACAAAAAAAGTTGACATAATTTCTGTAAAAGTTTTGACATAATCCGTTAAAAAATTACAAAAAAATTTTTACGTGATTTTTTTAATAAAATTTTTTTGACAAAAAAAGTTGACATCATTTCTGTAAAAGTTTTGACATAATCCGTTAAAAAATTACAAAAAAAAAATTTACGAGAATTTTTTTATAAATTTTTTTTGACAAAAAAAGTTGACATAATTTCTGTAAAAGTTTTGACATAATCCGTTAAAAAATTTTAAAAAAAAATTTATAAATTTTTTTACTAGATTTTTAGTTCAAAATTATAAAATTTTTAATCTGTTAAAGTTTTAAAGGTTTGACATTGGTTTTTAAAATTTAAGAAAATATTGTGTTATTAGATTTTTAAAGTTTTAAAAGTTTTAAAGGTTTGACATAGGTTTTAAAAATAACAAATAAAAAAATAACTTTTTTATTATTTAAGAAAATTTTTACTAAATATATGATAAGAAATAAAAATAAAAATTTACAAAAAAAAAACAAATTAAAAATTTAATACGAATGTTAAAAAACCTTAAGGACTAAATCATATAATGACAAAACCACAAGGACTAAGACAAACGAGGGTATAAGTGTCATTTTAATCATACTTGATGGTCAAACTAACAAAAAAGTTGGTCAAGGGACTAAACCCGCAACGGGTCAATACCATAGGGACGAGATCCGCAAAAAAAAGTATAGGGACTAAATCCGTAAAACCCGACAAACCACAAGGACCATTTATGTAATTAACTCTAAATTTTAATTCAAAAACACGATGTTAAAGTGATCATTTATTTTTGGTGTGTTTACAAGTGGTGTATTGTTACATTTTTTTTATATTTTTGAGTATCAACTTTATGCATTTTAATATGCTAAACAAGATGCTTGCGCATTGTGATGGCATTGAAGAAGGAGAAATATTGTTGTTTGGTGGAGAATAAGGAGCTGTTTGGTATATAGTTTTTTAGTAGATGGAATTGATTGATATCCAATTTTTGTTGTTTGGTAGTCATATAACTTCCCCCCAAATAATGTAATCAGCGCTTAAAACTCTATTCTAAGCAAGTTGGTTAGTCTTAACAAATAATCAAACTTATAATCTGAACTTTTTTCTTACATCACACGTTTGTTTTTCACTCTCTTTTAAATTCTTCATTTCTTTCTTTTATTTATATAAACAAAAGGGATTTGTTATACAATGACCACTGCACAATGTTAAAGTAAATTAAATAATATATTCTTTTCATATTTAAAGTACTTATGTGTTTAATGCATAATAAATGAACATACAAATTACCTTGAATATATGTGATTTTTAGTTTAATCAGATGCAAGTTTCCTTTTATATTTATCTTAACCATTGCCCGATGAACACTGTATAGCAAATCCAAGTTCAAATTCAAATCTTAATCTTAAACCAATCTACATACCAAATAGACCCAAAGTGGTGATATGTGGTGATACTGAAAATACATAAAAATATCAAATACAAAATAATTAATTGTTGTAAATTGTTACTTTTGTGTGACATGAGACTTGAGTGTACTACCTCGAGCTAATATTTGTATTCTCACGATACAAACTTCAACACGCCCATGTGAAATAATCATGTTTAAACAACAAACAAATATAATCGACAATTTAATATACATTAACAGTTTTATAATCGAAACTTAATCATGATTATGTTTTCTATTGTATCTACAATTGAATATGATTGATCATGTATTTATATTATGTGCATCATAAGTTGTACTACTTAGAACTCTAGGGAAAAAAATGACCACGTATTAGATGTATCACATTAAAGATGTTGATATCCTATTTTGAGTTTGGTTCAATAAAGATCAAAGAAAAACTAAAGATCAAATAAACCATTCTCAACCATTCATTTTTTCATCAAAACAATAAAATAAACTCCACATTCATTTTAAAACTAAATATCTCACAAACTATTGATCGTTAGACGAAACTAATCATACCATCACGACAAGCATAAAATTATCTTTAATTTGATATCCCACATCATATACTTTCGGTTTAATTTTTTCCGACTTTTTTGTGGTTTAGGTTTTACTGTTGGTTTAGGTATTTAGGGTTTAGGGGTTTGACTTCTTTGGGTTAAGCTTTTTAGGAGTTAGGGGGTTTAGGTTTCTTAGGGTTTAGCGGATAGGGTTTAGGTTTTTTTGTTTAACGGTTAGGGTTTTAGGGGTTTAAGGTTTAGGGGTTAGGGTTTTTAAGATTTAGGGGTTAGGGTTTTTAGGGTAGGGGTTAGGGTTTTTTAGGGTTTAAGGGTTAGGGTTTTTGGTTTTAGGGTTTAGTGTTTGTAGTTTTGGGGTTGTGTTAACACAAAATACTATTTTTTATAAATTTTCATTTATAGTGTAATATATCGAAACCCATAAAAAATATAAAAAATAAGTCGTCAAAGTATACATTGGATCTCTATAGAAAGATAATTTTATTCTTGTCGCAATGCTATAATTAGTTTTATTTAATTATTAACTTATTTGAGATATTTAATTTTTAAATATAAGGGTGAAAATGAATTTTAATTAATTTGATCAAAAATGAATGGTTGAGATTCATCCATTTGATCTTTAGTTTTTATGTGATCTTTATTGATCTCACCCCATCCTATTTTATTGTTCGGACTTATTTCATTTTCATTTAAGTTTATTTTGAAGTGGGAATTGCGTATATATTATCCTTGTTCGGACTTATTTCATTTTTAATGATGTTGAAAATGATGTGTTCAAGACGTTATCAAAGTAATAATGCATTTCTTGTCATTTCGCATCGTCATTCACCACATGATTACTCTACAACTTCAACCCACCCTTTGATTCGAACAAGTTCTGATTCTCAAAAAATTACTGATGCACTCAAACTGTTTGATGAAATGCTTCACAGAAAACTAGTGGTGCACATTCCGGTTAACCGGTTCGGTTTGACGGCCGGTCAAAACCGAACCGGTTTGGGTCAACGAAAAAACCGGCCGTTGGCACGGTTCGGTCCCGAACCGTTGTGGAGGATGAAAATCCAACCGTCCAAACCGGTTTGGGTTCGGTTGGGACCGGTCTAGACCGGTTAACCGGTTTGACCGGTTATATATATATATATTTATATATATATATATATATATATATATATATATATATATATATATATATATATATATATATATATATATATATATATTTTCGGTCGTTTGTCATCGATTTCTTGTCGGGTATTAATAAACTAGAACCTTAATTTAATAAAACGGATAATACATGATACACACATTACACATAAACTTAAAACATAACACATAATAACATAAACATAAAACATCGATAACTTGATAAGCTACTCAACGTCGACTCGCGTCTCGAATCGCATCAACTGCAGGTGCATGGCGGCAATACTTCTTTGTGTGAGCCCTCAACGCCGTGTTGGAAGTGGGTTTGAATAAACATAAACAATGCTTACATTGAGCCTTTCGCGTGCCATCCGACATTTCGACGTACAAGTAGTGAGCCCAAACATTTGGTGCCTTTACCGGTAAAATACGAACAACCACCTGGCGTGGCGGAGGTGGTGCAGGATCAGATCACCATAGTAAAATGTAAATATAAAAATATAAGTATAAAAGTTTCAAAGAAATAAAAACACATTTTATCTATTTATACTAGTCTTACAATGGCAAACATGTAAATATAAAAAAAAAATCAAATTTTGAAAGTTTACCCACCTTCCCACTAAAAAAAAATCAAAAATTGAAATTTTAAAATTTTAATATTTCGGACCGGTTTGACCGTTTAACGGTTTTTGGACGGTTCATAACCGGTTTTTAACCGTTAACCGGTTGGATTTCAAAATTTTGAATTCAAAAAATTGCCGCCGGTTTCAAAAATTCGAATTTAAAAAAAAAGTAACCGGTTTTGTACCCGGTTAACCGGTTTTATTTTGAAAATATTTTTGCCGCCTATTCGAAAATTCAAAATTTTGAAATGGTTAACCGGTTTTAACCGGTTTTTAACCGGTTAACCGGATTTTTTTTTTTTCTTTGTTTTTCAACATTTAACAAACTTATACTGAATAAACTTCAACTTTTATTTATAACGTCAGAAATACATAAACTGAAAGGAAATACATAACCTTAAAGGAAATACATCAAAGGAAATACATAAACTTAAAACATAATATGTAAGCATAAAAGTCCTAATAGTCGTCATCGGATCCCCTAGCTTCTTGAGCAGCTGCATCTTGTCTTAGTTCTTCATCGGAAAGCATCTCGATTTCACCCGCTTGTGCCTCTTCCACGTAGACCTCCCCTTCGAAGTCTCCGCATTTTCAAGATCAGTTTTATCTTGCACTCGCTCATTCGTCCAAGTGATCTTTCAAACCCATACACATCTCCAAAGAAGCCGATGTGAGTCTGTTTCTCAGATTTGATAAAACCCTTCCACTTGTTGAAAAAGCGGATTCAGAAGCTACCGAAGTAGCTTGTACACTTAGTACATCACGAGCCATTCGGGATAGAATGGGAAAAATTATTTCCTTTGCTTTCCAAAACGCCAACACATCAAAGTTTTCAACTTGTTCGCCGAATATGAGATAAAATCGGTTGTGATATATCTTTCATATTCACTGTTCGCTAAACCATCATTTCTTATCCGTTTGTTGGGATTATCTCTTATCTTTTTATGCAAAGCAAGTATTAGATTCCCTCTAAAAGCCCTTGATGATGATGAAGAAGACTCCGTCACAGTTAGGTGGGTTGCCATATTTTTCAAAATAATATTGCCACAAACTTTTAAAAGAATGGCCAAATGACTCTTTTGCATCATTAGCATAGTTCGGGTTTGACGCGAAACAACCCAAATCAGTCACAATCGAGTCAATAAGAACCTCCACCCCGTTTACATTATAACACGGATTTAATGCGGCCGCACAAGTAATTAACGGTGGCAAAGTTTCAAAATATTTCAACAACTTTTCTTTCATTCCGGAAACCATGCTAGTATAAACACCACCATTAAATTCAAATGCTGCGATTTGTGAAGACATCAAGAATAGTTGCTCGAGTACCAAATGAGCCGTTGGATAATAAACCCCCGACAATTTTTTGGTTACATTGTAAAAAACTTCAAGTAGTCGGGTTATTTTTTCAATAGTATCCCAATTATCTTGACTAAATGGAGCACACCTACCCCTCCCCGACAATTTCTCGTCATGAAAATATTGCAAGGTCACCTTTTGTCTTAAGCCACTTATGAACATAAGATAAGTGGAGTTCCACCGTGTTTCAATATCCCAACAAGGTTGTAACCAATGTTTCCGCAGTTCACACATCCAATGTATGCATTATATCTTTTATTCCCCTTTTTAAAAACATCGACTAACATTCTTTTAAAATCTTCTTTCACTTCACTCAAATGCGGATCTTTTAATCCCGCTTGCACAGCCAAGTTAATGATGTGTGCAACACATCGACTATGAAAAAATCGCCATTACAAGGTGGCTCATATTCCATTTTTAGTCGACCCATTGCATTTGTGTTATTACTTGCATTATCCAACGTTATTGAAAAAAAAAATTTCGTCAAGTTAAACTTATGAAACACTTTTCTCAACAAATTGTATAAAGCTTCTCCGGAGTGAGGAACCGGAAAGTTTTCAAATGCTACGACTCGCTTCATCATTTGCCAACTTTCGGGATCAACCCAATGTGCGGTAACACAAAGGTACGAAAATGGCAAATTATGAGGAGCGGCCCAAACATCGGTTGTTAAATTAACACAAGCATCCATATTTAAAAAATTATTTTTTAACTCTTGCTTAGCCGTTTTCCACATTCTCATAGCATCGCGTTTAAGAGTCATACGACTTACATGATTGTACTGCGGTTGCATATAATTCTGGTACACCTCCGCTCGGCCGTTGTCATAGTGGTTGAACAGCAAACCACGTTGAATCACCAAACCGGCCAGTTTTTCACGGAGTAAATCATGATCGTATGCAAAAATAGTCCCGTCTCGAGCCATAGACGATTGACCGGCCTCTGGAACCGATTTGAGTGCCCTGCAATACTTTTGTTTGATGTGAGCCCTCAACGTCGAGTTGGAACCGAAAACAATATACTCAAGCAATGTTTGCATCGAGCCTTTTTCTTACCGTCCGACATTAGGACGTAGTCGAAGTGTTCCCATGGATCTTTTACACGGTCACACGGTAAAACTTTTCGAACCGTCCGCACTTGTTGAACCAGCTTCGGTGTTGGTGGTGTTGTTGGTGTTTGAACTTTCCATTAGTGTTTAGTGAAATACTTTCGGTTTTGATTTTTTGGAGTGTTTTTTGATTGCTTAAAAGTGGTAATTAACCAAATACATAACACATCTATTTATACTAACATTTGTATGGCAAAATGGTAATTTTTGAAACATATTAAATAATATCCTTTCCCCTCTTTCAAAATTCAAATTCAAAAGTTTAAAAATTCAAAAAGGAAAAATACCCGCCTAGACCAAAAACCGTTAACCGAACCGTTTGGTTATTCTTGTTTCAAAACCGGTCTCCAAACCGTGGTTTTTCCAAACCCCCAAACCGGTTCCAAACCGGCGGTTTGGATAAAAACCGGACCGGTTTTGACCGGTTGGGTTTTCCGGTTTTTCTCGGCTACGGTTCGGTTAACCGTTTTTTGTTCACCTCTACAGAAAACCTCCGCCTGGTCATTGAATTTCATCACATTACTCTGTTGTTAAGATGAAATATTATTCTACCGGCTTTCGCTTTTAAGCAAATTAACTTAATCGGTATTCCTTCTGATATCTATACAATTAGCACCTCTATTAACTGTTATTGTCGCCTTAATCAAGTCAATTATGGTTTTGCCTTATTAGCCACCATCTTCAAGTTGGGTCATCCTCCCAATGTGGCCACCTATAACACTCTCATTAATGGCCTTGTTCTTCCGACGGGTTTAAGCTGTTGAGTTATTTAAGAAACTCATTAGACAGAAAATTTGTGAGCCTGATCAATATATGTATGGAATCATCATTAATGGGCTTTGTAAAGTAGGTTATACTAGCAAGGCCCTTGAGTTGCTCAGGTTTATGGAAAATGGACCATGTAAACCGTGGGTGGCTCAGTCCAATATAATCATCGATAGCCTCTGCAAAGATAGAATGGTCGATGATGCACTACGGCTCTTTAATGAGATGACTGAAAAGGCCCATGCTAATGTTATCACTTATACCTCTTTGATTCATGGTCTATGTAACTTTGGTAGAGAGAGCGAGGCAGCAAAAATGTTGATAGAGATGGAGGAGAAAGGTATCCCTCCAGATTTACATACATATACGATCTTGGTAGATGCATTTTGCAAGCAAGGATCAGTAAAAGATGCAGAGCTTACTATTCAAGCAATGGTACGAAGAGGTTTGAATCCGAATTTAATCACTTACAATGCACTAATAGATGGGTACTGTTTACGCGGTGAATTAGCTGAAGCACATAAAGTTCTTGATAGTATGGTTGAGAAAGATCTTAAACCCAGTATCATCACCTATAGTAGCTTGATAAATGGATACTGCAAAAAGAAGAAAGTTAATGAGGCCATGCATCTTTTTCGAGAAATACCAGGCAAAGGTTTGACTCTCATGTTGTAACCTACAATAACATGTTGCAAGGTTTATTTCAATCGGGGAATCTTACAAAGACTAGAGAACTTTTTAATGAGATGCAAGCCAAGAGCTTGACTCCGATATATGCACTTATCGTATCTTGTTCCATGGAATGTGCAAAAACTCAGAGTGTGCTGATGCATTGGTTCGCTTTCGCTCACAGGGAGCAATGACATGATGAAAGATATAGGTTTGTATACAATTTTGATTGATGGTTGTAGCAAATGTGGGAAGCCTAATTTGGCTATGGATCTGTTTGATGAACTCTTGTTGAAAGGATTGAAACCGATGTTAGAACGATACAAAGTGATGATATGCATTTATTGCCAAGAAGGTTTACTTGATAAAGCTAAGGAATTGCTTAAAAAGATGGAAGTTAATGGTTGTCTACCGTGATAGCATCACGCATCGTTATTATTCGAGTTGTTGAAGAAAATGAGTGTCAAGATGCGAGAATTTTCTCGAGGAAATGATGAACCGAGGATTTATGCCTCGACACGCTACCTTCTTGATGTTGCTAGCCCAAATCCCAAACGCTGAAAAGAGTCTCGATTCGTACTATTATTCAAAACAAACTAAAAGTCTTGAAAAGAAGAAGGTAAACCATGGTGGATTCAACATCTAGCATTATTTTTTGAACATCCCAAAATGTAGCGGAGCATGGATTTCATGTAGTTAGTGTTGGAAATGTATATATTTACAAACATGTGAATGTCCTGATTCGAACTCGTGACCACGGGATTGCACACATTAGCTTAATGAGAATTCAAAAGTTAATAATTAATGTTTATGTTTACGATTAATTGTACATATTAAGTCCCAAGCACGATCGTTAAGTATTTAATCCAAAAATGACTAATCCGATCGTTAAAATGAAAAGGAAGGACTAGAAATGGAAAACTTGGAAAAGTTATGGGTTTGGCTGGGCTTCTATAGTGGTCGGCCATAGGGCCTCTCCAAGGCCTAATTCCCTAACTTGTTCCCTAATTTTACCTACTAGTATATAAGGAGGGTTAGGTTCTAGGGTTTCACACTGCATTGAATTAACCCTAGATCTCTCCTCTCATCTCTCTAGTCTAATATTCGGCCGAACACCCCAATAGTAAGGGGAGTTTGTTTCGTTTTTCTTAAACGAGGACTTGTGTTAGATCTAGCAATCGCTTGATTCGTTTGGTTAATTCGTGGTGTAATAAGAACGCCACGTAAGACATTATTCTTACAACCAATAAGTACTTTGTTTTGCTTTTACCGAGGGTTGTTTTCTTTGCTCGAGGGATTTGATATTCGCAAGAGGTACGCTTACGCATAATTTTCAGCTTAATTAATTTATTTGTTATGATCTTAAGTCTTCCGCTGTGTACTCTTGATGTCTTTAGGTTTTATTGTATTTTATATATCATAAACTCAAATGGTGGCATCAATGGTGCCTATAACAAGTAATTAAGTACTGAAACACATAAATAAAATAAACATGTTGTGTTATTATTTGTATGCTTAGATCTAGGTTTGATATCCTAAAACCCTAATTTTATAGGCATTTTTTTGTGCCCTAATTAGGGTTTTGTAAACTATTGTTTTAATTGGATTAGAAACCCTAAGATGCATGCAACTTTTATGTGTATATGTAACTCTGCTTAATTGCATTAATTATTAAGTGTAATTTTATGTCCATGATAATTACATGCATGTTTTATCATGGATCCGCTTTTATTGTATGTCTTTCTTGTTTAAGTGATATACACTAAATTTTGATAGATCTAAAATTGGGGAAGACTTCAATCATTATTAATTGGTTATTAATAGGATTTATC
>OU343218.1:257417348-257535440 GCA_910596185.1 Chrysanthemum makinoi
GAAAAGCTTGTTTTAATATCTTAAACTTGACATTTTCTATATAAATTTACTTTTGTCGTTAACAAAACTTAGGTAAAGATCAAAAATATAAATAACGTTTAATGGCGATATTTGTATTAACAATCTCCCCCTTTTGTTGAGGACAAAATATAAATTTTATTTTTATAAAAGATACAAAGTTTGTACAAGAGTTATAAAAATATTAGTTTTAGAACTTGAAAAGAAAATGATAATGCAAGTGTATGATGTTTGACTTTTTTTGAAAGTCAAAGTATTCACTAGTTGATGCATGTTGTTGACTTTTTCAGAAAGTCAAAGTATGCGATTGACTTTTAAGAAAAGTCAAGTATTACCAATATCATGTTTGACTTTTAGAAAGTCAATGTATGCAGTTTGACTTTTCGGAAAAGTCAAATATAAACAAGTTCTATATTTATTTCTCCCCTTTTTGTCTCAACAAAAGAAGAGGCGTCGCGGAATGTAATGAGCAGAGCCATTATCTCCCCTTGATCAAAGCTCCCCCAAATTGGGTGCTTAATGGGAAGATACATGGATTGTGAAAATAAAGCTACAAAAAAAATGATAGTAATAATGATCATTTCAAACACTATGTAATGCACAACAATATAAAAACACCATTCATTAGTTAAAATTTTCATGAATAAAGATCATGAAATGAGAACACAATGATGTGTTTTAGTACAAGAAAAAGAAAATAATCCTAAGAAAGAAAACTTAGAAATGCTTTCTATGACCATCCTAATGTAAAGAGATGGTGGATGAGAAAAAGCGTTGAGGCGCTCAAGGATATGATTGAGGATGAACCTCATTTCTTCTTGAAAGTCATGGACCATAACCAGGTCCTTACTTTGGTTTGGACCGTTCTTTCAAGTTGAGCAACCATGCAGGGGTAGTATGTGTTGGGGAGGTTGTGTGGTGGTGGAATGGTAGATGTGTTGGTGTTGGTGTTGGATGTTTGGGGTGGTCATGATGGATGCAAGCAAAGCATTTTGCATTTGCATTGTCTCACTTAAGTGAGAATCCACCATGCCTTTGAATTGGTGGAGGTTGTGGAGTTCCGCTTGAATCTCCTCTTTTGTGGGATTAGCATCCCACATGCACTCCTCAATGTCCTCTGAGGGGGACATTGATTTGGGAAGTGATGATCCCATACAAAGGACCATGAATGTCTTGTGGATGGGGTGGAAGAGAAGAGGTTTTGGCCCTAATGGGCGTTTGGGTCAATGATGACCTAGGTGACTCATGAGCAGATTAAATTTGGTGTGCCAAAGGATGGCAATGGTGGTGGATGATTTGGCCTAGGAGGCAAGTCATCCAAGTCCTCAAGGTTGGTGGAAGTTGGTGGAGTTGAAAATAACTCCAAGGATGAGAGTTGGAGACCTTGGTGAGAAGGTGGTGAGGTGTTTTGGATGTTTGGATGGGTGGCGGTGGAGGTGAAGTTGGTGTTTTTGTAGGTGGTGGAGTGGTGATCACAATGTGTGATTGAGTAGGTGTAGCCAAGGTAAGGCTTGTATCATCTCAGATGGGAGATGAGATTGTGAGTGGAGTAGACTCGGATGAGGAGCTAAGTTTGAAGCAACAAGGCCTCACGCTAATTCTAGCGGTTTTCTTGCAAGGTTTAGGAGATGATTTTGTCATTTTGACTTGTGTTTTCTTTGCTAGATGATGGTAAGAATGAAGAAGGTGTGAGGATGATCATGGTAAAACCTCTCAATTTATAGAAGTGAAAAATTATGGAGAAATGTGTTTGATTTGATGTTAAACCATTGAAGAGATGAGGTTCTAATGATTTGGAAGTGGGTTGAATGCTAGTCATATCACCCAAGTCAATCCATACAAAAGAGATGGAGTGAAGAAGAAAAGATTTGCAATAAATGTGTTCTAATGAGTGGAATTTCTAACAATCAGTTACCCACGGTTTGAAGGTACCAAAAATTTGGTTCCTTCCTTTATGCCAAAGGGCTCCTTGGGTGGATTTTTCAAATTTTTTAATTTTGGTGGGAAATGGATTTCTTATATACCTAAGTGAATTATACTAGTTCTAATAAGTGTATAAACTAGTTAAGATTTACTTATAAGCAATGGATGGTAATTTGGAATCCGAAAAGTCGAAATTCAGAAAGTTACCGGAGGATCCACGGCACCAAAAAATTACACGGCGGACCCCTAAAAAGGGTCTTGTGCGGTCGCGCACTAGAATGCGGTACCATTTCATAACAGGCGGTACCAAAATTTGGTGCTTGATGCCGTCCGTGATCTGAGAAAATTCACGAGTATGTGTTTTTAGGTGTGGGACTTTTCGAAACACGAAATTTTTCTCAAAACTTGTGACACTAAACATTTCTAGTTAGGAAAAGTAAATAACACATATATAAACATAGTGGAGCATAGATTTTGAGCAAGGCTTATTGATTTTCACATTATAGTGAAAATGGGTAAAATTGATAGCATACTTGTGCTATCCCCCTGCATAAGATTGTTAGCATACACCATTGTTTTAAGTTATATTATCATCCTACATAATAAAAGCAACTAAATTGTATCAAACATTAACGATAATGTATTGTTCCAAACACTCCTTAATGGACCTCATTTGTCCAACTTCTTGTAAATCTTGTTCATCATCCTACCAAGGCAGAACATTCCAGTTTGCTTGAATTCCACTGATTCATTCTCGATCTCGGGAAGAGACGCATAATACTCATGAGGTGGAAGATGAGAGCTTGGAAGACCATCCTCGGAACTATTTGATGATGATGATGATGGAGTTGGAGGTTTTGCTCTCTTGCCTTTTTTAGCTTGCAACTCGCATCACTCAAGGGCACGATGTGAGGGATGAGCTCATAGTGAAGGTGCATCCCTTTTGGGCTTGGTGGAATTGGTGCAAAGTTTCTATAGAGACGGGTGAGAAGCATCCCGTATGGAAGAGCAACAGATCCTTGAGTTGGAATATCAATCATTCTCCTAGCGATGTAGTAAGCTAAATTGAATGGTTGACGGGTGGACAAGTTGTAGAGCATGTGACAAAGGCAAGCGTTTATGTGATCCCTATTTCCTATGGTGCTAATGACGTTGGCTCTAAGTAGCTCCTCCCATTTCTTAAATTCGGGCTTAAGTTCATTTAGCTCCATTCCATATGGATCTCGGTTTACCTCCTTTCCCTTTCGGGTAACTCGGGTTGTATCACCCTTTTGGTTAAATAGGTGTTCACGGATGACATCCTTATCGGTAAAACGGGTTTGGTAGGGAGAATCGGTCATTGATTGCATCAAGAGCGGTGAGTGACCACTTATCCGAGTAGACACAAGTCCCTCGGTTGGGAATTCCTAGCACTTGAGCAAAGTTGGCTAAGGTGATGGTGTAGTCGTTTTGATTGATTCTAAACCTAAGACAAAATTCATCATCGTCTTCATCATTAAAGCTGGTCACACTAGCATAGAATTCTAACACAAACCTAAGACAAATTGGTTCATCGATGTCAAGAAGACAATCGAATTGAATGGCGGCTAGTTCTTCACGAAGATTGGTATTGAGTGAATGGTTCTACCCTCATGGAAATACCTTGATTCTAGACCCCTAAAGATTTCTACTTGTTCCTTGGAAAGTCCTTTGGTTTTGTGATGTTTGGGAATGTAGCGGTGTCCTTGTGATCATAGAATCTTGCAGCTACCATGGTTATTCCTAGCAAAATTAATATGTTAAAAATGAGAATAAACTTTAACGTTTGGTTCTAGTGTGTGCCTATATGAAAACAATTTGGAGTTGCGGTTATCTCGACTCATTTTATGCACAAAATGGTTTTAGTGGGGTGTTTGGCAAATACCATGAGATAACCCAAATGCTTCTAATTCAATGTGGCTGAATATACGGGAATGCATATTAGTTATGCAATACCTTTAGTATTCAAGAGCATGCAAGTGATGAAAATTTAACGTTTATTTGTATTATAATGAAAAATTGTTTTCCTACAAGTGAGAAGCTTTTCAAAATTTTTGACATGGGGTGTTTGGTTATTTGAATAAGGCCTTATAGTCATTATCTATTGATTAGTGAGAAGCATGATTTGTTTATGCAATATGATAATGTAGTACCTAATTTCAATGACTAGTTATGCAATTTGCCAATTGAATTCATATTTGGTATAAGAGCATACATAAAACCCATGTGATTTGTGATAGTTTTGTGCATAAATAAGAATCCTAGACTCAGAATTAAGAGATAAAATGTAGTTAGGATACTTACAATGATGTTATCTTCAGTGATTAGTGAGTGGGAAGGTGTCAATAATGAGCTTGGTTTAATGTTTACATGTTTTGGTAAAGTGGGTTTTGAGGAAAGATGTTTTTTTGTAGGTAGCATTTTTGCTGTAGACACCACGGACCGGACGGCACCAAATTTATGGTTCCGTCCGTTGTGGTTTGGTCCGTGGCTATAGTAGCATATACAAAACAAAATTGTTTTATTTTGACTATTCTAATGTTTTAGGCTATGTTTATCCTACATGTTTGGTTCCATTAACCATAAACCAAGTCTAAAAAGATTAAAAGGTTCTCGTTTAAGAGGCTTAGTTAAGATGTCGGCAATGTTGTCTTCTGAGGATACTTTCTCGATTGAGATGTTTCCTTTTTGAACATTGTCGCGAAGAAAGTGATGGCGGATTTCAATATGCTTTGTACGAGCATGTTGAACGGGATTCTTTCTGAGATCGATGGCTCCTTTGTTGTCGCAAAGTATCACAATGTCGTTGAGATGAATTCCGTAATCTACGAGAGCTTGCTTCATCCAAAGAGCTTGTTGACATGCTTTTCCTTTGAGGCGTACTTCGGCTTCATGGTTGAGATGGCTAAAGCCGTTTGCTTCTTTGCAAACCATGAGGTGAGACAATGTCCAACAAAAGTGCAAATACCACTTGTACTTTTCTATCGACATAGTCACCGGCATGATCCGCGTCGGCATACACTATGGTTTCTACACCCGTTCCTTTGGGATACCATAATCCTAAACACGTTGTTCCCTTAATGTATCTAAAAATCCTTTTAAGGCTTCTAAGTGTGATGCCTTTGGGTTTTCTTGAAGGCGAGCACATAGACAAACACTAAACATAATGTCGGGTCTACTAGCCGTAAGATAGAGTAGGCTACCAATCATTCCTCTATATTTAGTGTTATCTACGGATTCACCTTCCTCATCCTTGGTGAGTTTAGTGTCCGAGGACATGGGTGTCTTAGTTGGTTTGGAATCTTCAAGACCAAATTTCTTAAGCATGTCTTTTATATATTTAGATTGGTTAAAAAATATGCCATCTTCTAGTTGTTTAATTTGAAGTCCTAGAAAAAAATTTAATTCACCCATCATACTCATTTCAAACTCGTCGTGCATGATTTTAGAGAAATCATCACATAGTTCTTGACAAGTTGATCCGAATATAATGTCATCAACGTATATTTGAACAATGATAATATGTGATTCCTTTTTCTTGGTAATAAGAGTATTATCTACTAATCCCATAGTATATTTGTTATCAATAAGAAAAGTCTTAATGGATCGTACCAAGCTTTTGGTGCTTGCTTAAGACCATACAATGCTTTCTTGAGTTTGAAGACATGATGTGGTTTCTCAAAGTCGGTAAAACCGGGAGGTTGAGCAACATACACTTCTTCGTTAATAAACCCATTAAGGAAAGCACTTTTAACATCCATTTGAAATAATTTAAAGTCATAAGCACATGCATAAGCAAGTAATATTCTAATAGATTCGAGTCTAGCTACCGGAGCATAAGTTTCATCATAATCAATACCTTCTTGTTGATTATAACCTTGTGCAACAAGCCTAGCTTTGTTTCTAGATACCATACCATTTTCATCCATTTTATTTCGAAAAACCCATTTCGTTCCAATTATAGTTTGATCTTTAGGTTTTGGAACTAATTTCCAAACATCATTTCTAACCAATTGGTTTAATTCTTCTTGCATGGCAATTACCCATGATTCATCTTTTATTGCTTCATTTATGGGTTTTGGTTCAATGGTGGATACAAAACAAAAATAATTACTTTGATTTTGGGCTTGTGACCTTAAGGTTCTTTGATTAAGTTGTCCTATGACCTTTTCTAAAGGATGACTTTTAGATTCTTTGATGTTGACTATCTCTTTATTTAATGGTTCATCTTCCTTGTTATTATTAATTATTTTTGACTTTCTATCATTTGACTTTCAACTAAGTCATCATCTACCAAAGGTGATGTCTTAGAGGTGGACTTTCGTCGAATGTTATGTTCAACGATTCCTCGACTATCATTGTTTCTTTGTTTAGGACAATGTAAGCTTTACTAGTTTGAGAGTAACCAAGAAATACACCTTCATAAGACTTTGGGTCAAACTTGGTGAGATAATCTTTAGTATTAAGAATAAAGCATTTACAACCAAAAACTCTAAAATATCCTAAAGTTGGCTTTTTACCTTTATAAAGCTCAGATGGTGTTTTGTTTAGAAAGGACGTATTAAGACTCTATTCAAAATATATGTAGAAGTGTCAACGGCGTTACACCAAAACTTTTGAGGAATGTTTTGTTCATTAAGCATTGTTCTACTCATTTCTTGAATTGTTCTATTTTTACGTTCTACTACTCCATTTAATTGAGGTGTTCTTGGGCGGAAAAGTTATGTGTTATACCATTTGTATCACAAAAGTTTCCAAATTGAGTTTCGTTGTCAAATTCACGACCATGATCCGTTCAGATCGACACAATTTTAACACCTAGTTGATTTTGAATTTTCTTGCTAAGAATTTCAAATTTATCAAAAGCTTTATTTTGGTTTTCAAAAACAACGTCCAAGTAAACCTTGAGTAATCATCTACTATGACCAAAGTGTATAAGTTGCCTCCGTAGCTTCTTATAGCGGATGGACCAAACAAGTCCATATGCAATAATTCTAGACACTTAGATGTGGACACCATATTTTTAGATTTATGACTACTATGGGTTTGTTTACCAATTTTGCAAGCGTCCCAAAAGTGTTGGTCATATTTTAGTTTTGGTAAATTCCTAACTAGCTCTTTTGAAGATAGGTTTTGTATAAGTCTCATATTAGCGTGACCTAAGCGTCTATGCCAAAGAGATGAGCTATCATCTAATGTTGTTAGGCAAAGTTTGTCATTATATGTTTTATCTATCTTCATGACGTATATGTTATTTTTCCTAACTCCTTTAGCTATGGTGATACCATCTTTTAGTATTTTACTACCATTTTCATCAAATAGTACTTTATACTTTTTATCACATAATTGGCTAATACTAAGTAGATTAAATCCTAACCTATCCACATGAGCAACATTTTCAATACTTAAGGAGTTATGAGCAATGATTTGATTTTGCTTTTGAGATTGCTACCAAAGTGACATTACCTCTCATACTCTTGGTATGATGAGAAGAGACTTTTGTTGCCCGTCATGTGTCGTGAGCATCCACTATCTTTTATCCATTCATCAGGTTCCAATCCAACTTTCAAGCATACCTAAGAAGCAAATAACTCAAGCATTTGGTCCCCAATATCTCATGGGTCCGTTTGGGTTAAACATACCATTTATTTGATTCATGTATGGAAACGATGGGTAAGAGTTCCATGACATGTAATCTTGAGTTTGATATGGTCTAGGAAAGTTTTGATTCCAACCGTTGTGTTGGTAGTTGGGTTATATGTTGTGGTTGCTCTTAGGAAGCGTTTGGCAAAGGTGTTTTATATCGTTGTTGAGTAGTTTTTTTTATCTAAATTCATTTTTAGCAAGTCCTACTCGATGTAACAGTGGTTTTAGTTTAACACTTATCCTTGGTTTTCTTTGTTACTTTTACAAAATTCGTATGGTCCGTATTCGAACATTACGTCTGTTGAAGTACCCCGACCATTTTGTTCAACGGACGGAACCCTTATTTTGGTTTCGTCACGGTCTCGTTGCTCTTCAGCAGCATTTTGACAGAATGTTTGTCTTTTTCGGCCGTTTTGTTTTGACTCTTTGGAATTAATACTTCATTAAATCCTAGCCCATTCATGTCTCCTGGTGTTTTATGAATTTTAACTATTTCATCGGCAAAAGCGATGTTTTTGTTAAACCTTTTAAATTTAGAATTATTTTCGATTAGAACATCTTGTGTGAGCTTTAGTTTTTCTATTTCAAGTTTAAGCTCTTGACATGATTTACAATCATCGTCATTTGCTTTTCCTTTTCAAGTCGTTTTGCTTTTTCTTTTAACTCATAAACTTCATTTTCCAAAAATTCCTTTTTGGTTTTTAAAATTTATTTTTAGTTATGATTTTTAGACTTAGCTCACACAATTGATTATATTGTTTTTGCAAAGTGTCATCATCAATAGAAGAATAAGAAGAGTCGGAAAGTACCTCATTTGACTCATGTGCCATTAGGGCGATCTCTTCCTTGCTTGATTCTTCATCGTCTTCACTATCACTCCAAGCACCACTTACAAAAGCTCGTTGAGTTTTGCTTTTAGGTGGCTTGGGACATTCTCCTATGAGATGACTTGCATCACCACATCTAAAACACTTTCTTTTACCTTTACCCTTTTTGTCATCCCATCTTCTTGGAATGGCTTCTTTTCTTTTCGAGGTTGTCTTACAAACTTTCCTCTTCTTCTAAAGAACTTCTTAAAATCTCTAAGGGCCATGGCATACTCCTCATCTTCACTACCGGAGCAAGATTCGTCATCATCACTTGATTTCGCCTTTGCTTTTAGAGCAACGGATTTGATCTTCTCCTTTCTTCCTTTGATGTTCTCCGAATCTTTCTCCATACCATTTCGTACTTTGAGGTTACCGATTAGCTCGTCTAGTGACATTTTTTAGAGATCTTTTGATTCTTCAATAGCAGTTACTTTAGCTCTCCATTTGGGATGGAGTGCTCTAAGAAATATCCTGACAAAGTTCTTACTACGAAAAGATTCATCAAGTGCTTTAAGTGATGTAATAATAGTATTAAAGCGAGCAAAGCCACAATCAATGGTTTCATCTTCAGGGATAACAAATTGTTCATATTGTTGAACAAGAAGATCAATTTTGTTATCCTTGACTTGTGAATTACCTTGATGTGTAACAATCAAAGATTCCCAAATATCTTTGGCGGTTTCACACATAAAAATTCTTTCATATTCTTTTCTAGGTAAAGCATTATAAAGCATCATTTTAGCTTCATTATTTTTAGCAACTAATTTCTTTTGTTCATCAACTGAAATATCCTTTGTTGTAGAACTAAAATCCCCTTTAACAATAATAAACCAAAGATCTATATCTTTTGACTTTACATATGTTTCAAAACGGTTTTTCCAATAGATAAATCCATTGGTTTCAAAGAGTGGTGGTCTTTGCATAGATTGCCCTTCTTTAAAGTTTTCAGAATCCATGGATCGTTTCAAGTTTATAAAATACAAATTATTTTAGAAATTCTTGAGCAACGAGGCTCTGATACCAATTGTAGAAAACTAGAAGGGGGGTTGAATAGTTTACCAATTAAAAACTTTGTTTTGAAACTTATTGAAAGATCAATTGATATTGATCTTAGATATGTTAATGAAATATGCAAGCAATATGTAAAGAGTAAATAAGGAAAGAAATGATCAAACCACAACAAGTTGTTTATAGTGGTTCGGTCTACAAGGACTCTTTTTCCTTGCCCTACTCCACTCCCTGAGTCTCACACTCGAGAGTTTAACTTCACTAGTTAACAAGCTCCTTTCACGCGTGAGGAGAAAACCTTTACACTTCGCTTACACTATTTCCGACACTAAGCTAGATGTCGAGTTCTTTCCAAGGGTACAACCACTCCCACACACAATGTATTTTGAGGACTAAAATACTAACCACTCACACTCACAAGATTATGATGATTTAATACAACAATGAAGTATGAATCAACACAAGATCATACAACACTAAACAAACAAGACTTCCAACTTCTCGTTTGAAGCTTGAATATGACTTGATCTTCTTTGCTACAAAAGAGATCACTAATATGATATGAAACTGAGTTAGAAAGGTTAGAGAGAAGATATGTAAGAGAGTATAATAGAAAGGGATGAAAAACTACTTGGTTTGTCTTTGCTATTTATAGCCAAAACCATCAGCAGGCACCACGGACGGCGGACCCCTTCAAATGGTTCCGTCCGTTATAACTTTTGGTGCCGCCGGGTCTGATAGCAAGATTTCAATATCTTGCCAAAGTCAACCATATCTATGCAAGATTGTGTAGGATATGAAGAGTACAAATCTACACAAAATATCTAATGAAATCTTCCAATGATTTCCATGATGCATCACATGATGTCATATGTTGTATTTCTATTTTTAGAAATATGCAAGTACTTAAGTAATGTTTGGTTTTAAGAACCTAAAACATTTTAAAACTACTATCATACATAATGATTAGAGTCATATTAAGATATGACTAATCAAAAATGTAAATGCTTGAATGATGAAGATATTGTTTGAAAAAGCTTGTTTTAATATCTATTAAACTTGACAAGCTTTAAGCTTTTATGCAAATTAAATTTACTTTTGTCGTTAACAAAACTTAGGTAAAGATAAAAAATATAAATAACGTTTAATGACGATATTTGTATTAACACATCACGTATTCCCTGTGCTAACCCAACGAAGTCTTGTAAAGGAAATGTTAAATTACATGATAATAACAATAAAATGAGTAAAAACTAGTATGCGTAAGTTGTAGTTTAAGTGGGTTGGGATTAGAGCGGGGGAATAGACAAAAATATATAATAAGTAATTACATTTACATGTTAAGTGGGCCAGGAAGATTGGGCCATGAAAAAAGATATTATACCTCTTCTTCTTCAACAGAACGTCGGCCACCTGCTCATATTACCAGTCTTTTTTTCTTTTCTCTTTTATTCGTCTTCTTTTCTTTTCCTTTTGAGTTTGTGGGTATGCACCGACAAATTTCGAGTATTTTTGAGGGTGTGCACTTATAAATTTGTAGTGTATTTTGTACTAACTTTTGGAAAAATCAAATTTCGTTTACACTACTAAGAACTTAGACAGGGTATGCACGTGCATACCCTGTCATCAAACTAGATCCGCCCTTGAATTCTTGATGTGCTAGAAAATTCATTCACATCTAATTGTATAAGTTTTATCACGATGAAAGGAGGGAGGTATGTTTACTTTTGACATTTTTACGTTCCTCCTAGTGATGCACAAATGAACTCTAGGCGAGTATGAACTCCGCCAAATCATCTTGCAAAATGTCGATTAAATTTGAAGCATGTCAAATTAAATCAAATAAATTGGGCATATCATATAATACAAAGATTGTACAACATTACTATTATTAGTAGGTGTAATACCCCTAAAATATCACAGCGGGACGATATCGTCACTAGGGTGCTATTTCAAATTACAAAGTTCAAGGTATAGAAAACGACCTCTAAATGAGACGTTTTGAAAAGTTACCATTCGAATTATTAAAATCATAGTTATTACAAGAGGTCCCAAAGTATAAGATTACATAAAGGTTTTAAAGGTATCTGTTAATACAAATATCGTCATTAAACGTTATTTATATTTCATGATCTTTACCTAAGTTTTGTTAACGACAAAAGTAAATTTAATTTTTATAAAGCTTAAAACTTGTCAAGTTTAATAGATATTAAAACAAGCTTTTCAAAAAATATCTTCATCACTCAAGCATTTACATTTTGATTAATCATATTTTGATATGACCCTAAACCATAATGTATGTTAGTATTTTTTAGATCAAGAATGTTTTGGTTTCTTAAAACAAAACATTACATATGTATTTACATTTTAACATATTTCTAAAAATAGAAAAACAAACACATGACATCATGTAGTGCATCGTTGAAATCCTTAGAAGATTTCACTAGATACTTTGTGTAAATTTAGACTCTATATATCTTGCACAATCTTGGATAGATATGGTTGACTTTGGTAAAATTTTGGTGATCTTGCTGTCAGACCCCGATGACACCAAAACTTAACACGGACGAACCCTTTTAAGGGATTCGTGGTCCGTGGTGCCTGCTGAGTATTTTGGCTATAAATAGCAAAGCCAAACCAAGTTGTTTTTCATCCCTTTCTATCATATTCACATACATTCCTTCTCTCTAACATTTCTAACTCAGTTTTATATCATATTAGTGATCTCTTTTGTAGCAAAGAAGATCAAGGCATATTCAAGCTTCAACAAGTTCTTGGAAGTCTTGTTTGTTTATTGTTTTATGATCTTGTGTTGATTCATACATCATTATTGTACCAAACCATCATAATCTTGTGAGTGTGAGTGGTTAGTATTTTAGTCCTTAAAATACATTGTGTGTGGGAGTGGTTGTACCCTTGAAAAGAACTCGACATCTAGCTTAGTGTCGGAAATAGTGTGTAAGCGAAGTGTAAAGGTTTCTCCGATGGTGAAAGGAGCTTGTTGACTAGTGAAGTTAAACTCTCGAGTGTGAGACTCGAGGAGTGGAGTAGGGCAAGGAAAAAGAGTCCTTGTAGACCGAACCACTATAAACAACTTGTCGTGGTTTGATTGTTTCTTTCCTTATCTACTCTTTATATATTGTTTGCATTTTGATTATGATTCACTAACATATCTAAGATCAATATCAATTAATCTTTCAATAAGTTTCAAAACAAAGCTTTTTATCGGTAAACTATTCAATCCCCCTTCTAGTTTTCCACAGTATCGAATGGTAAGGATAAATGCATAAGTCTCCAAAGCATGCAAATGACTTTATGTTCCAAGCATCCACTGTCGCCTTATTAACCTGAGATAAACATGTTAAAAGTGTCAACACAAAGGTTGGTGACTTCATAGAGTTTGTTTTTAAAGCAGTTAAAAAGTCTTTAGAAAATGTTTCCCACAAAGAAAGGCATTGTAAATCCACTCAGTTGCAAATCCCGCCCATACAAGACTCGCAACCTGTGTGTTCACAACCCACTGCTAACGTATAGTATGTTTAAGACATAGGTGTATAAAAGAATATTTCCACAACAAAGGCATTATAAATCCACTCAGTTGCAAATCCCGCCCATACAAAACTTGCAACCTGTGTGTTTACAACCCACTGATGAAGTAATAGTAAAACATGTGTGTATACGATAATGCATGCGCTTAATGTAAAGTTTAACAACCAACTGAACCTTGTTGAAAAGTAGAACAAGAACATAGCATAGTGGATTATATTCGCCCAAAGCCATGAATCTGGGACCAAGAGTGGGGGCGTCAACCCGATAGTACTATTAATACCTCTCCATCGACTCCATCCAGGAGTTAAACAGTGGTTAAAGTGTATAAAATAGTTTTCACACATTAAGGCACATATCGTAATAGAACTACACATCATGTTTAAGAGTATAAAAGTATAGCGTTGCATATAAGTAAAATTGAATACTTGTAAAAGTGAAAGTATTTGTAAAAGTGAAAGTAAATATTTTAAGCATGTATTTTCCCCAAAAGTAATTCAAAATGTATAAAAGTAGGGGCTATGAAACTCACAGTAATATGTCAAAGTTTAGAGTACTTGTATAAGTAAATAAAAATAGTTGAGCATGTATCTCCTCCAAAAGTAATTCAAAACGTATAAAAGTATGGGCTATGAGACTCACCTGATACAATGAGTATGATGACAATAGTGGATATACTGAAATGAGTCTTGGTCTCTAACCGCAACCTAATATGAATGATAGGATCCAATTTAGGTCATGAAATGAAGTCGTACATGCAAGTTCATATGTTATCTATACCCCTCGTACAAGTTTGAAATGAATTTTATCGTTTAAGTTATGATTACGACGTCTTGTCAAAGTATAAAATACTTTATGTGTATTTACATTGTAATGACATTCTACGATCGTCGTCTAGTGATTATTTGAGAAAATAAAGTTTTACGCCAAAAATATACCTTTTGTTAAGTTTCTGAAAAATGACTAAGTGACCACGCAAAACTAGTCGTAAATCGGTGAATATTCAGCGTTAGAAAACAACCTCAGTGGTTTTAGGAAGTTTGGGACATGGGCTACCAAAGTATGAAATGAACTTCGGCTCAAACGAATCGGATCCTACATAAAAATGGTTGTGAAGTGAGGTGATCGTGCTGATTTTGCAGTTTCTGGCAGATTTCTGGTAAGTTTGAGAGGTCATAAGTTATTTGTTATAAATTCGTTTAACGAACGGCTGGACTTTTTGAAAAGTAGGCCAGGTGATATTAATTTTACTTAGTTATATAAATTTTCCATATCGAACTCTATCTATGAGAAAAACAGGTCTAAACATGGTCACCCGCCATGACAGTTTCGACACTTAAAAAATAAAACAAGTGTTTGTGCTGATGAAAATTTTTGTTTTCGTCTTACTTCAAACGTGTGTATCTTGGTCGTTATAGGTCCGTTTTATACATTCCTTATATCCCCGGTTTCGTGTTAGTGTGAAGTAACAGATTTTTGGTATCTCAGCATGTCTAGTTTACCTTTAAAGCCCTGTTTCGCCCTTCTAAAAACCCATGACAGCTTGTTTTATTTTCAGAAATTAGTTTTTGTCGTCTAACTTGGAATTAGCGTATCTTTTTCGTTATAAGCCCGTTTTAACCCTTTCAATTGGCCATGGTTTCGTTTTTGAGTGTATTTTCTGAATATCTAGCCCAAAATTACCCGCGGCCCACTGATATTTCCAGATTTTACAAAACGGGACAGCCCCTTTATATAATGTTCCAAAAATATGTTTTCTAGTTTCTGAACTATACTAAACCACTTCCAATCACCGCACAAGGATTTAGATGCCACGTTTGTTACGAAAAATGATTAACGGAAATAAGAAATAATGAGGCCAAGCTAGCTACTAGTCGTACGTTATATAAAGAAAATAAATAGACAAAGTGTGTACGAGAGTGACTTACAACACCACGAATGGTGGGAAGCAAGGACACGAAATGAACCCGGTTCAATAGAAAGTTAATGAGACTTGATTCACGATCCACCAAGGACTCGAGAACAAGACTTTGATTTCCTAGGCCACGACTTGAACTCCGACTTTTCTGGCCAAAGTCTCTCGATCACAGCTTGTTTAGAAATGACTTGGGAAATAATTGATATATGAAAGTTTGCATGTATTTGTATTGTACGTATGAATTGAGAAAGGAATTTAAAAATGCAAGTTGATGACTTCAAGTTGGAGTATTATTGCTGGAATATGTCAGGGAATAAAATGTTAGGAATAATATAAACAAATATGAAATATTACAACAACGTGATTGAGGCCTGCAAAAGCAGCGTCTTTAATCAGAAATTCGTCCTATCTAGTACGAACTGTTTAGAGGATACAACAATCAATCCAAGTATATAAACTTGAATCTAGTGAATCTGATATGTTATTGTGATGTAAATTGATGAGTTTTTTTTTTAGATGATTCCAAAGTGGCAAATTCGTCCTCTATTTATAAGCACATGGTGACCCTTCAAAACAGTCACAATACCCTTCAAATGGCTTAGAGACACTTCTATTCGTAATAGTCACGATGGTTCACAAAAATTTGTAGTTAGCGACGCTTAGCGATGACCTAGCGACAGAATAACCGTCGCTAATTGAACTGATGCAAACAGTCGCGATGGTTCACCCATTGAAGCCTTTTTAATAGATCTAACCGCCAAAATTGTGAATAGTTGTGTCTTTACCAAAATAATGGTTCATTAGAGACGACTTTGTGACAGAAAAACTGTCACTAATTGCCAATTCATGGGTCACTATAAAAATACAACAAATTTTATTAGTGATGTTTCAACAATACCCCACATTTTCTATTCAAACACCAATAATACCCCACATTTGAATAGAAAATAAGATAATATAAAGTTACATATTATTCTATTTCCATCAAATGTAATATGACATGCCTCAGATTAGGTGTCTTTTGGACTTGAACCTATCCTAGTGAGTACATATCGGATCTACTTTGTGGATAGTGAACATAAATCTTGAACTAGCCACGTTTTGTAGTAAATCGAGACAATAAGTATCACACATATTATATTTGTGCAATAACAGATTCTTACCGTTGTGTTCATTTCGATCGTGAACATATCCTTATTCATGAGAATTTTAGACCACACATCAATCTCATATAGGTAATGCCAATCAAGAATATTCCGCAGTATTCCACTGTAAAAAGCCATTAGCATTATTAAGAATTGAAATTCAACCCTTAATCATCAACGAAAAAACACACAAAAATTCATCTTCGGAATGGGCATACCTGTGTGTTAGTACTTTTGAGTCTTCCTCAACTAGTTTTCCTATTGAACCTAGACCATGGAATCTCCAATTTTGCTAGGTTAGTTTCCGTTGAGTAATCACTCATTGTTTTGGCTTTAAGCCCATACCCCTCGATGTAAATATGACTTGTTCTCTACAAGTGCCTTTTGTCAAAGGATCTGCTATATTTTCCTTTGACTTAACGTAGTCGATGGAAATGATTCCATTGCTTAACAAGTCCTTTATCGTGTGACCAATGGCGACGTCTTATATGTCTTGACTTGCCGTTATAGATATGATTCTTTGCTCTAGTAAGAGCAGCCATACTATCACAATGTATACATACAGCAGTCACAGGTTTTGGCGACAAGGGAATACCCTCTAGAAAGCTTCTAAGCCATTGTGCTTCTTCAGCAGCTTTGTCTAAGGCTACAAATTCCGCTTCCACCAATACCATAAGTAGAACAAAATTCAACAAAGTTATTGGATTCATATTCTCCTCCTCTATCAGACCTTAGAATTTTGATATTTTTGTCTAGTTGATTTTCAACTTCTGCCTTATATGTCTTAAACATATTCAAAGCTTCATCTTTGGTATTTATTAAGTACACATAACAAAATTTACTTCAATCATCAATGAAAGTAATATTATAATTCTTTCCTCCTCTTGATGGTGTTGCTTTGAAATCACATAAATCTTTATGGATTAAACCAAGTATTTCATTTGAATTTTCTACATATTTTTGTGAATGACTCGTGTATTTCGATTCAACACATATTTCACATTTGGATATTTTATCCATTGTGCATTTAGGAAATATGCCTAAGTTTATCATTCTTTGCAAGGAACGAAAATTAACATGGCCTAATCTAGAATGCCATAAAAAAGAATGATCAATCATGTACACAGAAGCGGTGCTAGTGCCCGCGTTATTATTATTAATAATATTGTCATCAGATACAACACTTAGTTTAAAGAGTTCTTGATCAAGGTAACCCTTTCCAACATACACACCACCTTTAGTGATTACAAATTTATCTGATTCAAAGACAAGTTTAAATCCCTTATTACTAAGAATAGGGCCAGAAATCAGATTCTTGGTGATGTTGGGCCCATGCAACAGGTTTGAGAGTACAAGGTCCTTTCCAGAAGTCAACTTCAATATGACTTTGCCTTTTCCTTCAATCTTTGAAGAAGTTCCATTCCCCATGAACATCGGTTCAGTTTCATTCACCTTTTGGTAAGATACAAACATCCTTCTTGAATTACATATGTGCTTTGTTGCACCAGTATCAAACCACCAATCAACATCATTCGTGGTCAAGAAGGCTTCAATCACTCCAGCAAATTGTGTTGGAGATTCCATATGGTTTGCTTGGTTGGAATTTCCTCCAGAATTTCCCCCTCCATGTTCTTTCTTGTGGTGACAATCTTTGGCTTTATGATCAGGTTTCCCACAGACCCAACAATGATATACTTTCTTGAAGTTGTTGCTTTTTTGTTGGGTGTAATAGTTATTTTTATCTTTAGAAGAATTATGTCCAGAACGACCACCATAATTGCCTTTGTTTTTGTGGTTGGACTTTGATTTGGAAGAGCTTTCTCCAACCATGTTCGCATTTGGTTCTATTGAATTTGCATCAGCCTTTTTCTGCATCCTGTCATCTTCCTCAACACGAATTTTAAGAACAAGTTGCTCAAAACTCATATCGTCAGTCAAATGTTTAAGATATAACTTAAAATTTTTCCAAGATGGAGGTAATTTTTCAATAATAGAACCAACAAGAAAGTTAGAGTTAATACCCATGCCTTCTACTTCCAATTCATGGACAATGATTTGGAGTTCTTCCACTTGTTTCACAACAGTTTTTGCATCAGTCATCTTGAAGTTCAAAAATTTGCCAATAACGAACTTCTTGGAACATGCAACTTCAGTCCTGTATTTCTTTTCCAATGATATCCAGATTTCCCTTGCATTTGCAAAGGTAGAATAAATATCATACAAGAAATCATCTAAAGCATTCAGAAGATAATTTTTGCAATTATATTCATTATGATTCCAAAGTGAGGCGCCCTTTAACATTCTGCCACTTGTGCCTCAGTAGGAACATTTTGTTCTTCCACATACGGATCTGTTGGTTCAGGATCCGTGAGAACATTTGATACATGCAATGTTGTCAAATAAAACAACATCTTTTGTTGCCAACAACGAAAATCAGACCCTTTGAACTTTTCAGGTTTTTCAACATGCTTTTTCTTCATCGCTTGATCCATCTTTGAAATTTCTGTTTAAGATTGTTAGGAATAATATAAACAAATATGAAATATTACATCAACGTGATTGAGGCCTGCAGAAGCAGTGTCCTTAAACAGAAATTCGTCCTATCTAATACGAACTGTTTAGAGGATACAACAATCAATCCAAGAATATAAACTTGAATCTAGCGAATCTGATATGTTATTGTGATGGAGATTGATGAGGTTTATGTGTTTTTTGATGATTCTAAAGTGGCAAATTCGTCCTCTATTTATAGGCATATGGTGACCCTTCAAAACAGTCACAATACCCCTTCAAATGGCCTTAGAGACACTTCTATTCGTAATAGTGACGATGGTTCACAAAAATTGCAGTTAGCGACGCTTTAGCGACGACCAAGCGACAGAAAAACTGTCGCTAAATGAAACTGATGAAAACAGTCGCTATGGTTCACCCATTGAAGCCTTTTTAATAGATCTAACTGCCACAATTGTGAATAGGTGTGTCTTTACCAAAATAATGGTTCATTAGAGACGACTTTGTGACAGAAAAACTGTCACTAATTGCCAATTCGTGGGTCACTATAAAAATACAATAAATTTTATTAGTGTTGTTCCGACATAAAACACAAGTTGATGTCAAGTTGCTAAATGATTCGATCAATTATTATAGTCCAAAAGGGTGTAGTGTACGTATGAAATGAAATAGGAAATTAGGAGCGTATAAAATGAATTTGTTTGCATGAGTATACGCATGAAATGGGTAATTATAATAGGTATTGACACAAGCTGGCAAGCTGATTTGAAGGATAGGTCGATTATAGTTTCATCTTTCAAATGATTTGAAGGATAGGTCGATTTTAAGGTTATTGTTAATAACAACGAGCATTGAAAAACAGCGTCCCATCTTAAGCTCTAAAAGCGTAGACAAAACAACATGAATGATACAAGATGTTGAGAATCTAAGACTGCCAGTAACTAAAATCACTTACAATCATCATTTAATACCTACTAACTGTTGAGTTTATGATATATAAAATACAATAAAACATAAAGACATCAAGAGTACACAGCGGAAGACTTAAGATCATAACAAATAAATTAATTAACTGAAAGTATGCGTAACGTACCTCTTGCGAATATCAAATCCCTCGAGCAAAGCAAAACAACCCTCGAGCAAAGCAAAACAAAGAAGTACTTATTGGTGTAAGAATAATGTCTTACAACCACGTTCTTGTACACACGAATTAACCAAACGAATCCAGCGATTGCTAGATCTAACACAAGTCCTCGTTTAAGAAAAACGAAACCAAACTCCCTTACTATTGGGGTGTTCGGCCGAATATTAGACTAGAGAGAGGAGAGGAGAGATCTAGGGTTAATTCAATGCACAAGTGTATAAAACCCTAGAACCTAACCCTCCTTATATACTAGTAGGTAAAATTAGGGAACAAGTTAGGGAATTAGGCCTTGGAGAGGCCCATGGTCGGCCACTATACGAGAAAGCCCAAAGCCAAACCCATAAATTTTCCAAGTTTTCCATTTCTAGTCCTTCTCTTTTCATTTTAATCCGTTAGTCATTTTTCCGTTAAATACTTAACGATCGTTAACCGGACTTAATGTGTAACAATTAATCGTAAACATAAACATTAATTATTAACTTTAATTCTCATTCGCTAATGTGTGCAATCCTGTGGTCACGAGTTCGAATCCGGACATTCACATGTTTGTAAATATATACATTTTCAACAGCTCCCACTTGGATATGTTTACAAAATGTGAAATGATATTGGTTAGCGTCTAGCAACACGCCAATGCCCATTATTAACTGGTAACTCGTGTATGGTTTCTCTGAGAAAACCAAGTTTGATGATTCATCATCATATTCATCCTTTTGTTTCTAATACCATGTTAATAAGAATATGGATCTCACTCATTTCTTAATTAACTATTCTGATTCTCGCTTTATATGATTGAGTAAGATTACCAATTCTTCGAACGAAGACCTTGGGTATGGCCATACAAACATCTTAACAATCCTACGAGGGGCCCAATAGTATTATACTTCAAAATAAATTTGAAGGAAATAAATCCCATTTTGACTACAGCGAGGATTCATAAATTTGCAACACTTCTGAAAACAACCCTTATACTACTACACGTAGCGTTAGATTGCTTCACAAAAATGCACTACATCCATGACATATCTCTTGTATCTCAAGTCCGAGGATAAATATCCATGATATACTTAATGACAAAGATCCATAAAGTATTATCATGTGGGTGGGATAAGTCCTATACTCAATTCATTGAATATCATCTGAAATTAGTCATGCTACGCATCAATATACTTTCAAGTATATTCTAACTAATACTCTGATTTGTCTTAATTCAATATCATTCCCATGTTATTGATTGACAACGGACTATTTAGAATAACTTAAGTTATTCATGGATTTAAACATGCAAATATAGGACACAATATTTTAAATGAAATTAAACGTATACCGTACTTTAATTCATTATAAATAATAATTGTTTAACATCCTTTATCCAAATACTAAATAGATCAATGCATGAGAATACTAGTTAATGAATTTTGCCACAAGTCATGAAAATCATACTTGTTGACAAGGCATAATTTCAATTAACTTTGATCTATAGGAATTTTGAGAATACTTATTTCAAGAATTCAATAAGTGAATTTCTTGTATATGTTTACACATATCTTGATATTGTCATATCATTCCATAAGGTGCGTGATAACCTGAACCACCTTTTATGACAATCATCTTTCAAAACTTTAAAGTTTTAAAGTATTCTTTATTCTTTAATGTATAATGCAACTATGCTCTTAGTTGAGCGTAACTAGTCAACATGGTCATTATCAAGGATACCATGACTAGAATTGAGTGTCATCTCAATTATACCAGCATCATTATGTACAACAATATACTCTTTAAACATCCGTAAACTTTGAACAGTTATAGTGTCATGTTGGTGCCTATCAAAACTCAAGTTTGTTGGCAATGACAATTATGAAACAATTGTCATATAATCATCCATAGAATCTAGGAGCATCTCCGGATTGTGGAATGTGATTCTAAATCCAAACATATTCCTTTTAAAATATTTATTACACTAACAACTTTCAATGTTGTCAAATCATCTTGTAACCAAGCATGACACAACAATCTTACAACATGATGTACATGATGAATCTTCAAGTTAGACTTTAAGAGCTCATTATATATCCATCATGTTCTATTAGACTCATTGATTTACCACATATGTTTATAGTAATAAACATATATTCCAAGGTTGTATGTCTTATTTCCAAATCTTACAAACTAAGTTTCATTCCCAACTAAAACTTAATTTAGGTGGAATGTAGTTGCCCATACAACATATAAGATTTAAGAAAATAAAAATAATACTCCCACTAGCTTTCAGGAATACTTATGAGCTATCTTATTTTAATTATTAAATCAAACATGAATTTAATATTAAACATAAGAATCATCTCATAGATGCATGCATATATCCATTCATGGATTCTTGCAGTTTGTACATATTCAAAGATTATTTGAATTCATAAAAACTCCTTTGCATTACTTATCGTCCTCGCAAAAGTAATTCCAAAACAAAGAGTTTTGATATTCATTGTCAAAATTTCATATCGATGAAACTAAGTATGACAATTATAATCTTTATACTTCTATTTAATGTATCTAGGAAAGAATATTTAATCATAGTTAATTGCTTAAATATGATTAATATTATTGTCACTAGACATGCATTAAATATGTGTACAATATTGTCCATATGATTTCTACACAAAAATTTAAACCACTAGGGTTTTCATCCTTTGAAGCAAATCATCTTCATTAAGATAAACCAAGTATCTAAAGTTGATTATCTTTATGGACAGCATCTCTGCATTCATAGTATGATTGATTTTCCACAATTCAACATTTGGTAAATTCATCATTATGATTAACAGGCTTACCATGATCCTGTAACTCATATTCCTCAGCATATTAAATATCTGAGATATTTTTTGACAATTCCATCATATTAAGGTCTATCATATACATGTTTAGCCTCATCATGATATTTGCTAGTGCATTTTAGAAGATTATGTATTTTGTAATTCAATATTTCAAGATCTAAACAAAACTCCCACTTGCCTTTAACAATTTAAAGATTACCTTTAAATAGTTTATCAAGTAGAGCAACAATACTTGTTCTCTTTTGGGATATTACAAAAACATTGACAGTTCCTAACATTAGTTTGTTACAACTCACTCTATAAGTAGTTTAACAAATTTAGAACTTCATTTATAAGACTTAATGTGATTCATCACATTCCATAAAATGGTGTCTTATTAATCTTCTAGGTTGGAGTCTTATTGAGTATATTCAATCTATACTCAATCTACTAACCTTGATAACATTTTGGAAGAAACTATAGTTATCTTGAATCAAACATGCCAATATATTTTGATTCTTCTAACTGAACATACCATAAAACTATGGTATTTCCTTAGAATTAATATTGTAAGATTAATCTAACAATATTTAAGATAACCATCTACTCTTTGGTTTATCCTATTTACCAACAAAGTAAAACTTAATGGTACAATAGAATTACCAAATCAATTGCATTATAACACAAGTATTCTTGACCAAGTCAAAAGATATACCAGTTATAATTCCACTATACGTTATTAGTCATTGATCAACTCATTGACTTCATGCATATGTCTTAAAACATAGCAAGTTAACGTATTACTTTATATAGTAAGTCTTGTATAAAAAGACTTCATGTTTGTGACTTTACAAAATCAGAAACATTTATAATTAAAGTAATTATGAACACCACCTCAGGTTTCAATTAATATTTCAAGTTAATATTTACTACATATACTTAAGTCATTCAACGAATACTTAAATTCTAAGTAGTATCAGATTACTTTATTTAATTATGTCATTCCATGAAATGTTCAATGTAAGAAACTGCAGAATCATCCATGCTCGTTCTCACGACACGTGGATATTTTACCCTGGGCTACAATCTAGTTCACGTTCTCACGTAACATAAATTGTAACTACAAGTGTTTCTTAAATATTGAAAGACATAAATATTTAAAATAAAGTAGTCTTTGTTATCATCTTGACACATGTTCTTAATAAGGCAATCATACAAATTTAAATGTATAATTCCTATTGGAACGTTACTCTCTTACCTTGCGGTCAAGAGAATCATATTTATATGTGTTGTACCTTGCACACAATAAAGATTTCTCCCACTTGTGCATGGAACAACATCATGTAGCAGATAAACAACACGATACACGTTCGTTTATTTGATTAATATGATTTGTGTCATAGATATAACAAGTAGATGTAAGACTATATTGATTAGTAAGGAAACGCACATGACAATCCTTGAAAACCATAAGTGCCTACAATTGGAAAGTAATTATCTTTGAAGATAATATGGGTTACTACACAGGAAATAAGGCTTGTAGCTCCCACTGAATTAGAAATCATTAAAACAACTTCTTATTCAGTAATGCGACACAAATGCTCCCAGAATCGACAACATTGTAAGTGTTGCATAACTAGTGAAACCAACTTTCTTGCTTTTTGCTTTCCTACACCTTTAAAGAACCATACGTAATCATTACTAAGGTACTAAAAGGTGTATTCTACTCTATGAATGATGGGTTATCCATCAATGTTATTAACTCGAAAAATTGGGTATGCAATTTCTTCCATAACAGGCCTACCATCCCCATACTGGTATGTAGCACCTTTAAAAGTTAAAGTAAACTAACTAGATAAATTAAGCTAGTTTTCCTTTTACCAATTTTCGCGGTAATTTGTCTAGCTTCTAATTTTGTAACTCATATACATGTTTTCCAGTTAACCAACATTCATGTTTGTTACAAAAGGATTCATTCACCTAATGAAGGTAATGAAATCTTTATGGAAAATATGACGTGCAATTCATTGCTATGAGTTACATTAGAATTTAGACAATTCAAAACGTTCCTATTATACCTTTCCCATTCATGAAAAGGAATATGATTGAGTCTAATGCTTCTCCCATGGAAAAGAGACTTCGTTTGTCTTTTCAGTAAATTATTCTCGATCAAACATTTGTTTGAAAGCAGAATGGAGCAATTTACTGATCAAAGACTAAACTTTGTTTACGGTTAAATGTTGCAATTATACATTCAAAAGAATTACAAAATTCATTTTTAGTATTTTCGATAATTAACCTTTTTCAAGAAAATTAATTACCCATGGTTCATAAGCATATAACCATTTAATTTTCACTGAAAAACTAGGATCCAAATTGTCATAATCTCATCACATCAGTTGATCTGCTAGTAATGAACCTTATACAAAGTGGTAGAGCTTTTGCTCAATTGCCAATTTCAATTGCAATTCCTAGATTTATGGGATTTACATATAGCCAATTTCAATTGCCATGTAAACATGTTTTATCCCATCTTATGCCTTGAGTTGCCAGTTCTCACTACAAAACTCAATTAAGTTGTCCAACTTAAGAAACTGCAAAATCGTCCATGCCCGTTCTCACGACACGTGGACATTTTACCCTTTGATTACGATCTTAGTCACGATCTCACGCAAATAAAAGGTAATCTTAGGTGTTTCCGTTTCGTTGGATGGCATATAACTTAAATTAAAGGGTAATGGTTTTGATGTTAAATCAAAATATGTACAAAAAATGTCATGCATTCATCTTTGTAGCATAGTTTTTATTAAAACATTTTATATATTGTTTTAATGTATAAGCTTTTCATCATCAAACTTTAATTGAGGTATTGGATTCACCAATCAAAGAATTTAGTGTTAATTATCATCCATTATACCGTACTTTTGCATAAGTGGAAACACTTAGTGTTTCGGATAATTACCACCGAAGTGGCGCATGGAATTAAAACTAATTCACCCTTAAGATGAGCTTGCACATTTAATGGCTTACTAAGTAGCTCCACTAGAACTTACAGAGGGCGAGGACAGTGTACGCGCTAAAGCACAACCTTAGACATCCTTTCAGTGTGACTGCGCACTTCTTTAAACCCCTTTTATTAGTTCATTCTCATGGGTGAGCCGTTCAGTCATTTGTACCAAAATCATCAATCAATTAAACGATTATGATTACTATTCTTAAAAATACATGTTTCACCATTGTTTAGGTCAGTTTATTTTTCTTGTAAAAATACCCTTGTTACAAAACACAAACAAGCAAGTATTTATAAAAATAAACAAATAAACAATGAATGCATAACAAATAAAGGTCATGCATATCAAATAGCCACATGCAAACGGTTTAGATAAATCCTATTAATAACCAATTAATAATGATTGAGGTCTTCCCCAATTTTAGATCTATCAAAATTTAGTGTATATCACTTAAACAAGAAAGACATACAATAAAAGCAGATCCATGATAAAACATGCATGTAATTATCATGGACATAAAATTACACTTAACAATTAATGCAATTAAACAGAGTTACGCATATACACATAAAGTTGCATGCATCTTAGGGTTTCTAATCCAATTAAAACAATAGTTTACAAAACCCTAATTAGGGCACCCAAAAAAAACGCCCCCTATAAAAATTAGGGTTTAGGATATACAAACCCTAGATCTAAGCATACAAATAATAACACAACATGTTTATTTTATTTATGTGTTTCATTAATTAATTACTTGTTATACAAGGCTCGTGATGCCACTGTTGAGTTTATGATATATAAAATACAATAAAACATAAAGACATCAAGAGTACACAGCGGAAGACTTAAGATCATAACAAATAAATTAATTAACTGAAAGTATGCGTAACGTACCTCTTGCGAATATCAAATCCCTCGAGCAAAGCAAAACAACCCTCGAGCAAAGCAAAACAAAGAAGTACTTATTGGTGTAAGAATAATGTCTTACAACCACGTTCTTGTACACACGAATTAACCAAACGAATCAAGCGATTGCTAGATCTAACACAAGTCCTCGTTTAAGAAAAACGAAACCAAACTCCCTTACTATTGGGGTGTTCGGCTGAATATTAGACTAGAGAGAGGAGAGGAGAGATCTAGGGTTAATTCAATGCACAAGTGTATGAAACCCTAGAACCTAACCCTCCTTATATAGTAGTAGGTAAAATTAGGGAACAAGTTAGGGAATTAGGCCTTGGAGAGGCCCTATGGCCGGCCACTATAGAAAGCCCAAAGCCAAACCCATAACTTTTCCAAGTTTTCCATTTCTAGTCCTTCTCTTTTCATTTTAACGGTCGTTAGTCATTTTTCCGTTAAATACTTAACGATCGTTAACCGGACTTAATGTGTAACAATTAATCGTAAACATAAACATTAATTATTAACTTTAATTCTCATTCGCTAATGTGTGCAATCCCGTGGTCACGAGTTCGAATCCGGACATTCACATGTTTGTAAATATATACATTTCCAACACTAACTACATGAAATCCATGCTCCGCTACATTTTGGGATGTTCAAAAAATAATGCTAGATGTTGAATCCTGTAGTTTACCTTCTTCTCTTTCAAGACTTTTAAGTTTGTTTTGAATAATAGTACGAATACGAGACTCTTTTCCCACGTTTGGGATTTGGGCTAGCAACATCAAGAAGGTAGCGTAATCAGGCATAAATCCTCGGTTCATCTTTTCCTCCAGAAAATTCTCTGCATCTTGACACTCATTTTTCTTCAACAACTCCTGAATAATAACACAGTACGTGATGCTATCTGGTAGACAACCATTAACTTCCATCTTTTTAAGCAATTCCTTAGCTTTATCAAGTAAACCTTCTTGGCAATAAATGCATATCATCACTGTATACGTTCTAACATCTGGTTTCAATCCTTTCAACAAGAGTTCATCAATCAGATCCATAGCCAAATTAGGCTTCCCACATTTGCTACAACCATCAATCAAAATTGTATACAAACCTATATCTTTCATCATGTCATTGCTCCCTAGCGAACGAAACAGAACCAATGCATCAAGACACTCGAGTTTTGGCACATTCCATGAAACAAGATACGATAAGTGCATATATCTGGAGTCAAGCTCTTAGCTTGCATCTCATTAAAAAGTTCTCTAGCTGCTGTAAGATTCCCCGATTGAAATAAACCTTGCAACATGTTATTGTAGGTCACAACATCAGGAGTCAAACCTTTGCCTGGTATTTCTCGAAAAAGATGCATGGCCTCATTAACTTTCTTCTTTTTGCAGTATCCATTTATCAAGCTACTATAGGTGATGATACTGGGTTTAAGATCTTTCTCAACCATACTATCAAGAATTTTATGTGCTTCAGCTAATTCACCGCGTAAACAGTACCCATCTATTAGTGCATTGTAAGTGATTAAATTCGGATTCAAACCTCTTCGTACCATTGCTTGAATAGTAAGCTCTGCATCTTTTACTGGTCCTTGCTTGCAAAATGCATCTACCAAGATCGTATATGTATGTAAATCTGGAGGGATACCTTTCTCCTCCATCTCTATCAACATTTTTTGCGCCGCTCTCTACCAAAGTTACATAGACCATGAATCAAAGAGGTATAAGTGATAACATTAGCATGGACGCCTTTTTCAGTCATCTCATTAAAGAGCCGTAGTGCATCATCGACCATTCTATCTTTGCAGAGGCTATCGATGATTATATTGGACTGAGCCACCCACGGTTTACATGGTCCATTTTCCATAAACCTGAGCAACTCAAGGGCCTTGCTAGTATAACCTACTTTACAAAGCCCATTAATGATGATTCCATACATATATTGATCAGGCTCACAAATTTTTTGTCTAATGAGTTTCTTAAATAACTCAACAGCTTCGAAAACCCGATCAGCAAGAACAAGGCCATTAATGAGAGTGTTATAGGTGGCCACATTGGGAGGATGACCCAACTTGAAGATGGTGGCTAATAAGGCAAAACCATAACTGACTTGATTAAGGCGACAATAACAGTTAATAGAGGTGCTAATTGTATAGATATCAGAAGGAATACCGATCAAGTTAATTTGCTTAAAAAGTGAAAGCGCGGTAGAATAATATTTCATCTTAACAACAGAAGTAATGAGCTGATGAAATTCAATGACGGAAGGCGGAGGTTTTCTGTAGAGGTGAACAAAAAAACCGGTTAACCGAACCGTAGCCGAAAAGAAACCGGAAAACCCAACCGGTCAAAACCGGTTTTGACCAAAACCGGTCCGGTTTTTATCCAAACCGCCGGTTTGGAACCGGTTTGGGGTTTTGGAAAAACCACCGGTTTGGAGACCGGTTTTTTGAAACCGAATAACCAAACCGGTTCGGTTAACCGGTTTTTTTGGTCTAGGCGGGTATTTTTCCTTTTTTTGAATTTTAAACTTTTGAATTTGAATTTTGAAAGAGGGGGAGCGAGGGGGGGGGGGGCGGATATTATTTAATATGTTTCAAAAATTACCATTTTGCCATACAAATGTTAGTATAAATAGATGTGTTATGTATTTGGTTAATTACCACTTTCAAGCAATCAAAAAACACTCCAAAAAAATCAAAACCGAAAGTATTTCACTAAACACTAATGGAAAGTTCAAACACCAATAACACCACCAACACCGGCGGTTCAACAAGTGCAGCGACGGTTCGAAAGTTTTACCGCGGTGACCGTAAAAGATCCATGGGAACACTTCGACTACGTCCTAATGTCGGACGGTAAGAAAAAGGCTCGATGCAAATATTGCTTGAGTATATTGTCTGCCGGTTCCAACTCGACGTTGAGGGCTCACATCAAACAAAAGTATTGCAGGGCACTCAAATCGGTTCCGGAGGCCGGTCAATCGTCTATGGCTCGAGACGGGACTATTTTTGCATACGATCATGATTTACTCCGTGAAAAACTGGCGGGTTTGGTGATTCAACGTGGTTTGCCGTTCAACCACTATGACAACGAAACTGACGACGGAGGTGTACCAGAATTATATGCAACCGCAGTACAATCATGTAAGTCGTATGACTCTTAAACGCGATGCTATGAGAATGTGGAAAATGGCTAAGCAAGAGTTAAAAAATAATTTTTTAAATATGGATGCTTGTGTTAATTTAACAACCGATGTTTGGGCCGCTCCTCATAATTTGCCATTTTCGTACCTTTGTGTTACCGCACATTGGGTTGATCCCGAAAGTTGGCAAATGATGAAGCGAGTCGTAGCATTTGAAAACTTTCCGGTTCCTCACTCCGGAGAAGCTTTATACAATTTGTTGAGAAAAGTGTTTCATAAGTTTAACTTGACGGAAATTTTTTTTTCAATAACGTTGGATAATGCAAGTAATAACACAAATGCAATGGGTCGACTAAAAATGGAATATGAGCCACCTTGCAATGGCGATTTTTTTCATAGTCGATGTGTTGCACACATCATTAACTTGGCTGTGCAAGCGGGATTAAAAGATCCGCATTTGAGTGAAGTGAAAGAAGATTTTAAAAGAATGTTAGTCGATGTTTTTAAAAAGGGTAATAAAAGATATAATGCATACATTCGGATGTGTGAAACTGCGGGGAAACATTGGTTACAACCTTGTTGGGATATTGAAACACGGTGGAACTCCACTTATCTTATGTTCATAAGTGGCTTAAGACAAAAGGTGACCTTGCAATATTTTCATGACGAGAAATTGTCGGGGAGGGGTAGGTGTGCTCCATTTAGTCAAGATAATTGGGATACTATTGAAAAAATAACCCGACTACTTGAAGTTTTTTACAATGCAACCAAAAATTGTCGGGGTTTATTATCCAACGGCTCATTTGGTACTCGAGCAACTATTCTTGATGTCTTCACAAATCGCCGCATTTGAATTTAATGGTGATGTTTATACTAGCATGGTTTAGGAATGAAAGAAAAGTTGTTGAAATATTTTGAAACTTTGCCACCGTTAATTACTTGTGCGGCCGCATTAAATCCGTGTTATAATGTAAACGGGGTGGAGGTTCTTATTGACTCGATTGTGACTGATTTGGGTTGTTTCGCGTCAAACCCGAACTATGCTAATGATGCAAAAGAGTCATTTGGCCATTCTTTTAAAAGTTTGTGGCAATATTATTTTGAAAAATATGGCAACCTACCTCCTACTGTGACGGAGTCTTCTTCATCATCATCAAGGGCTTTTAGAGGGAATCCGATACTTGCTTTGCATAAAAAGATAAGAGATAATCCCAACAAACGGATAAGAAATGATGGTTTAGCGAACAGTGAATATGAAAGATATATCACAACCGATTTTATCTCACATATTCCGGCCGAACAAGTTGAAAACTTTGATGTGTTGGCGTTTTGGAAAGCAAAGGAAATAATGTTTCCCGTTCTATCCCGAATGGCTCGTGATGTACTAAGTGTACAAGCTACCGGTAGCATCCGAATCCGCTTTTTCAACAAGTGGAAGGGTTTTATCAAATCTGAAACAGACTCACAACCGCTTCTTTGGAGATGTGTATGGGTTTGAAAGATCACTTGGACGCAATGAAGCGAGTGCAAGATAAAACTGATCTTGAAAATGCCGGAGACTTCGGGGAGTTCTACGGAAGAGGCACAAGCGGGTGAAATCGAGATGCTTTCCGATGAAGAACTAAGACAAGATGCAGCGCTTTCGAAGCTAGGGATCCGATGACGACTATTAGGACTTTTATGCTTACGTATTATGTTTTAAGTTTATGTATTTCCTTTGATGTATTTCCTTTAAGGTTATGTATTTCCTTTCAGTTTATGTATTTCCGACGTTATAAATAAAAGTTGAAGTTTATTCAGTATAAGTTTGTTAAATGTTGAAAAACAAAGAAAAAAAAAAATCGGGTTAACCGGTTAAAAACCGGTTAACCATTTCAAAATTTTGAATTTTCGAATAGGCGGCAAAAATATTTTCAAAATAAAACCGGCTAACCGGGTACAAAACCGGTTAAACCGGTTACTTTTTTTTTTAAATTCGAATTTTTGAAACCGGCGGCAATTTTTTGAATTCAAAAATTTGAAATCACAACCGGTTAAAAACCGGTTATGAACCGGTCAAACCGGTCCGAAATATTAAAATTTTAAAATTTCAATTTTTGATTTTTTTTTAGTGGGAAGGTGGGTAAACTTTCAAAATTTGATTTTTTTTTTATATTTACATGTTTGCCATTGTAAGACTAGTATAAATAGATAAAATGTGTTTTTATTTCTTTGAAACTTTTATACTTACATTTTTATATTTACATTTTTACTATGGCTGATGCTGATCCTGCACCACCTCCGCCACCCCCGCCACCGGTGGTTGTTCGTATTTTACCGGTAAACCGTGCACCAAATGTTTGGGCTCACTACTTGTACGTCGAAATGTCGGATGGCACGCGAAAGGCTCAATGTAAGCATTGTTTATGTTTATTCAAACCCACTTCCAACACGGCGTTGAGGGCTCACACACAGAAGTATTGCCGCCAAGCACCTGCAGTTGATGCCTGATTCGAGACCGCGAGTCGACGTTGAGTAGCTTATCAAGTTATCGATGTTTTATGTTTATGTTATTATGTGTTATGTTTTAAGTTTATGTGTAATGTGTGTATCATGTATTATCCGTTTTATTAAATTAAGGTTCTAGTTTATTAATACCCGAAACAAGAAATCGATGACAAACGACGAAAAAAAATATATATATATATATATATATATATATATATATATATATATATATATATATATATATATATAGAGTTAGGATCAAATAGGAAGAATAATAAAAATAAGAAGGGTAAGAAGAAACCACAACCACACATTTCAGATGCACCTACAAAAATAGATGCATCTCCCCTTAAAAATCTCCCCTTTATTTGAAATGTGTGGCTAGAAATCCTTCTTATTCTTCTCATTTTAACTTTTCTTCTTACTGGATCCCTTTCCTATATATATATATATATATATATATATATATATATATATATATATATATATATAAATATATATATATATAACCGTCAAAACCGTTAACCGGTCTAGACCGGTCCCAAACCGAACCCAAACCGGTTTGGACCGGTTGGATTTTTCATCCTCCACACCCGGTTCGGGACCGAACCGGTTAACCGGCCCGACCGTTTTTTTTTTTCGTTGACCCAAACCGGTTCGGTTTTGACCGGCCGTCAAACCGAACCGGTTAACCGGAATGTGCACCACTAGTTTTCTGTGAAGCATTTCATCAAACAGTTTGAGTGCATCAGTAATTTTTTGAGAATCAGAACAACTTGTTCGAATCAAAGGGTGGGTTGAAGTTGTAGAGTAATCATGTGGTGAATGACGATGCGAAATGACAAGAAATGCATTATTACTTTGATAACGTCTTGAACACATCATTTTCAACATCATTAAAAATGAAATAAGTCCGAACAAGGATAATATATACGCAATTCCCACTTCAAAATAAACTTAAATGAAAATGAAATAAGTCCGAACAATAAAATAGGATATCAACATCTTTAATGTGATACATCTAATACGTGGTCATTTTTTTCCCTAGAGTTCTAAGTAGTACAACTTATGATGCACATAATATAAATACATGATCAATCATATTCAATTGTAGATACAATAGAAAACATAATCATGATTAAGTTTCGATTATAAAACTGTTAATGTATATTAAATTGTCGATTATATTTGTTTGTTGTTTAAACATGATTATTTCACATGGGCGTGATGAAGTTTGTATCGTGAGAACACAGATGTCAGCTCGAGGTACTACACTCAAGTCTCACGTCACGCAAAAGAAACAATTTACAACAATTAATTATTTTGTATTTGATATTTATATGTCTTTTCAGTATCACCACATATCACCATTTAGGGTCTGTTTGGTATGTAGATTGATTTAAGATTAGGATTTGGTTTTGTTATACAATGTTCATTGGGCAATGGTTAAGGTAAATATAAAAAGAAACTTGTATCTATTTAAACTAAAAATCACATATTTGTTATACAATGTCCATTGAACAATTGTTAAGATAAATATAATCGATAACTTGAATATAATTAAATTAAAAATCACGTATATTCAAGGTAATTTGTATGTTCATTTATTGTACATTAAACACATAAACCTTTTAAATATGAAAAGAATACATTATTTAATTTACTTTAACATTGGTCAGTGGGCATTGTATAACAAATCCCTCTTGTTTATATAGATAATAGAAAAAAACGAAGAATTAAAGAGAGAATGGACAAAACGTATGGTATAAGAAAAAAGTTCTTATTTGTCAAAACCAACCAACTTGCTTAGAGCACTTGATATCATGCCCTTGACTTAAGTCATAAATCAGAGTCACGTCAACGACACATCAACGTTAACATTTCAACCTTAACTTATAAAAAATACCCCTTATCATAACTCAACCTTTTGGGCTCACCTTTTAAAAAATTACAATTTATAAATTAACCCCTTAACTATTTCATTCATTCAACAACATAATATTTCATTAATAAACATAAAAATTACAACAAAATAAAAAAAACGTTACGAATTAAAAAAAAAAAAAAAAAAAAAAAAAAAAAAAAAAAAAAAATGTTATTAAAAGAAAAAGAAAAAAAAAAAGCTACTAAAACACAAGGTCTAAATGTAAACACTACTCTACCACAGGGACTAAACTGTAAATTTTAGTTATATCATCTTCCCCATTTGTTTCTAGTTGTACACACACACATAGTAAAAACACACAAACACACTCAAGAACACACACACACTGCAAAATTACAAAAACACAAAACAACTAATTTCAATCATGGGGGTGGTTTTGTAATTCGTTTTTTTGTTTGATTTCACCTAACGTTGCGTTGCCAAGGCAACGGCTAGGCCAACGCAAGTCTTTAACACAAACGCATGGTATCATAACTCAAGCATAACGCAAGGCAACACGTGTCCACGTCACCCTTAACGCAAGCCTTGCGTTACGATACCGATGGCTCTTAGGATAGGTTGTAAGGGTTTATTACATTACTTGGACCTCAATTCCATCTACCAAAAAACTATATACCAAACAACTCGTTATTCTCACCAAACAACAATATTTCTCCTTCTTCAATGCTGTCACAATGCGCAAGCATCTTGTTAGCATATTAAAATGCATAAAGTTGATACTTAAAAATATTGAAAAATAAATGTAACAATACACCACTTGATGAGTTTAAATTTAAGGGGAAATGAAAGAAAATGGAATACTTTTTGTATTTTTAAGTTTTTTTTAAAGAGGAAAAAGAAGTGGAAAAGAAGATGAAAAGGAAAAAAAAATTAAAATATTTGTGTAAAGACTAATATAATTTTTAAAAAGATTTGACACTAATAATTAAATGACATACATATAATTTGAGCAAATTATTATTTTTTTCTTCAATTTAAAAACATGATTTATGATTAGTTTCTTTTTACTTTCTTCACCCTCAAGAAAAGACCAGCTAACATTTTTCACCTTTTCCTTTCTTTCCTTTTCTCATTTTTCTTTTCTTTAAAAATCCAGAAGAGAGTGTAAAAATAAAAATTTCCCAACTAATTTAGTTTTCTTAGAAGGGTTTTTCTAACATGTGCCCCGAAGACACATGTTAAGCACAACAATAAAAGTGACGACTCACGAAAAAGGACGTCCGGACCCACATTTTTTGTTTGAAAAGGGTACTTTTTGTGGGTCCGGACGTCCTTTTTCGTGAGTCCCGTCGTCCTTTTGGTGTGTTTAACATGTGCCCCGGGGCACATGTTAGAAAAACCCTTCTTAAAGCACAAGGTATGCTCCTATGTGGACACGCCATTCGTCCCTGTGGATACCAATAACGCCGCCAAAACCATACCGGGCAACACGTTAATTGTGAGCCAAATGGATTTGAGTTACTTGACTAGCTCACGCCAAACGTTTGAAAAAAACAAAAAAAAACGCAGCAGCAGGTAAGCCCCAACCATGTTCTTGAGAGCACACAAACAATGTAGAAAAAAAACGTAGCAGCAGGTGAGTCCTCACAATCTCACGTTTCCAACTGTTAATACAATTCTGGGCACTCTCCCAACGAAGATTAGTGTATGCTAACTTCCCGGGAAATAGATCTTGTATTAAGCGTAATCCTTGGTTCAAAGCTGCTAAGAAAGCAAACACAATTAGTCTCACCGCGGAACGGGGTTCCGCGGTCAACCTCCGGCGTGAGAGTAAGTAATGGTTTTTAGAGAGATAAGGTTAGTTCTAGAGAGAGAGTGAGTGTGTGTTACCGTTTGAATAGTGGCGAGGCCCCTATTTATATGGTTGACCTTTCTGTCGTGTTCTCAAGGACACGGGCCATGAGAGTGACAGTTTGTAAGTGGGAAGTGACGAGGTCAACTCCGAGCTTGTCCCATTGTTGTGACAGCGATGCTTTTAGGCGGGAGTTGTCCCGCTTTCCCTTTTTGGGGACTGCAGTGGTGGTACTCTAAGCATGGGCGAGATTCCCTACTTTTTATGTGGGACGCAGTTACGGCCTTCCCCGGATGCGTCTCTTGTCCGTGGAGTGGTCCTTCCCTTGGTGTCTGAGCCGCGCGCCCCTTGGCAATGGTTAAGTGGCCTCCGGCGGGTTATGTATAGTCCGCGCCTGAGCCGTATGGGTGCCGGGGGGTCATACGCGATCAAGTCCCCCCAGTCTAGTATGCTTGTTGGTTCGGGACAAGCGTTCTAGACTAAATTCCTTCTTCCATCCGCTGATTAGTGTCCTGCGCGCATCGTTAGTCACTGCTGACTGTACTTCCCACTTGTACCATGGATAAGCGTTACAGCTGTCCTTTGGGAATTGCGAACGGTTCTTGACCGCGCGTTTTCTGACTGTCGTGACGTTTTGGCTGCTTTAGTCTTGCCCGTTGATCTGATCAGATCTGGACCGTTCAATCAAGACCCGAAACGTGGCGACTTTTCAGCCCCTCGATTGGCCTGGTGGTTTTACTTTCAGGAAGGTATAAATACCCCTCCTTTTTACTTTCTTGACTACTGTTTCCATTTTCTTCTTCGCGTGTAAAAAGAAAAAGCTTACCAAGCCCCTTGTGTGCGTCGTTATTTGCTCAGGTTAGGTTTTCTTTCCTTACTATAGTTCCATGGCTAAGAAGCTCCTAAGCGATTTCACTTGTAAGCTATCACAGAAGGATCTTAGTGATTTTTGTTCCAAATACCATATCCCCTCTACTGTTCATCCTCTTCTTCCTAATTCTAATGACACCATAAGGGATGCCCCTCAGGGTAAGATAGGTGTATACACTAGGTTTTTTGAATTTTGCAACTTTAGGATTCCCCTGTCCGCGTTCCTATGTAGGGTTTTGGAGTACTTGCAGATCCATTTGTCGCAGTTGTCCGTATTAGCTGCTGCTAGGATTAGTCATTTTGAGATCCTCTGCCGCGTTCATGGTGGGACCCCCACCGTATCTTTATTTAGGAAATTTTATTATTCCGAGATGAAGGATGGGTGGATGACCTTAGAGAAACGTAAGGGTCCAAAATCGTTAGTTGTGCCGGTTTGTCATACCGCTCCCTTGGATTCTGTAAAGAATTGGAAGGAGTATTTCTTCTGGGTTGACGCGACCGTTTTTCCTTTGGCCATCGCGTGGAATGATAAGGTCTCTGTTGACCATGACCCACCCCCGGCCGATGACGATGTTGACCTGGAGTTGTTGCGTCTTCTTGACACGCACAGTGCTCATTTTAAGAAATTGCCGGAGCCTTTCCTTTGCGTGATTGGCCTTAGTCGTGCCTGGGATGATGCTACGGCGCGGCCCACTTTTATGGCTTCGGATACTGAGGGTGGGTTCTTCTTTTAGGGTTTGTCGCGTCTCATTGCCTCCTCTTCTTTTTATGTTATTAACACCTGTTTTTTCTTGTTTGCAGAGATGTCTCTCTTCGCTTTCATCAACCAACCGGATCCCTTCGAAGTGACATCCGGTGAAAGAACGTTGCAGGAGGGTGAGAAGACGCTGCAGGATGAGACTGCTGGGCGCGTCATAGAGCCTTCTGAGAATTTGATCACGCTGGTCCAAGAGACCATTGTGGAAAATGTGGAAGCGGCCAAAGCCAGCAAAGCTACCGGAAAGAAAAGAGTCTGGCTTGATGTCCCCGCCAAGCAGGCAGAGAAGAAAAGGATTACCCCTGCGCCGGGGCAAGGTTCTGGATCTGCTGCTGGTAAGGATCCCTTTATTTATGCCACTTCCTTTTATTGTTTTTTTTTTTGAATGGAGAAATGACCCAAGTGTTTCTTAGCCATGTAGGTGCTGCTGTCGAGGGGCCTATTGCCGTTGTGGTGCTTCGGGACGAGTCCGACCCCGAGCCTCATCAACTGGACACTACCATTGCTTCTTCTGAGGCTACCCCGCTTCCACAGCCGGATCCGAATGCTACTTCCAAGACATCCACCAGCGCTCACCAGGAGAACTTGGACACTGAGATGTCTGGTCCATCTCAGCCGCCACCTTTGCAGCAGGAGAATGTTTTCGGAGCTGAGTCTCCGCCGCAGGACCAATCTGTCCATCGTCATGCGGCCTCTGATGATGACTTCTACGAGTCTCTATCCGTGGAAACAGCGGAGGCGAAGAATGTCTATGTTCCCAAGTGGTACGCCTACCAACGATTTCCTTATGAACGATGCATGGGTTTGTCAGAGCATGCTGGATAATCTTGCCACTCCCGGCTATTTGTCCACGCTGCGTAATATGCCGCATACAGATTTGCTTGAGCAATATAACATCACCACTATGCAAAGAAACCAGATGTCTTCGAAGCGCTGCGGTTGGAGTTTGAGTTGAATCAAACTAACAGGTTGAACAAGAGGCTCGAGAGGAGGGATAAGAGGATTGAAGCCCTGAAGGGGAAAGTTCAGGAGTTGGAGTCTGAGGCTGCGGAGGCGAAGGGTCTTCGCGAGCGTGTTGGTCTGCTCGAGTCCGAGTCTGAGGAGGTTAAGAGGTTGCGAGAGCGTGGCACGTTGGAGGGCATGATTGCTCCCAAAGATGAATAGCTGGCCAATCTGACTGTTGGAAATGCTGAGTTAAAGGGTAAGGTTGCCGGACTTACCTCCGTTTGTGATGATCTGAAAGAACAAGTGAAGGGGGTTGGGTCACTTGAGGAGAAGCTGAAAGAGTGCGAGCAAGAGGTCCGGAGCACTTATGATACCCAGCTGGCGCAACTGGATCAGAGATTAGCGGACTTGAACCGTGATTTTGACGAAGAGTTGTTCCCTAGCATGCTTCTTGCCATTGAAGGTATGCGGTGGGTGATTGGGCATGGCTTCCGTAGGGCGTGGATGGCGTTCAAACAGTCTGATGAGCTGCAGACACGGCTGGGGGATTGTATAAGCAAAGCTATCGCGGAAGGCCTAAGGCAGGGTCTGGAGGCGGGGATTGTACACGGGTCTAAGGGTGTAAAACTAGAGGAAATAAAGGCGTATAATCCCCAGGCGAAGGAGGTTTATCGCGAATCTGTTATTCGTCTCAGTGACGTCCCCTTCCCGCTCCTATATTCCCTAGAAGCCTGCAAAGATTCTTCTTTGGAGTTTCTTATGTCCTAGCTGGTTTTGCAGGAGGAGCGACCCAGCGGTTCCGGGGACTTTGTGTTTGACCCCCCGACCACAGAGGAGGTTTTGCTTCCTAACTCTTTATTGCAGACCATCACTAGGCATCCGCGTGCGATTGCCGCATATAAAGAGAAGAAGAGTCAGCCGAGGGGCAAGAAATTTGACTTATGGAACCCTGATTTGATTGTCTCCAATGTTGTTCACCAGGTTACATCCACCGGGGAACCTTCTATGGTCATTGTTCCCTCTGGTCCGACCCCCTCTGCCGCGATCACTGGTCCTACCGGGGAGGATGAAAAAGAGGAGGGGGAACAGGCTACTCATGATGACATGTTTGATGCGAGCATTCTTGAAGGTGCTGGGGATGCTTGAGGTAGTCTTTTCATGGGCGGCATTTAGACTATGCCACCTTTTCAATCTATTGTGAAGCTTAGTAATTATCCGTCCTGGTTAGGGCCGTGGTTGCCGCGGCGCCTTTATTTTGTAATCCGGGGGTATGCCCCCGTGTACTTGTAGAAAATCTTGTGTACTTAATGGAAATACTTTTGACTTTGTTATATATATGCTTTTGCATGTTTGCCGGAGCTAGTTATTCCGGGCTTTGGGTTCTACCCGTGGCCGTACTTTAGGAGTCCTGGGGTAGCATGGAATGGTCAATGGGCTTGCAATACCACTTATATGCCTGAGTCAATTTTGAGGTTGCTCGTCCTTTATGTGCGACACTGTTTGTCGCGGATGTGAGAAATATGCCAGAGATGCAAAAATAAAAAATGTAAATGAATCTTTGTTTTTGGAAAATTTGTAGAGCGGGCCAGGATTCTACATTTCATTAATAATTAGGAAATATTACAAGAAACGAAAAACATGAAAATTTAAAGCAGCTCCCCTGTTGTCCGGACCTGATCCGTGATCAACTTACAAGAGATGGGGAAAACCTACCTACACTTACACGTAACACTTCTTCAAGTTACGGATGTTCCATGTTCTTGGGAGTGTCTCCCCATCCGCGCCTCTGAGCTTATACGCTCCATTCCCTAGTGCTTCCACCACTTCATACGGCCCTTCCCATTTTGGACCAAGCTTTCCAATGTCGTCCGCTCTACTAGCTTCGTTGCTACGGTAGACGAATTCTCCGGGCCTGAATGTCGTGCTTCGTACCTTGGCATTGTAGTACCTTTCCATCCTTGCCTTGCTGCGTGCATCTTCAATGGCAGCGACTTCCCTTCTTTCTTCCAGGATGTCTAAGTTTAGGCGAAGGTTCTGGTCGTTGGAGATTTGGTTTACGGCCTTGCATCGGAGACTTGGCATTCCGATCTCAACTGGGATAACTGCTTCAGTGCCGTACGTAAGGGAAAATGGGGTTTCCCCGTTGCTTGTTTTGATCATGGTTTTGTGCGCCCAGAGCACATGCGGCACTTCTTCTACCCAGTCTTTGCTTCTCTTCTACAACCGTGCTTTAATGCCTTCTCCCAAACTCTTGTTCGCGCTTTCTACCAACCCGTTTGCCTGCGGATGCTTGACTGAGGCGAATCTTTGCTTTATGTTGAGCTTCTCGCACCAGTCTTTAAATGGGTTGTCGCGGAACTGCTTTCCATTGTCTGACACTATTTCTCTTGGTAAACCGAACCTACAGACTATGTTGTCCCAGACGAACTTTTTAACTTGTCTTCCAGTGATGGAGGCTAGGGGTTTGGCTTCAATCCACTTAGTGAAATAGTCTATTGCCATAATCATGGATTTTACTTTGCCCGGTCCTTCTGGAAAAGGTCCGCAAATGTCCAGAACCCACTTGTGGAAGGGCCAGGGAGAAGTAATCGGGGTTAGGTTATGATGCGGGTTTTTTGGTACCGGACGGTGGACTTGGCAATCTTCACACTTCTGTATTAGCTCCCGGGCGTCCTTGTGCATTGTTGGCCAATAGTATCCGGATCAGATTGCCTTGGCTACTACCGCCCTTGGCACTGAGTGCATGCTGCATGATCCTTCGTGAATCTCCCTCAGCACGTAGTTTGCCTGGATGGGACCCACGCACCGGAGCCATGGTTCTAGGAAGACTTGCGGAATAAAACTTTGTCTCTCAATGTGTATTGCCGTGCTTTGATCCGCATCTTTCGATCTTTGTGGTCATCTGCAGGTAGTGTTTCATCCCTTAAGTAGTCAACCAAGGGTGTCATCCATGTGTCTCCATCTTCTTCCACGACTGCCAACACCTCTTTCTCTTCAGTGGATTTTTTCTTCAACACTTCCACGAGAACTTGTTTAGTCAAGTAGGCAAAGCTGGTAGAGGCAATCTTGCTCAGCGCATCTGCCTGCTTGTTCTGGCTTCGTGGAATCTGTAACACCACCAATTCTACGTATGCAGCGGAATTCAAACTGGGTATTACTTGATGGCACAACAGTCATAATAATAGAAAACGATCTCTAAAAGAGTCGTTTAAAAAGGCTTTATCATTCAAATATATCAGAGTTTACAAAATAGGTCCCAGTTGGTTCCATTGATTACAAAACACATCAATATAAAGTTTTTGATGCTTTGTGAATGATAAATTATTTATGTATAGCCTTCTTGATCTTGCCCTTCCGTGCCAACTTCCGACTTTATGGACCTGAAATACATGCTTAAAACTGTCAACACAAAGGTTGAGTGAAATTCATAGAGTTTGTTTGATGGTTGAACACATTATGTTGGTAGTGTGAGTTAATTTGACTCACACCAAGGTTTTGAAAACAAAACAATTATTATTAGACTAAGCATCATGCAATCAAGGCGTTAACGTGTTCCAAATTTTATTGGAGAAATTGTTGGTACGTGCCCTAGTAGGTAAAATTGCCATTTTTACCTAATGTTACTCAAATATAGTGCGTTTGTTTGCTTCTAACGGGCCAACACAAACGGGATTCGTCAATCCCAATAGATCTATTCACAATATTCGCGCCCACTCTCACATAGTGATTAATGATTCATGATTTAGGGACTTATGTTTGGCAAATGCGGTAACTTAGTACTAATAAAACAATCAGATAAGCATACAATTTGAAAGCAATGTGTTCGGTTTAAAATAAAGCATGTATCTCCCCCAAGGGTTTGTAAAACAATTAAGTAATAGAAAGTGGGGCTATGAACTCACCAAGAGTTGATGACGTTAAGTACTAACGGATGTGATGGATAAGTCGGAAGACTTCTACGTGCAACCTAAAAATGAAATGTTGCGACTTAAGTTTGGAATAATGTTTTAGGAAAACATAAACCATCCTATATATATCCCTATGTTGATCATGATGTAGTCAATTTTCATTTGATGTTTATAGAAAGATCTTTAATATGTGAAAACGTATTTAGTTTATAGATATCGTACTACCGTTAGGGCCATCATAATTCAGAGGTCATGCGAAACGTTCGAGAGCTAGGACACTTTAATTCGTAAATCCAGCAACTCCCTCACATGAAGCTCCCTACTATTGTAGCACTTAGTAAATACAACATATGTTTTGAGTGAAGATTGTTATAACATAAAGTTTATCATGTTTTAATAACTGTCTAGTTTTTACAAGTTCTCGTCGTTTCAAACAAGCCTTGAGGCTTTAGCCATGGCCTTTCCGTGACTTTGGTCTTGACTTCCATGGTCTTGAGACTTAGCTTTGGCCTTAGCCGTAGCCGTGGTCTTGGCTAATGGCCATTAGGCCTCTTGGTTTGCTTTTAGTTGTGACAAAAGTATAGTTGTGAGACTATATTTACGGCAGTTTCTGTTTTTGAAAGATTTTTGGCCTATTAAAGCGTTTTCAAGGTCCGAGCTTCTTAGCTATTAAAGGAAAACGTCGTTCCGGACAACTTTTGTGTTTTAACTTTTTTATGATTCGGACCATAAGTATGACTTTCAAAATTGCAGAACCAAACAGTCCCATATGGCGTTTTGGCGTTTAGGTTTCGCTAACTTCTTTTGCCTATAACTTTTGACTCGTTTGTCCGTTTCGGGTGATTCAAGTTGCTATGTTTACCTTTTTATCTTTTCTACCATATTATGTAAGTTACATAGTCCATATGTTACTGATTTTAATGGTCTCACATGTATAGGATATGACTAGTTTTCTAGTTTGTTACTTTTATGACAATATGTAAATTAAAACAAGTGATTGAGTATATGTACATCATGAATCAACATAGTAACTATATATATAGCATGAAATAGTTAATATTATGAATAATAAATATGAGATGATGGTGGTGATAAGTTGCTTACAACTTTTGGCTTTCAAAATAGAAAGGAGTAACTTAGTAAGGATAGGACTTTGATTGATCGGGTAAGACTTTGTATTGAGCTAGCTTTCCACACCTTGGCACCCTTGTAAACTTGAAGAGTTGGTGATGAAGTACTAAGTGACTTGAGTGGATTTAAACTCAAGAGGATCACTTAAACTTGCTAGAGATTTGATGAAGTAGCTTGATCTTTGGAACTTCCTTGCATAAACTTGGAGTTTATAGATCAAATGATGGAAGATGTGAGTGGTTTAGGGTATGAACGACCAAAATCAGTTTGTGAGTGAGTTTATGATGTATTTCACTTCCTATTTATAGGAGGGTAAGTTTGGTTAACCATATATTGGGTTAATTATTAACCATGGTTAAGTTAGGACACTTGTAATGATCAAAATGATGCATGCTTAGGATCAAGCCACATAAATGGTGACTCCCCACCCTTAGGTCGGTTTTAATGAATGACAAGGCTTAGATGATAAGCCTTGGTCTTATCTTGAGGTTTAGAGTAAGTTTTGGTTCCGTTAAATGCCAACCGTAAGTTATTAAGCCATAAAACGCATACAACCGGTATCGTAAAAATACGAAACTTACAAGAATGATGAGACTCATCATTATACTCCATCTAAAAATATAAAATGAGTGATAAGTCTCATTGGGTGCAAAAACGCTGCTTAAAGCTTGAAACACGGGTCAAAAACTCGTAATCGCGAAAACGCAGAAACTGAAAACGTAAAATTCCAAAACTTGTGGAATTGTCATAAAATGGTAGAAATACATATTTATAATGTTTATATGGTTTCTTGGACATATCGGGATGTCGAATGACGTTTAACCCTAAAGTAGTTCTCGGACACTGCCAGTTTGAAAACGGTTCAATGGATTCAACGTCGCCGTCAGGACGACTTGTCGAGTTTATTTATCTTGTCATGATAGTAAAATAAAAAATATATTTACGATATGAATAGTGAAAATGAATAGTAAATGTGAATAGTAAATTCTCGAAAATGAAAAATAACCTGAAAATGCGGGTGGTTACAGAATCTGCTTGATGGAGAACGTCCGGAATCATTCAATGAGAGCTTTAGCCTTTTCCAAGTAACACGCCATGCTTGCTTCCTTCGCCTCATATGATCCATTGATCTGGTTTGCTACGAGGCGGGAATCGACATTTGCTGACAGGTCCTTCACCTGCATTTGTTCTGCGATCCTTAATCCTGCGATCAGAGCTTCGTACTCGGCCTCATTGTTGGATGCCTCAAATTCAAAACGTAAGGCATATATGAACTCCTTCCCCTCTGGGCTTGTTAAGATCAATCCCGCCCCAGATCCTTCCTGACACGCGGATCCGTCTGTGAATAGGTTCCATGGTTCGGAGTACGGTTGCTTGCTTGTTGCCTTGTCCGGGATGCCCTCTTCTGGGATTTCGGCAATGAAGTCCGCCAATACTTGCCCTTTAATGGCTGTCCGGGGCCGGAAGCTGATGTCATGTTCTTCCAGTTCGATTGCCCATCCAGCCATTCTCCCACTTTTCTCTGTTTTGGTTAAGACTTGCTTCAGTGGTTGATCCGTAATGACCGCCACTGGATGTGCCTGAAAGTATCGCCGTAATCTGCGGGATGCATATACTAGCGCAAGGATAAGCTTCTCAATTGGGGTGTAATTCATCTCCGGGCCCTTTAGGGCGCGGCTGACGAAGTAAACTGGCTGTTGTCGCGACTCCCTCTGTGCTAATAAAACTGCACTTACATCTTCTTGGGATGCGGCCAAGTACATGATTAACTCCTCCTTTGGTCGTGGAGCGATGACCATTGTCAAATTGGCAATGTGCTGCTTCATTTCCTTGAACGCTTGCTCTGCCTCAGCTGTCCAGTAAAAGTCGCTCTTTTTAATGCATTTCTTTAGTGTCTTGAAGAATGGGAGGGACCTTTCTGCTGACTTGGACATGAAGCGGCTGAGGCTGGCTAATTTCCCATTCAAAGACTGCACCTCCTTTTTGGTTGTTGGGGATTTGAGGATAGTTACGGCCGCCGATTTGTCTGGGCAAGCTCTGATGCCCTCCTTGCTCACCACATGACCCAGAAACATCCCCTGCTCCGCCCCAAATGTGCATTTTTTGGGGTTAAGCTTCATGTTGATATTTCATAGGGTCTTGAAGGTCTCCTCCATATCCCTAAGAACTTCTTCTTCTGAGTGGCTTTTGATAACTAGATCATCAACGTATACTTCCAAATTTCTTCCAATCTGCTTCTCAAAATCTCTATCCACGAGCCTTTGGTACGTGGCACCGGCATTCTTCAAACCAAAAGGCATTTTGGTATAGCAGAAGATGCCTTGGTTTGTGTGGAATGCTGTTTTCTTCTCATCCCCGGCTGCCATTTGTATTTGGTGATACCCTTTATACGCGTCGAGGAAGCATTTAAATGGGTATCCGCAGAAGTACTCGACTTTCCAGTCAATCTCCGGCAGGGGATAGCAATCCTTTGGACAGGCTTTGTTCAAATCTTTAAAATCCACACACATTCTCCAGCTTCCGTCGCTCTTTTTGACGAGAACGGGATTGGATAACCAGTCGTGGTAGTGCACCTCCTTCATAATTCCTGCTGCAACCAACTTGGTGACATCTTCGTTGATGGCTTTGTTTCTTTCTGGGGCTTGTCCTCTCTTCTTTTGCCGCACGGGGTTGTAACCTTCTCTGACGTTCAGCTTGTGTTCCGTGATTGTTCGCGGCACTCCGGTTATATCAGAGGGTTCCCAAGCAAAGATGTCCAAGTTATTTTTGAGCAACTCGCAGAGGTTTTGTTTTCCTTTTTCACTTAACCACCCCGATGTTGATCGTTTGGTCGGGGAATCTGGGGTTGATCGCGACTGCGATTTCTTCCTTCACTTCTGCCTCCCTGGTGGTGTGATAGGGTTCTGGTTCCGCGACCATTCTGCACTCAACCGAGACTACCTTGTCACTGTGCAAAGTCACAACTCCGTTACAGGTAGGAAACTTCAACATCCCGTGTGCTGTGGATGGCACTATTCTCAGCAGCCTAATCCCCGGCCGTCCAATTATCCCGTTGTAAGGAGAAGGGGATCGTACCACCATGAAGTTCATCCAGGCACTGGTTGACTTCTTTCCATCTCCCAATGTCACCTCCAAGAGAATCTGCCCTATTGGCCATGAAAGTTCTCCGCTGAAACCTAGTAATGGTGATGAGGCGGGGATTAGTCTCTTGCGGACATCCGGACTTAGCTTGTTGAAGCAGTGCTCGTACAGGACTTCTGAAGCACTTCCGTTATCCACGTACATCTTGTGGATTATGCATCCCTCTACATCTGCCTTGATCACCAGCGGGTGGTCATCCCAGTCATCCCCGGATATGGGGGGAAAGATATTTCCATGTTTAGGACTGCATCCGCAGCCAACTTGGGCTTGACCGTCCGCTGCCAGGATTGAATCATGTATATGGCGTGAGCTTTGTCTTTGGCCGCGGTGTCCTTTTTTCCACCTTTGGGACCACCATTCTTCTGGGCTCCATTCTTGATTTCTTTGACCAGATGTGCAAGCTGTCCGGACCTAACCGCTTCTTCTATTTGTTTTTTCAACTGATAGCACTCATCCGTGTTGTGCCCCTTCTCTCTGTGGAAATCACAGTACTTGTCTTTGTACGGGATTCGACTGGGCTTGACATTGGCGGAGGAGCCGTGAACTTGACCGTATCCATGGCCAGGATTTCCTTTGGTGTTTTTGTGAGGGGGGTGAACCTGTCCCCTCTCTTTCTTTCTGGCCTGGAGCGGCTCTTGAATTCCCCTTTTCTTTCGAAAATATGGATATTCTTTTGGCCACCGTCGTGGTTCTTCCACTGGGAGTGTTTCTTTTTTGTCTGGTTGGCCGCGACCAACTATCCTCGGAGGAATGCTTTTACTACCTTCCACATCTCATCCTGTGTCTGGGGAATGTTGTCGTTGAGCCTCCTGATCAGCTCCGGGTTAGTTATCCCGTGCATGAAGCCTGATACTCTCATACACTCCGGGGCTCCTTTCACATGCATGCTTTCTATCTTGAAGCGTTCTACAAACACTTCAGTGTATTCCCATTCTCGTTGCTTTATGTGGTGCAACTCAACAGAATCCTTCGTATACTTTTTTTGCTGAAGGAAGTATGAGAGAAAGCTTGACCTCAATTCTTCAAAGTTATCAATGCTTTCTGGCCGCAGCTCATCAAACCAGACGCGAGCGTGCCCAATTAGCGTGGAATTGAACATGTGGCACCATGTGGGCATGGGCACCTCTCCACTTTGGCCGCGGTCTGGAAGATTTTCAGATGGTCCTCCGGGTCTCCGGTCCCGTCGTACGTTCTGATTTGAGCCGGCATCCTTGTTCTCTTTGGGAATTCAAAATTCCGTATTCGGTGAGTGAAGGGATCTGCATCGGCTATGTCATACGGGGAGTAGATTTCATCGGACTCCTTTCTTCCTTTGCTCTTTGGGGTGGATTTCCAGTGCCCTCCCGTGCTTTCTGGAGGAGACACCTCTCTGGTTCTGCTGCGACACGAGTGGTATGTTTTCCCTCCGCCAGACTTTGAGTGAGAAGCACTGTTGCGGGTCAAACTCCGGCATCTTTGGTGGCTATCGACCGAATCCCGTTCAGCCGCTTCCCATTTTCTCTGCTTTTAGGCTTCTCTCCTTCGTTGCCTGCGGGAGGACACCTTTGACTGAAGTCTGGAGAACACAGTTGGCTTTTGGTCGCCAAGTCTCGTAGTCACGTGCGGACGTTCCTTTTCCAGCCTTAAGAATACGTTCGCGCCTCTTAGCTTCCAGTTGGCTCCTTTCTCTAGAACACCCCTCGTCTCGACTACTGAGCCTCGAGAAGACACTCCGTGACTTGGAATACTCCGAAGGGTCTGACCTGGCACTAGGACTAGCCCTGTACCTTCTTTTGGATACCCGTTTTCTCTCAGACTCCGGGCGGGTATTCCGGGCGTGTTCTCGAGATCTCTCATTCCCGGCCTCATCATCAAAATCTAGACGGGTCTTAACCCGGTCTAATTTTTCTTGATGGACCTTTTCTGCCATTAAGGGCAAGATCTGATTGTAGTGCCTTTCACAGAATTCCCTTATCGCTGCTTCAGTTACAACATTATGGGGGTGTTGTTTCGTGCCTTGCACCTTTTCCTTCCCGCCGTGTTTCGGACCGTGGAAGGCTCGGGAGACGGAAAGGATTTTCCGCAGATTACTCATGGGAGTTTTTTTGGAAACGCAGTTATGTCACTGGTCCCACGGATAGCGCCAACTTGTTAATACAATTCTGGGCGCTCTCCCAACGAAGATTAGTGTATGCTAACTTCCCGGGAAATAGATCTTGTATTAAGCGTAATCCTTGGTTCAAAGCTGCTAAGAAAGCAAACACCGTTAGTCTCACCGCGGAACGGGGTTCTGCGGTCAACCTCCGGCGTGAGAGTAAGTAATGGTTTTTAGAGAGATAAGGTTAGTTCTAGAGAGAGAGTGAGTGTGTGTTACCGTTTGAATAGGGGAAAGGCCCCTATTTATATGGTTGACCTTTCTGTCGTGTTCTCAAGGTCACGGGCCATGAGAGACAGGTAAGTGGGGAGTGACGTAGGTCAACTCCAGAGCTTGTCCCATTGTTGTGACAGCGACGCTTTTGGGAGGAGTTGTCCGCTTTCCCTTTTGGGGACTGCAGGCTGTGGTACTCTAAGCCTGGGCGAGATTCCCTACCTTTTATGTGGGACGCGGTTACGGCCTTCCCCGAACGCGTCTCTTGTCCGTGGAGTGGTCCTTCCCTTGGTGTCTGAGCCGCGCGCCCCTTGGCAATGGTTAAGTGGCCTCCGGCGGGTTATGTATAGTCTGCTCCTGAGCCATATTTATAAACTACATTACATTTTAATAATTAGATTTATATCTTCTTTTATACATTTTACTTTTACTACAATACCTTTCTATTAGTTGTGAACATTTGAGGTTTTTGATGTGATATTTGGTTGCTTAGAAATGGTGTGACCAAATAACATGTTATTGGTGTGTTATGAGGGAGGGTGTTTGAATTATTGGTGAGTTATTGGGAGGTATATGATGTGGCGATGAGGCCTCTTAGAAATATACTAAAATGATGTGCACACATAAGCAGCTTTGAATTTCAAAGAATGGCTTTTCTAATAACTCAGTGATGCTCAAAATGATGTCTACTAGACTTTGCCTTTCTTACCATTTCAATAATTATTCTTATAGAGGTATCCTTCAACATCTCTATGCATCTCCATTCCATGTCAAACACATTTCTAATGTTCCCAAAGTCACTAGTTTAAATGATGCACTCCAACTGGTTGATGAAATGCTTCACAGAAAACCTCCACTTTCCATCATTGAATTTAACAAGCTGGTTAGTGTTGTTGTTAAAATGAAACACCATACAACTGCTCTTTCTCTTTTGAACCAAATTAAATTGACGGGTATTCGTGCTAATATCTATACAATGAACATCTCTATCAACTGCTATTGTCGCCTTAAGCTAGTAAATTATGGTTTTGCCTTATTAGCCACCATCTTCAAGCTAGGCCATCCACCTGATTTGGCCACTTATAACACTTTAATTAATGGCCTTGTTCTTGCTGATCGGGTTTTTGAAGCTGTTGAATTGTTTAAGAAACTCATTAGACGGAAACTTTGTGAGCCTAATCAGGTTACTTACGGAATCATTATCAATGGGCTCTGTAAAGTAGGGTATGTTAGCAAGGCCCTTGAACTGCTTACATTCTTGGAAAAAGGATCATGTAAACCTTGTGTAGAACATTACAATGCTATCGTTGACAGCCTTTGCAAAGACAGAATGGTTGATGCTGCAATACAGCTCTTCGATGAGATGACAGAAAAAGGCGTCCCCGCGAATGTTATAACTTACAATTCTCTCATTTATGGTTTATGTAACTTTGGTCGAGAGAGTGAGGCTGCAAGAATGCTCATAGACATGGAGGAAAAAGGATTCCATCCCAATTTACGTACATACACGATCTTGGTGAATGCATTTTGTAAGCAAGGATCCAGAAAGATGCAGACCTTGTTGTTCAAGCAATGGAACAAAGAGGTCTATGTCCAGATGTAATCACTTATAGTGCACTAATTGATGGATACTGTTTACGTGGTGAAGTAGATGAAGCAAGAAAAGTTGTTGATTGCATGGTGGAAAAGGATATTGTGCCCAACATCACTACGTATAGCAGCTTGATAAATGGCTTATGCAAGAAGAAACGAGTCGATGAGGCCATGGATCTTTTTCGAGAAATCCCAACCAAGGGTTTGATTCCCGATGTTGTTACTTACAGTAACATGTTGCAAGGTTTGTTTCAATCAGGGAATCCCACAACGGCAAGGGAACTCTTCAATGAGATGCAAGCTAAGGGTCTCACTCCAGATACTTTTACCTATGGTATCATGTTACATGGAATGTGCAAAAACTCTCAGTGTTGTGATGCATTGGCTCTTTTCCGTTCATTAGGAAACAATGGATCGTTGAAACATGTGAGTTTCTATACAATCTTGATTGATGGTTTTAGCAAGTGTGGGAAACCTAACATGGCTATGGATCTGTTTGATGAACTCTTATTGAGCGGATTGAAACCGGATATAAAGGCATATACCGCGATGATACGTGTGTTTTCCCAAGAAGGGTTATTTGGTAAAGCCAAAGAATTGCTTAAAAAGATGGAAGATGATGGTTGTTTACCGGATGGTGTCACATATAATGTTATTGTTCAAGGGTTGTTGAAAAAAAATGACTGTCGAAAGGCAGAGATTATTCTTGAAGAAATGATTAACCGAGGCTTTATGCCTGATTATGCTACTTTTGAGATGTTACTACCCCTAATCCCAGACGTAGGACAAGATTCTCGTTTACGAAATATTATCGAGAACCTAAAAGATGTAGAGAGAAAAGATGGTGGAATGCGAGATTTAATGTCGCGTATCATTTCATTCATTTCTTAAGGTAATTCAAGGTTCTGTGCTAGTTGCCCTGCTTCGGATAAAATGGGTAAACCTTGCTATCTTTGTAACAAGAAATCTTGAGGAACCTTGTTTAGGTTTAGGTATATTAGGCTTCACATCCGAATATTAGATGTGGACCATCGAATTGGAAGAATAAATTTCAGTCACCGTAAGTGTCATTTTCTCTTTGATAATGTAACTGTCAAAGAAATTCGTTTTTCGACTCCTGAGGAGAATACACTCTATGAGATGATTTGTACATATGAGGTTTTGATTTGCACACTCCAATGTATAACCAGTTAAACCAAAATGTATACATGGTACAACTATTTAATGAATAGGTTGGAGTGTCTCAATCAAAAAGTGAGTGTACAAATCATTTTACATTGATGTACCAATATACATTAGAATGAGATGAGAGTATAAATGTATGTGAAAGTTATATTCTCTATCTTTGAAACTTTGGGGGCAAAAACATGTGTTCTATTAGGCGTATAGTGGCATGATCTAATACTTAATTTCCTGATGGTATATAGTTGCAGTCTCAAAAGGTTTAAATCAACATGGCCACCTTGACCTTGTGCACTTTTTTAGGTGCCAATTGACCCTTGTGCCTTCCCCAAAGGACCTAACCTTTGACCTTTTATTTTAAGAGTTGGGATTGACCCCGAACATGTTTCTTCAAAATTTCTCCTCAACCGGTCCATTTGACATTCCAGTGACCATTTAGTTTGCTTCTGTTTAGTTTGATCTTTTTTTATTTCAAAGCTACAAAAATTTGTGGAACCCAGTGGCCCACTTAAATAAGCTAACAAAAAATGGAATATATCTGTATTATAGCATTTGATTACCAACCGAAAAGAACAATTTGAATGTGTTTTTTTGAGCGAAATTTTTTGATAATGTTAAAAACATGTTTTATGTGGAGCTTAAGTTAACAAAAAATGGAGTATATGCATGTATATAAAACTAGTCTTTTTTTTGCCAACTCACCGTGTCACATGTTCACACCATGTAAAGTTTTCATTTTTCAAAAATGTAGCGTGACGTGACCAGTTATGGATTGTTTGCATCTAGCAATAAAACTTAAAAACTTAGGGCCCGTTTGGTTTATAGATAGGTTTAAGAGAAAAAAATATATTATAAAAAAATATAAACAATTAAAAAATAGAGTAAACTACACCGTTCGTCCTTGTGGTTTGCGTTGACCGACGTGTTTCGTCTTTTGACCGAAAAAATTGCGCCGTCCGTCCTTAAATGCGAAAGGTTATTTACCGTTGGTCCTTCGCTTTAACGGGCGCCACTAACTTTCGTTAAATCCCTCATGTGCCACACACATGAAGGTATAATGGTCATTTTACACTTAACTTCATCTCGTTCATTCAATTCATACCTCTATCATCTTCAGAAACCAAGAATCATCTTTAACCATCAAAACCATTTTCACATTCACCAAACTCTTTTAAAACACGCTATCAACTACACTAGCACCACAAACAAATTAAAATCAAACCCCATTAAAACCATAACAATTTGCATACCCAGAAAGTACCAAAAACCACACATATTTGCATACCCCGAAACAACAAATTAAAATCATCACCGTGATTTTTTTTCTTCCCCTATCTTATCAAACCACCGATCATAGTACATAAAGAAAAGCTCATAAGCCCGAAAAATAAGCTAATCAAACCACCCACACACACCGCCGCCTCTGTAATCACCTCCACTCAACCCCCGTAAAAAAAAACTTTTAAATATCACAAGATCTCATAAAAGAACACAAGATCTCTAGTTACTCAAAAATATCACAGATCCTTAAAGATCTAACAAAACCCATCATCGATCTATCAAAAACAACAAATAGAAACTTACCCGTTAATTGCATAAGATCATTAATCGAATCCATTTTCAGTTTGGTTTCATAATCTGACTTCATGTGGGGGTTTAAAAAAAAAACTGTTCGTGTAATAATATAGAATGAGGAAAAAAAAATCATATCATATGATTATATTGGATTTTAAGACTTGGTATTTATGTTTAGTGTAATAATATAGAATGAGGAAGAAAAAGAAAAAAGGAATTCATATCATATGGGATTTTTGAAAGTTATTTGAATTATTTTTGAAGATGATGGTAGTGGTTAACTTGAAGCTTGGTAGATGATGTAAGATAGTGATTATGAGTGAAGAAGATGAGGAAATATACTGGAAATAGAAATGTCAATTGTGATGGATGATGATAGTTTTGAGATAAAGATAAAAGAGAGATGGTAAAAGAAAGAAGATGAAGTTAATGGATAAAAAGATTACTTTACCCTCATGTGCAGACTTAAAAAGACGAAAACACCCTCGCTTGAAGCGAGAAAACGTGCGTTATTGACGTTCGTTAAAGCGAAGGACCAACGGTAAATAACGTTTTACGATTTAGGGGGCGGACGACGCAATTTTTTCGGTCAAAGTACGAAACACGTCGGTCAACGCAAACCACAAGGACGAACGGTGTAGTTTACTCTAAAAAATATAAAAATAATGAGAGAGAAATAAAAAAAATGAGTGAGTTAAAGTGAGTAAAAAAAATGGTCTCACACTTTTCTCAAATACCACGCTCCCACCTTAGATACAGTCCAGTACATATATTTTCAAATGATACTAGTATTAGTTTAGGTACCAAACATTTGCTATGGGCTATGATTGTATGGTAAGAGATCTAGTAAGAAGAGAAAATCAAATAAGAAGAGTAGGAAATATTTTTGGCCACACATTTCAAATAAAAAATAAAAATTTAAAAAGAGATGCATCTACTTTTGTAGGTACATCTGAAATGTGCAATCGTGGTTTCTTCTCATCCTTCTCATTTTAGTTTTATTTCTCATTTTATACTTACTCATTAATACACCTTTGAAATTTAAAGCTAGAAACAATTTTCGCTTCAAGGAAGCTATGCGGGTTCCTTTTCCTAACATTTTAAAATGACTAGGCGAGTACCCGCGCCTAGCGGCAGCTGTTTCTAGCGTCAGATAATTAATGATTTGTGATATTGTGGTGAGTGTTTTGTGTAGCGTTTAAAATAGAACGTGAACCGATGAAAATGCAATTGCAAACGGTTGTACTATACGATAATTAAAGTCTAGACAAAATTCTTAACATCTATCAAACAACATATAAAATCATTTAATGAAAATGAAAGTAAACATTACATCAGTCATGGGATAAAAACTAACAACACACGTTACTTGTCGCGTAAAAACTAACAAGGATGGGATTAATGGTGACCAAAATTAGCGTGAATATGATTAGCCCAAAATAAAATAAAAATTGGCTAATTTTGGCTATTTTGTAAAAGATTTGGGCACATTTATCCCCATTTTTTTTTTGAAATGAGCGTATTTAGTCTATTAAAAAGTTAAATATGCACTAACGGGCACAAATTTTCTCATAATTGTAAAACATTATAATCGTTTTTGAAGAAAAACTTATAGATAATATATTTATAAAGCGACGCATCGTTTTGTGTTAAAAAGTTTATGGGTTCTAAACGAAAAATAATAAAAGTTTGAAGATTTGGGGATTAAACATAATTTTGAAACCCGGTTCGACCGGGTGGTTCTGGTTGAGCCGTTCCGCCAAAAACGGGTCGATTTAAACCGAGTCAATATGACATGTTAGGTCAAAACGGGTCAAATTAAACAGGGTCAACCCACCCGTCAGTTTGAATCGGGTCAACCCGATTTTCGATATGTGTTAATAGTTTCAAATTTTCACTTTTTACTTTTTGGTTTTTCCTTTATATATAATATAGCAGTGGTACCCGCGTTACGGCGGCGAGTACCCTGGACGATTAACCGAGAAATAGATCTCGATGAGACCCGATTCACCGCTTTGTATCGGTTTTAACGGGTCCTCTCTAGTTCGTTTCTGGATGGCTGTTATTGGTTAGCCGAACCGATGGCGACACCGTTTACTGGTTGAACCCGTTGGTCCGTCCGATTTTAAAACTATATGTACCATCAACTTGTTAGCTTGTATGAAGCTTTGTGTGTTTTATTAATTTGTATAATGTGTATAATAACATGTACATTTCATTTTAAGGTGTTTTAAAAATAACATTAATTAGTGTGTTTAATTATTTTATATTTAGAATTATGTTGTAGCTTGTTTAAATTGTACATTGTGAAAATTTCATTGTACTTTTTAACAAGGGGTGTTTTAATTGGTTGTTTTTAATTTGATAGATATGCTTTTAATTGGTTGTACAATGTGAATAAATTATTGTTCTTTTAAGTAATGTGGTGTTTTAATAAGAGTATTAATTACAAAAATATATTTCTCTCTCATTTGACCATTAAACTTTTTCACTTTTTCCACTGTTTTCCATTTTATTTTATGTAGTATAGATGGGCACTAGACTTCACCTTCGTTATTATTGAATTTAACAAGCTCATTATGCGGGTAGCTTTCTCTAGAGCTCCTAAAGTCACCAAACTCGATGATGCCCTCAAACAGTTTGATGAAATGCTTCACAGAAAACCTCCACCTTCTATCATTGAATTTAACAAACTCATTATGAATATTGTTAAGATGAAGCATTATTCGACCGCCCTGTCACTTTTTAAACAAATCAATACTATGGGTATTTCTGGTGATGTCTATGCAATCAACATATCTATTAACCGCTATACTCGCCTTTTAATCAAGTCAATCATGGCTTTGCCTTATTAGCCACCATCTTCAAGCTAGGCCATCCTCCTGATTTGGCCACCTATGCCACTCTCATAAAGCGGCCTAGTTCTTGCCGATCGGGTTTTCAGCCGTTGAACTATTTAAGAAACTCAGGTGAGACATAAGCTATGTGAAATCGACGTTATGTACTAAGCTATTATAAACGGGCTATGTAAAGTAGGTTACACTAGCAAGGCTCTTGAATTGCTTAGCTTTATCGAATCAGGATCGTGTAAACCTGGTGTTGAACAATACAATGCAATAATTGAAGGCCTCTGCAAAGATGGAATGGTTGATGATGCATTACGACTCTTCACCAAGATGATTGAAAAAGGCGTCCACGCAAATGTTATTACATACAGCTCCTTGATTAATGGACTTTGTAAGTTTGGTCGAGAGAGTGAGGCTGCAAGAATGTTGATAGAGATGGAGGAAAAGGAATCCTCCGATTTACATACATATACAATCTTGGTGGATGCATTTTGCAAGCAAGGATCAAGAAAGATGAGCTTCTTCGTTCAAGCAATGGTACGAAGAGGTCTACGACCGGATGTAATCACTTATAGTGCACTAATTGATGGATATTGTTTACGTGGTGAATTAGATAAGGCAAAGGAAGTTGTTGATCGCATGGTGGAGAAGGAGCTTAGGCCAAACATCTTCACCTATAACAGCTTGATAAATGGATACTGCAAGAAGAAGAAAATTGATGAGGCCATCAACTGCTTCGGAGAAATTCAGAGCAAGGGTTTGATTCCTAATGGTGTTACCTATAGTAGCATGTTGCAAGGTTTGTTTGAATCGGGGAATCCCGCAGCTGCTAGCAAACTCTTCAAAGAGATGCAAGCCAATGGCGTGACTCAAGATATAGTTACTTACCGTATCTTGCTCAATGGAATGTGTAAAAACTCACAGCTTTCTGATGCATTGGTTCTCTTCCGAAAGCTAGAAAACAATGAATTGAAGAAAGATGTCGCTTTGTATAATATAATGATTGATGGTTGTAGCAAATGTGGGAAACCTAACTTGGCATTGGATCTGTTTGATGAACTTGTAAATAAAAGGTTGAAACCCAATGTGAAGACATATGTGATGGTGAGTGTCCATTGCCAACAAGGATTATTTGGTAAAGCGAAAGATTTGCTTACAAAGATGGAGGAAAATGGTTGTTTGGCTGATAGCGTCATTTACAATGTTATTGTTCGAGAGTTGTTGAAGAAAAACGAGTGTGAAGAGGCAGAGATTCATTTGGAAGAAATGATTAACCGAGGTTTTTTGCCTGATGCTTCTACCATTGCAGTGTTGCTACCCTTAATCCCTAGTGTAGGACAATATTCTCGTATACGGACTATTATTCAAAAGATAACCTGATATGAGATCCCACATCATTTCCTAAACTTCTCAAGTATATATCAACTTTGCTCGATAAGTTGCCTAGAGTATGAGACTATGAGCCAATTTTTGTTACTTGTTTTAGCATGTTTGCCCCATTTGGCATTGTCTATTTTACTTTATAGGTGATGAGCTGTAACTAAGAGGTGTACAAATCGGATTTTCGGCCAAACCGGTTCGGTTTAAAAACCGGATCGGATCGAGTCAAAAAGTCAACAAACCGGTTTGATCTAAAACCGGATCAGTTTGAAACCGGTTTTGATATTGAAAATGCCGAACCGGTACAAACCGGTCTAAATCAGTTTACGTCAAACCGGTTTTAATGTGTGGAACAAAACTAGTAAAAAGGATGATCCTCGTTGCTAGTAAAAAGGTGTATAAATTTTGGGCTTAATATTATTACTATTACACTATATTTTACAAATTTGGGCTCAAATATAGGCCCAAAAACAATAAATATCAGAAATACTGAAATACAGGCTCAAATGTGGGGTGTAAAAGAGGATTATAATGTTTTAAAAAACCGGTTTAAATCGATTTCATAAACCGACTTTCAAAACCGGTCTAGTTTAAAATGGTCGACTTTTGAAACATGCAAACCGAAACTTGTGGTTCGGTTCTTGGGAAACCAGTTTTCCCTAAACCGGTGTTTAGGGAAACCGGATTTCAGTTTTTTATTCGGATTTGATCGGTTTTCGGTTTTTTTTACACGCCTACATGGCTACATATAACATTACTAAGGTTAAACGCTAACTCACCAACAATTTACATAAACAACCCCTCATTTAGGGGAAGAAATGAAAAATAAAATAAAAAAGATAACTCACCAACAATTTACATTAACTGCTATTGCCAACTTAATCAACTCAATTATGGTTTTGCCTTATTAGCCACCATCTTCAAGCTAGGTCATTCTCCCAATGCCGCCACCTATAGCACTCTCATTAATGGCCTTGTTCTTGCTGATCGGGTTTTCGAAGCTGTTGAGTTATTTAAGAAACTCATTAGACAGAAAATTTGTGAGCCTAATCTGGTTATGTATGGAACTGCCATTAATGGCCGTGTAAAGTTGGTTACACTAGCAAGGCCCATGAATTACTCAGGTTCATGGAAACAGGTTCCTGTAAACCTTGTGTAGATGTTATAACTTACAACACAATTATCGATAGCCTCTGCAAAGACAGAATGGTTGATGAAGCATTGCAACTCTTCAATGAGATGACTCAAATAGGAGTCAGTGCTGATGTTATCACTTATAACTCTTTGATTCATGGACTCTGTAACTTTGGTCGAGAGAGTGAGGCTGCAAGAATGTTAATACATATGGAGGAGAAAGGGGTCCCTCCCAATATACATACCTACACGACCTTGGTGAATGCCTTTTGCAAGCAAGGATCTATAAAAGATGCAGAGCTTGCTGTTCAAGCAATGGTACGAAGAGGTCTACATCCAGATGTAATCACTTATAGTGCACTAATAGATGGATATTGTTTACGTGGTGAATTAGATGAGGCAAAGAAAGTTGTTGATCGCATGGTGGAGAAGGAGATTAGTCCAAACATCTTCACCTATAACAGCTTGATAAATGGATACTTCAAGAAAAAACAAATCGATGAGGCCATGAATATATTTCAAAAATCTCGCATAAAGGTTTGATTCCTAATGTTTGTACTTACAACACAGTGTTGCAAGGTTTGTTTCAATTGGAGAATCCTACAGCTGCAAGAGATCTCTTCAATGAGATGCAAGCCAAGGGTGTGACTGCGATGTATTTACTTATAGTATATTGTTAAACGGAATGTGCAAAACTCCGAAAGTGTTACGGCGACGCATTGGATCTCTTCCGTTCTCTGGAAAACAATGAATTGATGATAAATATATGCTTGTATACCACCCTGATTGATGGTTTTAGCAAATGTGGGAAGCATAATGTCGAAGTATTTTTCTGTGAGTCGCTGCAGTTATCTTTCAGCCTTAGAGATAAGCCTTCTAGATACCTGCTAAGATGAACAACGCGTTAGTCTCGCCGGTGTTATCCAGTGACCCGACCGGCGTGAGAATGAGTAGTATGTGTTTTACCGAAAGGTATAGTATAAAATGTGTGTGAGAAAAATGATAGCTTATTCCCTATTATCAGAGCGCGTATTTATACTACCCGATGTCACTATCCGTCCCCGGAGACTTGTACTTCATGGGACCGTTGGTGTTGTCGTGGTCGACACTACCGACACCGCCTCGGGTACCTTCCGACATTCGTGAGAATGAGACGAATTGTATCCAGGCTAGATGCCAAATGTACTGTCAGGTCAACGAGTCCTTCGGATAGTAGCCTTTCGGCAGAGCCTTGAGTCCTTTCGGTAGAGCCTTGAGTCCTTTCGGTTCGAGTCTTGAGTCCTTCAGTCTAATGACCGATGGACTATATATGTCGTCACGTCCCCCCAAGTATCATGTTATTTGCTTTTGACAAGTGACGTGATACTTAGTCTGGTCGTCCGTCGGGTCCACTCGAATTTATTGGACTTGCTCTGGCTTCGCGGGCCGCTCCCCAAACAATGGGCCCAAGCCCATAGTGGAAAGAGGGTTAAAATAATTTTACCGAAAATTGTGGGATTTTGCCACGTGGCAGACGTGTCGTGGTGGACGGTTCAGATTCGCCCGCGTCGCTTCCTGACATGATGGGACGTTTTGTGTCCCCACTCTTCTGGCCTATATAAGATGTTTTTACCCCCATTTGTAATTTCTACTTTTTACTCTCGATTCCTTCGTCCTCTGCTTGGCAAATCCTTCGGCAAGTTCAGGTGAGTTTTATCCCACTATTCCTTCGTCGTTTACGTTGCACCTTGTCAATATCCAATGGCTTCTAGCTCCGTGGCACCCACCAGCGACACTGCCCCCAAATCCGATATGCATGTATACACTTCTTTGCTCTTCTAAGGGGAGCTTGAGCATATTGTCAACGAATATGGTATATCGGCCGATTTGCATCCTCGTTTACCCCCTGCGGAGTTTACGATGAATAATCTTCCCAAAGAATGCCATCGGACTTTATGAGCAGTACTTTGCGTTTTCAGGCGTCCGGATTCCCTTTTCCACATTTCTTTTGAGGGTGATCCGATACTTCAAGGTTCATATTTCTCAACTGGTGCCCATCGGGTTGAATAGATTGGTTATGTTCGAGATCTATTGTCGGAGTTTAGAAATTGAGCCCAGCGTGAATTTGTTCCGGGTTTTCTACACCCTGAATAAGCAGGGACATTGGTTTTCCTTTCAGAGAAGGACTGGCGGAGAGTCTCGTCCGCGCCTTTTTAAGGAAACATGTTCGAGTCTAAAGAACTGGAAGGATAGCTTTTTCTTGATTGACCGGAGGGGCTGTCCCTAATGGCATGCCTTGGAGGCATCCGGATTCGAACGTTTCGGATAATGTCCCCACCGGTGGCTTTGAGGAAGCCGATGTCCGGAGGTTGTGTGAAGGGGTGGTGGAGCTCTGTCCGGTTCATTCTGGACTTTTTTTTGAGGTTGGGTTGACCAAAATTTGGAAGCATTCTGGGTTTCGCGTAGAGTTCAAGGATATTGACAAGAATGGTAATGCAACCGTCTAAGTTTATTTTGCTTTTTCCATGCGATTTCTTTTCTTGTTGGTGACCCGTTTTCCTTCTTGTGTGTAGTTATTACTATGTCTCAATATCTTCGCTTGAGGTCGGAGCAGGGATCCCAGTTGGGTAGGGGACGTCCGTTGATTGAAGGGGAAGAAATACCTCAGCATGTAACTCAACCATTGGGAGCCGATCAGCCTATTCCTGAGATAAGTAGAGTTCAAAGGATCATGGAGAGGGCCGATCCGGCAGTGTTAAAGGCCAAATAGAAGAAAAGAAAGCAGGCGGAGAGGAGACCCACTGGCGGAGCGTCGTCATTAGTAAAAAGGAGAAGGCAGGAATCTCCTTCCATCGAAGTGTTGTCCAGTCTGGAGAACTCTCAGGATACTCATTCGGCTTCTCCCGTGAATACTTTAAGGCCGGAAGATATGGTGGATGATGTTGTCCGGGAAAATGAGGGCGGTCGGGAAGGAGGATCTCTACAAGAGGGGATGCTTTCGGTCGAGAGTCCTTCGGTTTTCTCGGGACCTACTCCCGATCCTGCCGCCCAAGGTATGCTTTTTGGCTTGGGGAGTATGCTATGTTTGTTACATGTTTTTTGTTTATGACTTCGTTTTCCGTAGGAGCCGAGGTTGGGGTATCAGGAGCGAATGCGGAGGAGACGGTCCTGCATCTGGCGGGGTCTTATTCCGGCGACTACTCAGGAGGTATCCGTTAGCCTCATTCCTTTCTTCGTCATTTTTCCAATTCTCTTTTGTAAAGATCGTTTGTTATTTTTTATGTAGGTATAGTTGGACGAAGGGGTTCCGGAGAGCCTTTTATTCCCGGCTGGGGTTTGATGGCTAACACACGCCTGAATGATGCTGTCCTCTGTAGAGACATGATATCCAATCTTGCTCCTCCCTTCGCGTCGCAATCGCAGAGGATCGGACCGATGAGGGCTCTGATAGGGCCGGTTTGAGATGTGCCACGGTCTCGCCACCGCTGTTGCCGAATTCTTTAAGAGGTTTGAACGATTGAATCATCAATATGCGGAACTGTACCGGGTCCATTCTACTTGCTCCGGACTTTAGCCACTGCTTTCCGAAACTCAAGCTAGCCTTCGCTCCCAAGTTGCTCTTAATGAAAAATTAGCCGCGGATCACCAGGCCCTTCGGGAGGCTCATCAAGGTTGTGATCAAAAGGAAGGGGACCTAAAGGCAAAGCTGGAGAGTTTGGAGGCCGAAGTTGAGTCACTAAAGGCTAAGGATGCGGGAGGAATTGTTGAGAGGGAAAACCTTGGAGCTAGAGGAGTCCGAGAGAGATGCTTCGGAGTTGAGAAAGAACATACAGGAAGTTGCAATCAGAGCTGGTCAAGAGGAGATGTTGCGCTTCAACTATGTTAAGGAGTTGATCCCGGCGGTGATTCGTAGGTTACAGGGTAGCAAGGAGTATCAACAGGCCTGGGGAGCAGTATTCAATACTGCTATCGACTCCAGATGGTTGGATGGGGTTAGGGAAGAGCGGACTGAGGAGGAGGTCGAGAGGATTGTTGCCGCTCAGAACGACTTCGATACGGAGGCTGTTCAGGGATTTACTAAGGCTTATGATGCGATGTTCACCCGAAGCTTCCCATATGTAGAAAAGATCAAGCGGTCCTATTATCTTCCTCTGGCCGATCTGATGAATATTCTCCCTGATGGGACGGGGGCCACTCCTGGAACGAGCACATCCGGAGGATCTTAGTACCGGACAAGGTTGTTATCATCGGGCCTGCGTGCCTTGGAATGGATGTACTTGAACAATTTTTATTTATGTCTTTGTGGTGGCTGTATGTAATCTTGGATAACTTTTTCGTGCTTCTGTGATTGTACATAATGTTGAACAATATTTACTATTTATGCTTAAGCAGAGTCGTCCGTGTATCCGGACAGCCATTTTTGACTTCTCATGTTTGCATACTTTATGTTTGTATGTATTTTATGGTCGCCTGTTGGTAAATTTACCTGGGGCTCATCCTGGCGCCGCCACGCCGGTATTCTAAGGCCGTTTGGGCACATATGCCCTACCTTCCCTTAATGTCTTGGCATTATTTGGGGTATGTACCGCCTACCTAATGGTATATGGCCTTCCCTAGTGTCGTTGCACTTACGGGGGTAAGATAGTTTTGACAGTGGGATATTCGGGCGTGCGGTCGGAGGTAGCTAGTCTCCGCCGGTTGAGCCCTTTCCCTTTGCACAAGACATAATCACGGAAAATTTTCCTCCTCCGTCATGGGTAGGGGAATATGTCATTACTTGATGAAAGTGAATACAGAATAGTTCGTGCCCGTAGGCTTACATTTCATTTGTGAATACTTAAAGGAAACATTTCTTCAAATTCATGGCGTGCCACGTCCGGGGCACCTCCTCTTCATTCATGGTTTCCAGCTTGTATGAGCCATTGAGATTTGCTTCCTTTATCCGATAGGGGCCTTCCCACCTTGGTCCTAACTTGCCCTGGTCTTCAGCTCTGCTGGCTTCATTCTTCCGGTATACGAACTCTCCTGGTTTGAAGGATACCAATCGTGCTTTTCGGTTATAGTACTTTTCCAATTTTGTTTTGTACCTCGCCTCCATTACAACAGCTTCTTCCCTTCTTTCCTGTAGTAGGTCGAGGTTGAGGCGAATTTCCTCTTCATTTTTGTTAGCCTTAATAGTTTTTATTAGAAGTGATGGTCATTCACATTTAGGAACTTTGTAACTCGTGTTAGATATCGTGATAGAATAGTCATCGGGCTCGTGGATTGGGCTAAGCTAAATGGGTATTAGTTTAGTTAAGCTTGCCTTATATCAATCCTTGCCCAATCCATTTCATACGAAGCCCATACACGGCCCATGGCCAAGCCTTAGGGCATCATCTCTCTTACTATAAATACCCCTCAAGTATGTCATTTGAGGGGTGTGCTTGAAAGTGTGTGTATGTGTGTGTTTTCCTTTGAAGTAATACAACATATTGTGTTTATCTTTCTCTCCACATACACGGTTTGTATAAACATCAAGTCACCATCTTTCTCATCTTATTTCTAAGCTTTGTTTGTGTTTGTGTTTCACGTTTTATACGCGTAACTTGGGTTACATGTGTTGGGTTTGCTTGGTAAAGTGATAAGGTTGATATATCTTAGGTCCTAACAATTGGTATCAGAGCCAGGTTAGTGATACGCAAAATCGATTTTCATAAATATCGAGCACTTATCCTAAAAAAATTAAGATAATTCTTCTCTAATTATCTTCAAAAGATTTTCAAAATCTTCATCATCTTGAGTACCATTGATTCGAATTTTTCAAAAAGATTTTTCAAAATCTCTCACATTTGGTACCAAGATAACTCCTTCTAAACCCTTAATTGATTCTAAATTTTCTGTATGAAAACTATGCTTTCTTAAGGGGAGTATAAAACAAAAAATTATTCCAAAATTCATGCTAAATCAGCTTTCCAAATGCTTTTGAAAAACATATCTTTTAATCATTTTGTTTCAAAAACATCATAGATATGCTATTTTTGAGGGGAGAAACGTGATTAAAAGGTGATCAAAAATGTTTTATGATCGGTGTTTGAATCTCAAATGAGCTCGAATTCACCGTAACCAATGAATTGAAGATAATATAAAGTCAGACATCGAAAAGACGCGGTTCTCGATCGGGTAATAATTTCAAGCCGGTCTAATCCCAATGATGTAAGCGTGTCTCGAATAGGACTTGTCTAAGTAGAATGTACCATTTCGAGAAACTTTGGACTTGACCGCACGGTAATAATTTCAAGCTAGTTCACTAGTGATGTAAACGTGTCTCGAATCGGTCTTGTCTATTGAAAGTTGATCAATTCAAAAGTGCAAACTCTACCCTCTATGTGCAGATTTTTGTTAAAACTTATAAGCACATGTGAAGGGGGAGTGTTTCTGAAAATATAAAACTCGCGGAGTGTCTCAAACATGTTTTCTTTCATAAACACTCGTGAGATTTTCAAGAAAAATGGTTTTATGGCAACATGGGACAGTCATGGAGTTATAAGGTGACTAAGGATAGGAAATCCGTCCAATGATTCGCCAGAGCCGGAGGGATCTACCCAAGGACAATACCCATAGTTAGTATTAGAAGTCCTTAGGTATGATTGAAAAAAGGAGTAATGTGAGAAAAGAGAAAGAAGGGGTTGAAGAATTAAAAAGAAATATAATGAAAGGGTGAAAAGAAATAGCCCTCTATAATCAACCTTAGGGCGTAAACCGGTTCAATTCATCTCACATCGTTGTCACTAGATGATACCTTGGTATTGAAGACAAAGACGTCATGGACCCAGTGGACGACTGCACTAAACAAACCTTCTAGCCACTCAATTCCTCTTAAAAGGATTTGTTTCATTCTCACCGGGAACCTCAGATAACCTATCGACTTTCTCTTAGAGATCGTTGGTATTGAAGAAGGAGACCCTCTCCTAGTCTCCGCCAGAAAACCAAAATGCACAATTGAGTCTAGAGCCACGAGATTCATCAAAAGATCTCATAGGAACACATGACATGACACGCTTGTTGTTCATCAATAAGGACACAAGTGATATATTCTAGAGTCCTACGCAGATCTTAGCAATCTGCCAGAACATTTATGAGAAGTTTCACATCCGTGATCTTCGATTGAATGGAAATTCCTTCCTGTGGTCAACATCAAGCAGCCTCGACAACAGGTCACTTCGGTAACTCCCCGGATTACGCTTTTAGTGTGTCTCAAACGGTCTGATCGTGAGGTGATGCTTCACGGTGTACCTCGACTCATCTGAATGTAGATGTACTTCGGTATATCGCGTTATCTCACTTGTGGGACTCCAGTTCAGGAACGGCCTTGTGAGAATTAGAGATGTGTTTTCACACTATGCTGTTAACACCCTCGAAATTCAAACTTGTAAGTGCCGGAATCCGCTTATTACTAACCTGCTTTTATGTTTTCTTCTTATGGAAGCTCCAGAGCGGATGGATCGTGCAGACTCGCCACATGCTCATACCCACAACACATGAAAGTTCTCATCAAAATCAAAGGCAACTCAAAGTTAAAGATGATTCTTCATCAATGTCAAAGAATCTACAAAGTGTAAAGACTCGAGAACTACATCATTGGTAACCAAAAGTCAAATAGAAGTGTGAGCATGGTGGAGAAAGACGTGGAGGAGACACCTAACCAACGGTTGACAAGCGGCAACAACCACATTATATCACAAAGCATGAAGGAACAAAGATTCAAGACTATTCTATATCTACACACAAAGTTCAAGCTCGAGAAAAGTAAAGACCTTATCAAGTGGAGCATCATTTGAATGACCACCCCTTAGGGGGAGATTGTTAGCCTTAATAGTTTTTATTAGAAGTGATGGTCATTCACATTTAGGAACTTTGTAACTCGTGTTAGATATCGTGATAGAATAGTCATCGGGCTCGTGGATTGGGCTAAGCTAAATGGGTATTAGTTTAGTTAAGCTTGCCTTATATCAATCCTTGCCCAATCCATTTCATACGAAGCCCATACACGGCCCATGGCCAAGCCTTAGGGCATCATCTCTCTTACTATAAATACCCCTCAAGTATGTCATTTGAGGGGTGTGCTTGAAAGTGTGTGTGTGTGTGTTTTCCTTTGAAGTAATACAACATATTGTGTTTATCTTTCTCTCCACATACACGGTTTGTATAAACATCAAGTCACCATCTTTCTCATCTTATTTCTAAGCTTTGTTTGTGTTTGTGTTTCACATTTTATACGCGTAACTTGGGTTACGTGTGTTGGGTTTGCTTGGTAAAGTGATAAGGTTGATATATCTTAGGTCCTAACAATTTTGTTCTTCTATTCGACGGGGGTCTTCCTTCTCAAGACCATCTCTTATCCTCCTTACTCTATATGTCGGCATACCTATCTCTGCCATTATAACCGCTTCACTTCCATATGTAAGGCTGAAGGGCGTTTCTCCGTTGCTTGTCTTTATGGAGGTCCAGTGTGCCCAGAGAACATTTGGTAGCTCATCCACCCATCCTGCCTTTGCACGTCCCAACCTTGTCTTGATTCCCTCCATCAAGCTTTTGTTTGCCCTCTCTACCAACCCGTTGGCCTGCGGATGGGCCACGGCCGTGTTAATCTGCTTGATGTTGAGTTTTTCACACCAGTTCTTGAAGGGGTTATCCACGAATTGTTTTGCATTGTCCGTAACGATGATGGCAGGGAGACCGGCGGCACTATGTTATCCCATACGAACCTTATAACGTCCTTGCTCGCGTGATCCTTGCGGTGGCTTGGCCTCCGCCCACGGTAAAGTAGTCGATGGTACCGGGATGAACTTGACCTTTCCTGCCGCTGGAGGTAGGGGACCTACTATATCCATTCCTCATTGGTAGAAGGGCCATGGAGCCATGATTCGAGTCAGTTTGGTTTTAGGTGGTGGTAATGAGAATGGATCGGGGAGTCACATTTGAGTACTTCATTCCTGCGCGTCCTGCATGGAGGGCCAACAGTATTTTGCCGCATGGCTTTGCTACAATCGATCGCGGACCGAATGCATCCCGCAGGCCCCCATATGTATTTCCCTTATAACGTAGTTTGCTTGCAAAGGACCCACGCATCATGGGCACCAGATAGGCTTTTTTGTATAGCACCCCCTCTTCGATGACGTATTGGCTGATCTTCATTCTCAGAGTACGGGCCTCGTTGGGGTCATCCGGCCAGACTCCCTCTTCAAGGCACCGAATGATAGGGGTCATCCAGTTGTCCCCTTCTTCCTCCACGATATTATTAACCTCCTTTCCTTCCGTTGATCTTTCTCTTAGCACCTCTACTAGTACCTCCTTCTTCAAGTGATCAAAGGCGACGGTGGCCAATTTACTGAGAACATCTCCCTTTTGATTCTGTCCCCTAGGAATGTTCCGAATGGCAAAATTTTCAAAGCCCGCTATGTATTCCTTTGCCATCGCCAAGTATTTGATCATACTTTCGTGGCTTGCCACGTAATCCCCTTTTATCTGGTTAGCCACCAGCTTGGAGTCCACACGCACCTCGAGATCGCCAACTTGCATGCTCCCTGCCATTCGTAACCCTGCCAGTAGTGCTTCGTATTCAGCTTCATTATTGGTGCTTTCGAAGTCTAGACGAATGGCATAGGTGAACTCCATTCCCTCGGGACTAATTAGTACAAGACCTGCTCCGGAGCCTTTGTTGTTGGATGCTCCGTCCGTATACAAAAGCCATTTCCCCTCTTCTTTCTTCTGCGCCGCTGGTTGCTCGAAGTATTTGCCATTGCTTTCTACGATGGGTGCTTCTGATAGAAAGTCCGCCAAAACCTGACCCTTAATTGCATTTCGGGGCTCGTAGGTGATGTTGTAAGCACCCAGTTCTATCGAGTATTTGGCTAATTTCCCGGATGCTTCCGGCTTGTTGAGGATCTGCTTTATAGGTTGGTCGGTGATTACCTTGATGGGGTGTGCTTCAAAATATCTCCGAAGCCTTCTCGACATGTGCAGCAAACAGAGTGCCAGCTTTTCAATTGGAGCATAGTTCCTTTCTGCTTCGTTAAGTGTCCGGCTTACATAACGGACCGGCAGCTGTTTTCCCTTCCTCTCGGTTAGCAGAACCGCACTTACTACTTCCTCAGAAGTTGCAAGGTACACGTATAGCGCTTCCTTCGCCCTCGGTGTGGTTAGCGAGGGAAGGTCCGTTATTAATTTATTCAGCTCTTGGAACGCCTTTTCCGCCTCTTCCGTCCAACGATATTCCTCCTTGTTCTCCTTAGTAATGTTCTTGAGCGTTTCAAAGAAGGGTAGGGACCTTTCAGCTGAACGGGATAAGAAGCGATTAAGTGCCGCCAGTTTCCCACTGAGGCTCTGCATCTCTTTCAAGGTCCTAGGCGACTACATGTCCACGATTGCCTTTGTTTTCTTCGGGTTTGCTCGGATCCCTTCTGAAGTTACCATGTACCCTAGGAATTTCCCTTCTTCCATCCCAAAGGAGAATTTTTTTTGGATTCAACTTCATGTTTATCTTCCGGAGGTTGTCAAACGTCTCGGCTATGTCCGCCAAAATTCCTTGCTCTTCCTTGATCTTGATAACCATGTCATCCACGTATGCCTCCAAATTCCTTCCTATCTGCGACTGAAAAGCGGATTCAATCATCCGTTGGTAAGTGGCCCCTGCATTTTTCAGGCCGAAAGGCATCTTGGTGTAACAGTAAGTCCCTTGCTCAGTGTAGAACGCTGTTTTCTCCTCATCTTCCCTGGCAATCTGTACCTGATGGTATCCTTTGTAAGCATCCAAAAAACATTTGTACTTATACCTCATGACCGACTCGATCTTCCAGTCGATCTCCGGCAAGGGGTAGTAGTCCTTGGGGCAAGCAGAGTTGATGTTCTTGAAGTCGATGCACATCCGCCAGCTCCCATCGCACTTCTTTACTAGTACAGGGTTGGATATCCAGGTAGGGTACTTGACTGGCCTGACAATGCCAGCTTTGACCCACTCTTCCACCTCCTTCGTGACCGCTAGACTACGATCCGCCGCTAACATTCGGCGTTTCTGGCACACTGGGTCTACCGAAGGATTGGCATTCAGCGTATGCTCGATGATTCCCCTAGGGACCCCTGTCATATCTGCTGGCTCCCATGCAAAGATATCAAGGTTTCTTTGCAGCAGCTCTTTGAGACGTCTTTTACACTCGGAGGACAGGGTACCTCCTATTGTTACGGCCTGTTCAGGAAAGGCTGGATTGACCGTCGCTTCCTCCGTCAGACCCACTTCATTGGTCCTCATTTCTACCTCATCCTGCAAAGGAGGATTGGCTTGTAATCTTTCTAACCTTCTACATTCCGAAATGATGACGGAGCGAGTGACAAGTGTGGCAATTCCCTGCGGGGTCGGGAACTTCATCATGGAGTGAACTGTGGAAGGTATGGCTCGTAGGATCTTTAATTCGGTCCTTCCTAAGATTACATTATATGGCGACGGTGCCCGAATAACCGTGAATTTCATCCTGACCTTCCTGTATAGCCCTTCATCTCGGAATGAAACATCCAGCTCAATCTTTCCCAGTGGTCTGGTCACCTGTCCGGCGAACCCAAGTAGGTCTGTCTGTGTCTGCTTCAACCGGGATCTTATCTCCGGAGGCAAGTTGTTGAAGCAATGTTCGAACATTACTTCCACCGAAGCTCCTTCATCTACGAAGACACTCATTACTAGATATCCCTCCATTGTGGCTTCAACTATGAAGGGATCGTCCGACACATCTCCTTCGGGAAGAGGGGGAAAAGTTATGGGCACATTCATCCATCTTTCTTCTTGTCCTGGTGACTTCTTTCTTTTCGCTGGCCACGCCCGATCGTTGATGACCTTATCCTTGGTTCCCGTTTCGTTCTTTGGAGGCTCTCTTCTTCCCTTCTGCCTGAGATCCCTGATCAGATGATTCAACTTCCCCGACTCCAAGGCCAGCTCTAACTGTTTTTTAAGTTGGTAGCAGTCATTCGTGAAGTGTCCCTTCTCTCCATGATAATCACAGTATTTATCCTGGTTCTCCTTCCGGGGTGGGTCGCGCATCGGCTTCGGAGGAGGTAGGCGCAACTGGTGCTCTGTGGCCAAGATTTCTTTTGGGGGCTTTATGAGTGACTCTAAAGTTAGACGGGGGTTGCTTCGGTTCAGATGATCACCGCGATGGGGTAAGGTGCCGACCTGTCACCCTGGCGGTGAGAGCTTCCCCGATCCTTTCCTGAATATCCGTACCATCCTTCATTCTTCCTGTCCCCTTCGTAATGACTTCTGGCAATCCTTTCATCCTTTCGGAAGGGTCCCGTTGAGGCTATTCTGGTTGTATCATAGTGCTCTCCTCGGGGCAGTTCGGTGCTGGTAAAGGCTTCTTCCGACCTTACAAAGTTATCTACCCTGACCATCATCTCCTCCACAGTCTTAGGAATCGTATCGGCAAACCGCTTAGCCAGCTCAGGACATTTTCATCCATTCATGAAAGAGGAGATCCTCATGATCTCCGGAGCTCCCTATATGAATCCCGTCTCGGTGGTCCATCTTTCTTTGAATTCAGGCAACGTTTCGTTAGCATTTCTTACTATCTTGGCGATTTCGTTAGGGTCCTTGACACAAGCCTTGTGTAGGGAGAAGCGAGTCTCGAACTGGTCCCTAAGAGCTGCCCATTCATCTATGCTCCCCGGAGGGAGTCCATCGAACCATCCCCTGGCCTTTCCATCTAACGTCTGTTGGAACATGCAACACCATATTGGCATCGGCCATTCTCCATGCCCGGCGGCTCCAGTGAACCTGTTGAGATGATCTTGAGGATCTGTCGACCCGTCATACAGCTTGATGTGAGTGGGCATCTTGTGTTCCGGCGCGGAGAACTCAATGATTCGCCTACTGAAGGGAGATTTCAAGACTTCCTTGAAGGGTTTCGCTAGATCTTCATCTTTTACTTTACTCCCAGTTACTATCTCCTTCTTCTTGTCTACCGGCTCGCCCTTGTCAAGAGCCGTTTCGTCTTCAAAATCCAACCGTATCGGCTCAACAGTGTCCCTTCGGCTGTTGTGTCCTTTTATCATAGACTTGAGCGCAGTTACATACCCTTCCAACTGCTCTCTCGTCATTGGTGTAGAACTTCCTTCTCCTCCTCCAGAGGTTACCGGAGGTGTCGAACCCGTCATCCTATAGCTTTAGTAGATTGAATGCGGGTCCCCCGGATGGCGCCAATGTCGAAGTATTTTTCTGTGAGTCGCTGCAGTTATCTTTCAGCCTTAGAGATAAGCCTTCTAGATACCTGCTAAGATGAACAAAGCGTTAGTCTCGCCCCGGGTGTTATCCCAGGTCCCCGACTCCGTCGTGAGAATGAGTATGTGTTTTACCGAAAGGTATAGTATAAAATGTGTGTGAGAAAAATGATACCTTATTCCCTATTACTGTATGCGTATTTATACTACCTGATGTCACTATCTGGTCCCTGAGATTGTTGTACTTCATGGGACAGTTGGTGTTATCACGGCTGACACACTCCCTGACACTGTCTCTAGGGTACCTTCTGACATTCAGGAGAATGAGACAAATTGTATCCAGGCTAGATGCCAAAGGTACTGTCAGGTCAACGAGTCCTTCGGATAGTAGCCTTTCGGCAGAGCCTTGAGTCCTTTCGGTAGAGCCTTGAGTCCTTTCGGTTCGAGTCTTGAGTCCTTCGGTCTAATGACCGATGGACCATATACGTCGTCACATAACATGGCAATGGATTTGTTTGATGAACTCTTGTTAAAAGGATTGAAACCACATATGAAGACATATAGCGGGATATCGGTGCTTTTCGAGAAGGGTTATTTAGTAAAGCTAAAGAATTACTTCAGAATATGGAAGAAAATGGATGTTTGCCGAATAGTTTCACATACAATGTTATTGTTAGAGAGTTGTTGAAGAAAAACGAGTGTCAAGAGGCAGAAAATTTTCTTGAAGAAATGATCAACCGAGGTTTTGTGCCTGATTATGCTACTTTTCAATGTTGCGTTTCCTCATCCCAAATGAAGGACAAGATTCTCGTTTGCGAAATATCATTCAGAAGCTAAAAGATGTTGAAAGAAAAGAGGGTGGAATACGTAATTTAAAATCTCGTATCGTTTTTTGAACTTTTTAAATTATATCAAGGTTCATTATGTATGCGAGTCTTATTCTAGTTTTTTATATGTGTTGGTTGAACATTAAAGTCCCCGCTTCGGACTTTAAATTGTGAAATATCACACTTTTCATGTAGTCTTTAGTGATATGAAATGTAAAAGGACCTTGTTGAACATAATTTAACTTTTCGAATTAGTTGAATTATATGAGAGATATAGCTTAGAGCATGCCTAAAGGCAACGCCATAACGGCGTTATAATGCAAATAACGGCTATTCCGCGTTACCGTTGGACCAACGACGCTACGGGAAAAGGGGCCGCGTTAGCCTTATAATGCGCAAGTAAGGGGAAGAAAAAATAATAATAAAAAATTCAAAATTTTTTCATAAACACCCCTTGTAACGGCTACTAGCCGTTAGGTTTAAAAAAAATCATTTTTAACCCTAAACGGCTAGTTTTTATAAAAAAAAAAAAAAAAAAAAAAAATTCAAAAACATTTTTTTACCACTATAAATACCCAACTAAAACACCATTTTTTTTCACACTTCCACTACTCAATCCTCGCAATACTCTCAATCTTCAATCTTTTATTCACTGGAAAAAAAAATGTCGGGAGGCAACGATGATACTTTCTACAATCTTCTCGGTGGTGGGTGGAATCCCTCAAACCCCGGGTTCATCATCTAACCCGAACGCGGGTTCATCTTCAAACCCCAATATGTCTCATCCCAACCCACTAGGCTTCTCGAGCCAAGAAATGTGGCAACAACATCAACAATATCTCTTTTATCAACAACAACACCAACAAAGCACCTTAAACTCCAACTTTCAAAACCTACAATTCACACAACAATCACAAACTGAAACACATGATGTTGCTGAGACACCTACGTCTCCTCCAAAAAAAGGAAAAGGTAGTATTAAGCGAAAATCAAAAAAATCCAAAGACCCCGAGCCCGAACCAATTGATTCTGATGAAGAGGAAGTTGTCGTTGCTGGGCGTTGGACTCCAGCAGAGGAAGCATTACTTGCAAGGTGTTATATAGCTGTTTCGGAGGATCCGAAAGTTGGAAAGTGCCAACCCAGAGATACGTTTTGGTATCGGGTCAGAAATGAGTTCAATAGAAACAGCTTTCAACGACGCAACAAGGATATGATGTCAAGCAGTGAAAACGTTGAACGCATATGCACAAAGTTCAACTCTTGTTACAGACGCGGCGCAACGGGATCAACGAAGCGGGAAAGTGAGTGGATGTGATGAACAGCAAAGCAATGGTATCGTGAGGAAACGAAGCAGCACCGTTTGGTCTCGATGACGCCTGGGAGGTTTTGCGTCATTATAAGAAATGGGACACGCCGAACGGTTGATTTAACTTGCCCCAAGCCAAACAAACGAGGCTTTGTTTGGTCATGATGAACAACCTGCCCCATGGGAAAGCGAAACGCTACCAAGAAAGCAAGATCAGAGAGCACGACAAGTAATGGGGAGCAAACACCGGAGGAACGAGCTCGGTCAACTTATTTCATAGAAACTATGGCAAACGTCATCGTATGAACGCGGAAAACGCCGCAGCGGCGTATCGGCCCAGCAGAAAAGGATCTCACAATAACAAGGTTGGAAGAGATAAAGTTTTTGATAACGGATATCGCAGTGGCAAGATCCAAATGTCATGGCTTGGATCAATGACGAAAAAGACCGAATCATCAAAAATATAACTTGAAACCTCAGCCAAGATTGTATTCTCGTCATTTCCTTTAATTTGTTGTAACGTTTTATTTGTAGTGTGTTTTTTTATTTCGTTGTAACTTTTTTTTTAATCTCGTATTGTAATATGTTTTCAATTTTAATGATATGTGTTAGTTTAATAAATGAAGTGTTTGTTTTAGTTTAGGGGTTGAAATTGAAAATATGAAATGTTATTGATGTTATTGGGATGTTATTGTTGTGGGTGTTTTTTGGGGATGTTAAGGTGAAATGTTAAAGCTGATGTGGCGCTGACGTGGACGGTGTTATGAAATAACTCAAGTTATTGTTGTGTATGCTCTTAGGAGGAGAGTTATTTTATATACTAAACTTTTCTTACATACCAAGGGACTCATCTCCACCATCTATTTAAAAAAAATCAATGGCTGATATTAAAAGCATTTTATTATTTCACCTATTTTTTGTAATTTAAATATCTTTTAAACCGTTAATCGTTAAGAGAAAATATTTACACCGTCGCGACGAGCATTTAATTATCTTTGTATAGACGGGCACTTTGATATACTTTCGAAAAAAGAAAAAAAATCATTTTTTTCACGTTTTTCGTCTTTTTTTTACGTTACTTGAAATTTGTATGAACAAAATCATATATGATTAAACACTAATTTGAATATCACATGTGATGTTAGTGTTAAATCATATATGATATGTGATATCACATGTGATATGATATGTATATCATATGTGATATTACACTAATATCACATGTGATATTACATATCATATATGATATAACACTAATATCATATATGATATAACACTAATATCACATGTGATATTCAAATTTGTGTTTAATCATATATGATTTTTAATGCAAATTTCAGTAACGTAAAAAAACGAAAAAACTTAAAAAAAACGTGAAAAATAAGAAAAAAAAATATTTGTCGAAAGTTTATGAAAGTGCCTATCTATAGAAAGATAATTAAATGCTCGTCGCAATGATATTTTTTTTTCCGCTTAACGATTAACGGTTTGAAAGTTATTATTTATTAATACTTGAAAAGAGAGGATGAAAGTGGTTTTTTAAATTGTTAGGATTAATCCCATCCATTAGATCAAATAAAAATGAATGGTGAAGATTGATCCCTTGGTATGTAAATAATCTTTTGTCCTCAAATGATCTTAAATCTATAGCTTAGAGCAAAAAATAATACTATATCTGCCCATATATTAAAGGGAAAATGATTGGTTATAATCACCCACGCTTCTGATGTCTCAAGACTCGAAATATGTTTGCTTCAAGTATCAAATTAAGTATTATTATGGAATGTATAAAGCTTCAGCTTAAGTATTAGCTAGAGTTCAACGATGTCTTTAGGGCATCCACTTTGGTTAATATTTATAAGGCTTTAAAAATTAAATATTTCATGTCACATCCATATTTTATAAACCTTTTGGGTTAATAAATTTATCTCCATTATGATACAAAAATTATAAAGCTTTGTAATTGTTTCACATAATACATGCATTAAATATATTGACTTGAAACTATGAGGGCATCCATTATAAGAGGTTTATAAAAAAGTCTAAAAGCTATGAAAAGGTTTATCTTTTATTTCAACCATAGTGAACTTGTGGTTTATATCTATATGGCGTGAAAAAGTCCAAGATCCTAGACCTTTTCATAATTTAATGCATGTGTTATGTTTGAACATTTGATATAATTATAAAAGCTTTATACATAGTGGTAATAAGTTTATAGTTTATGAATGGGATAATGACAAAAAAATGCATCGAACTTGACCACTTCTGCGATTGTGTGTAGCCAATTATTATTTTTTCATTGTAACACAAACCTGTTGATTTTTTGTTATTGTATGTACGCTTTCCAGCATGTCGCAACACTTGGACTCCCAGCGTGTTTGGGTGTTACACATGTACTGCCACCGTGTCAACACTACTTTTTTTTAACTACACATATAAGATAACCCTAAGTCAACCCAACACTTTTTTTTCACACACATACTTTAATTGATCATCTGTCTCTTTCTTTTCCTTTTACTCCACAAACCCTAATTTAATATAGTACCAAATTCATCATCGTTTGTAGTGCTTTTGTTAAATTGATGTGGGAAAAAGGTAATATATAGTATATTCTATTGGTCCCCTACACTAATTTATTGTTTTATTTTTGTTTTCATGTGCATGGTGTTTAGGTTTCAGTTATTGAATATATAAATATAATTTTTTTACAGGATGGCTCCTTAAGATGCCTACCTCTTTGATGGAGTGTTCTATTTCTCACCATTAAGGTATGAAAACGGAGATGTTTATAAGATGAGGATTGGAAAAGATAAGTTGTTTGACTATCAAAGTTTGCGTAAGTTTTTAGAAGAGAATCTTGAAATAACTTTTTATGCCATGTTTTTTAAGTTACCAGAGTGTGAGTTAGATGTTGGGATGAAAATAATTGGTGGTGATGTCGAATTGGAAGAAATGTATGGATTTGCTTAAACTTATGGGATTTTAAACATGTATTTGGCACACATTCCTCAAAAGTTGGATGAATATTACATTCCAAACTTGTGTTTTGAGGATTCTTGTGATGAGACCACATCTAAACTTAGGATTAATGGGATTAGGAAAAAGGATGATGGGAATATGTCATGGGATGAACTAGTTGAATGGGCTGAGGAAGAAGCACGACACCTACATTCACCACTTAAGCCTAGAACTGTTAGGAGACAACTTACCACTGAAACACAAATTAATGATGAAGTGGTTGTTGATCATTCTGATGCACCACTAAAACCTAGAACAATTAGGAGACAACTTACCACTGAAACACATGTTAATGATGAAGTGGCTGGTGATCATTTTGATGCACCATTTATGAATGATGAAGTGGTTTTTGATCCTTCTGATGCACCACTTATGACTAATGAATTGGTTGTTGATCATGTTGATGAAGTGGTTGCTGACCATTCTGATGAAATGGTGGTTGATCATTCTGATGCACAAGGTAAAAAGCCAGTAGATAAGGGTAAGAGTATTATGAAAGATAAAGGTAAAGTACGGAAAAGAAAGCATGTGGTTAGAAAGGGTAATGGTATTGTGATTCAAGAAAATGTGAACCCAAGGGTTATGGATCATGATTCTAGTGACAGTGATAGTGAATTAGAAGTAAGAGGGAAATACTCAATGTATAGTGATACTGAGAGTGAATACTCTGATAAGTCTGTAGACTACTTGTCAAAAGGTGAAGATGAATTAATTGAACTTAGGAATAGAAAATCCAAGGAAAAGATGGCCCCCAAGACATCTAAGCAGAGAACATGTTCTGATAAAGATGGATGTGAGAGCAGTTCTAGACTATATATAAGTTATAATGATGGTGACAATGCAACAGTAATGGAACATGAGGAATTCATGGATGATTTGATGAGGAACTTGAGGAAAGATGATGCTGATCTTAAAGATCCATTTACATTAGTTGAAACAAAGCTGGACAAGTATCCTATTCATGATGTGGATACACATTGGAAAATGAGGAAACCAAAGGTAATGTGTTTAATTATATAGATTTGTATTCATTGTTTCATTGATTCCAATTAACATAGCTTTTTGATTTCAGGTTGGTGAAAAGTATGTTGATGCTGCTCATTTTAGGGATTGCTTAACTTTTTATGCTTTGGCAAATGGATTTTCTCTATGGTTTTACAAAAGCTCAAAAACCCAGGTAATAGCTAAGTGTGGGTTAAGCCAGAGAGGCTCAAGGATCCAGAAAAGGGGAAGAGAAATAAGTGGAAAAGATATCCAAGTGAGAAGAAAGGTGAAGGATCTGAATGCCCATGGAGGTGTTACGGAAAAGAACTAAAAGGTGAGAAATCATTTCAAGTAATGTCTCTTGAGGATAACCATACTTGTACTAGAGATTTTAAGTATGGAACTTTAGTGAGCTACAAGTAGATTGGTAAACATTTTGGCAGTAAGATTAGGATGAATCCAGATATTAAGTTACATGAAATTGCAGATTTAGTGATGAAAAAATATAAGTGCAATGTAAGTCTATCACTATGTAGGTATGCAAAAGGCTGGGAATTGAATGAAGAGGAAACAATTGTTGAGGATCATTATGCTTATATAAGGTCATATGCTAAGTCTATATTAGATTCTAATGAGGGTTCAACAGTTAGGGTTGGGTTTACAGTGAATCCAGATGAGAAAACCTATTTTGATAGATTTTATGTCTGCTTTAATGGACTGAAAGAGGGATGGAAGAGGGGATGTAGACCGGTAATTGCTTTAGATGGATGTTTCCTTAAAAAGCCAAATGTTGGGGAAATTCTTACGGCAATTACTAGAGATGGAAACAACCACATATTTCCAGTAGCATGGGTTGTGTTTAATGTAGAGAACAAGGATAATTGGACATGGTTTTTGGAGTTACTTGGAGAAGATATTGGTTACAACGGAAATGGGTTAACACTTATCGATAACACAAGGTAACTATGTTTTGACTGTATTTTTTCCTAACAAATGAAATTATGTGATATGTTTTTATAATGAATTCATTTTTAACTATGTAATATGTAAATGCAGGGATTGATTGAAGCTGTAAGGGCGTGATGCAAATCGGAACACACAATGTGCTAGACACATTTATGAGGGGTTTAGAAATGAATATGGTGGTGTTGAGTTTAGAAACTTATGGGGCTGCCTCTAAAAGCTAGTTACCCGGACTCTTCAACAAGATAATGGGCAAGATGAAAAGGGCCAATCCAAATGCATATCAGTATCTACTAGATAAGGATCCCAAAACTTGGTCAAGAGCCTATTTTCATATAGGTAACAACTATGAGGCTGTAGAAAATGGTTTTAGTGAGTTTTTTAACTCTGTGCAATTAAGAGTAAGAAATGAACCATTAATTACAATGCTGGAAGCAATGAGGGTTATAGTTATGGAGAGAATGAATACGATGAGGAAGATGTTGGAGAAATGGACAAAAGACATTTGTCCGAACATTTAGAAAAGGTTGGAATACCTTAAAGATCAACAAAGTTAATTTACATTTACAGCTGCATCTACATTTACATATAAATTTACATCATTAAAGATCAACAAAGACTAATTACATTTACACTTATATCCTTTTGAGGTTTTGGCATGTTATCCTTTGGTGGAGCTGTTTTTGAAGTGAGAAATGGATCAGAAGCTTATGGAGTAGATGAAGAACATAGAACATGTAGCTGTAGGATATGGCAACTATCAGGTCTGAAATGTAGTCATGCCATTGCAGTTATCTTCAAATTGAATAGGAGGGTAGAAGCCTATGTCCCATATTGTTTTAGAAAACATATGTTTTATGCTACTTATCATCAATACCTACATTCGGTAGATGGAGTAAACTTTTGGTCAGACTGTAGTGAGATGTCTAGGGCAGGGGCGGAGCCACATGGTGAGTAGTGGGGGGAGATGCCCCTGACGAAGCTCTCGCAAAGACACATATTAAGTAGGAAAAAATATCAAATTCGTAGAAAGAAAATTGAATGCCCTCAACAAAACAATCTGAGTGCCCTCTGCACTTTTGAGGACAAACAATAAAAGAGTCAAAAGGGAGGTGAAATGTTTTCCACAGTTTTAAAGATCGGAAAAAATGGAGCCATAGGGAGTGGGGAAAGTGAGATGTTGGGAATGAGGAAGCGGGGTACCCAAGAGTTTATAAATAATTTATTAAAATTGTTATAATATATACATTTTAATAATACAGTAACATTTTAGTATTTTACTATCTATGTCAAAATAACATATTAACTCTATTGGTATCTTAATATTTACATGAATATAGTGAGTATATGAATGGAACTTGCGATGCTTACAACGTATATAGCTAAGAAAACGATCCATTGGTATCTTCATAATATTTTCAGTAAACATTGAGCTTCCATCGTTGACATGAATTTCAAAAATTTCTGAAGTGAGTCACAAAAATGTTTAGAGACGTGAAAAAATGTGCTGCAATATCTTTTTTCTATTGCCCCAACACGCTTATTACAAAACCTTGAATATTTCTATAGCTTATTTTCTTAATATAAATGCTTTTTCCTCATCGAAAACTTCTATATTTTTATTTGTAATCTAGTCTACTATATTTTGTTGTTGAACTTTTTTCGTACTCTGCTTTTGGGAAAAAAATTGCCCGTGTTCAGTTTTTTGGCTCCGCCAAGTCTAGGGTATTGCCTCCTAAAACAAAAAGATGCCGGTAGGCCAAAAAAAAGAGAATTAGAGCCCCTCATGAAAATAAAACCCAAACAAAGTTCCTAAGCTGGAAATTCAAGCGACTTGTCAAAATTGTTTGCAAAAAGGTTATAACAAACCAGGTTGCAAGAATCCAGCTGTTGTTATACCACCTAAACCCCCAGCTAAGAAAGGTAGACCTAAGAAAGTTAACTCATTAGTTGATAAAGGATCCCATGGTACCAGCATCTATTCCAATTCCAGGTTTTCATCCAATTCCACCAGTTGTTGATGAACCAGTAGTACCACCATGTGCTTCAACTGATGTTGGACCTAGTCAGACATCATAGACAATAGTTGTGTTACCACCTAAACCCCCTTCAAAGATAAGTAGGAAAAAGGTAAGTTTTGTTGATGGTTGGCAAAGAGGGATAGTGCAAAGGGGATCAAGTAAAAGGGGAAAGGGGTAGGTTTTTTTTTACGGTTCAAGGTTGTGAAGATGGTTTGGTATTGGTGAAACATATAGTATGTCTGCTCCAATTGATGAACCTTCTCAGACTCCAATGATGCACCTTCTCGGACATCTACTTTTTACACTCATGATGCACCTACTCAGGCATCACAGAAAGCAACTCCAGTGGCATAACCATCAGCTCAAATATGCACCATGGTTCCAATGGCGAACAAGCAACTCGAGCAAGGAAGAACTTTGTGATACCAAGAACAAGATAAAAAAATGAAAGAATCCTCAAGAAGAAACTTTCAAAGAATCACCCAGGAATTGGTAGCTCAAATTCCAGACCTCATACTCTGGATTGAAACGAAATATCAGTATGTCCACATCTTTTGTATCTATATGTTTTGGACTTGAACAATTAGAAGTTATATATGTAACTAATGTTTTAACTCTGTGCACTTCTTTTGTACCTATATGTTGTGCACTTAGATGTAATTTGGAATTTGGGTGACTGTCATGTAAGTATGCAACTTAAAACTACTAAGTGATGCAGTTGATGTCACTTCTTGATTTTGTACATTATGGGCATTAGGATGTATTGACAATTTACCATTTGGAAATGATGAATATCAAGTGTAGTTTGTATCTTATGTTAACTATTTTTTGTGCATCAGTATATGGTATGATATTAAAATGTTTAAATAGTGATTATAAACACAAAATAAAGAGTGAAGACTACAATGCTACATAATATAGGTATGGATGATACATTGATTCTAGATGTCACACACTACCAAAACACATCCTACCAAAATAACATAAACTAACCACAAGTGTCAATGCACAAAACTAAGTTGCAACAACAAAACATATCAAAAGAACAAAGAAACTAAACACAACTACAAGTTTGTCATACACTCCAACTTTTGACTTTATTAAAGTCAATTCTTCCTTCAACTGACCATTTTCCTTCAATTGACCCATTTCCAAACTTGAAGCGGTGGATTTTCTTCTCTTAAGCATGTTATTCAACCTTTTGTTTTCTTCATTTAACTCGAAAAACAAAACTTTGTAGTAGTCACTTGGTAGCTCAGGATCTAAGAACCCGTAAAACTTACTTTTTTCATCTTCATCCTATCACACATACAAGAAAACTCAACAGGTATCCAAAATACAACAAATCCAATATATTAAAACCAAAAAATGAAAAGTACAAAATTCTTTCATAAATAGGAAAAGCCTTAAATCTTCTTTGGGTTATCAATGGTCCATGAAACTTGTTCTTCGATAGGCAAAGGACACCAACAATGAGTTGCATTGATGAGTTGTTGCAAGGTCATATGATTGGATCTTGAAGAAGATGATAAAGATCTCATACTTCGTTTTGTGTGGTTGAGGTGAAATTCAAATAAGGGTTTGTGTTAATAAATGTGTGGTTGGGATACGTGGGGTATAAAATGACAAAAAAAGGGTAAAAAAAAATAGTGTTGACACGGCGGTACATGTGTAACACCTAAACACGCTGGTCAAAGTGTTGTGACCATGGAAAGCGTACATACAATAAAAAAAAATCAACAGGTTTGTGTTACAATAAAAAAAATAGTTTGCTACACACAATTGCAGAAGTGGTCAAGTTCGATGCATTTTTTTGTCATTATCCCTTTATGAATTAATGATTTGACATGTTATAAACCTAGTTAAAAGGTCAATCATTGTGGATGCTCTGAAGAGGTACAAGGTTTAGGACCTTTTGCATGCCACATAGACATGAAATGAAGATCCACTATGGATGAAATAAACAAAAACATTTTCAACAATTATAAACTTATTCTTGAACTTAGATAGTAGATGCTCTTAAAGGCTTAAAGTATCAAAGGAATGGGATGTTGATCTGTTAGCTCAAATGGTAAAGTGAAGAAGCTGATGTGATCTGAATGTGATGTGGTTTGTGAAAGGCTTCTATGTCTTTAGAGCGGTTTAGAGTAGTGTTTGTTTAACCAATCAAATGATAGTTTAGTGAACAACATACCCAATCCCGCCGTGGTGAGATATGGAAATGATAGTTTAGTGAGAAATAGTTATATTTAAGGTCGGGTATATTAATAAGACCCCAAGACCGCATTTAATACCGCCACTTCGCTATATCTCTCTAGAATCAACTTCATCACCACTTAGTATAATAAGACAACCAAACTTCATAAAAATACCCCACTTAAACACATATGCATCCAACCAAAATCAAAATCACACACAAACACAAAACCAAGATTGGTCGCCTGCATGACCGAGTTGTGCATTTTTATATTAAAGCTGCTCATGGGCACCCTAATAGGGATGAACGCGTCATGCAATCGCCACTTTGACAAAGAACGCGTCTTCTTTGTGCAATTACGCATGGTCTAATTGGTTGATGAGTGTAGTGAATTCATGTTGTTAAAATGTGTGCTTTTTTTCTCGAGACAATAATCTGTTAGAGAGAGTAACTTTTTTTTTGGACAATTATTTTAGCTTACTTTACGATAAAAATATAGAAAACTAAAAATTATGACATACTTGAACGTTATTTAAAACATGTTTTTCTTGTCTTTTGGTTCGATTTTGAAACATACCAATTAACACAGTGATAGCAATCTCTGAAAATGTTGTGCCTCAGAACTTACATTTGTTATCGTAATAATTCAATCTACCCTTTGATGAATGTAAGATTCTTCTTTGTCAAACAACTGATAGACACCAATAGGGATGAATTAAGATCCGTTATAGGATTACAAACAGTTAGGCAATCAAGAATGAAGAAAAAGACCGCCAAAACCAATTTTGTATTATCAAAGTGTTGAATGGTTACAAGAATAGTTGGAAGATTATAGGAAAAGAGAGAATTGTATTTCTAAAGCTAAATGAGAATTATAAAAATGCAAGTATTTAAACTAGGCTTTGGCGGGAAAAGATGTTAGAGACGGTTGAGGAGTAAGTCACGTGCAACTCATGTGTCTAGTCTTAAGACTATGCACATGCACCTCATGTGCCATCAACTTGTTCTAACACCTTGTCACTTGAGTACTTATCAATCCATCCTCCTCAAATTGATCTTGTCCTTAAGATCAAACAACAAAAGAGGGGAATTTTCTCTGAATTTCTTCAATGGGTTCCCAAGTAGCATCCTCCTTTGACCCATTTAACCACTGTACAAGCCCAAAGACCATAGTTGTGTTGCCTTTCTTAGCCAACCTTCTTTCTATTATGGCTATGGGTTACGCTAACATAGTACCATCCATACCACAAACTGGTAAACTGCCACTTTGAGTCACCACACCTCTACATTTTTTTAGTTGTGGCACATGAAAGACATCATGGATTTGAGAAGAATCTGGTAGCTTAAACTTATAAGCAACATGTCCAATCTTAGCCTGCACTTGAAAAGGTACATAGTATTTTGGAGATAACTTGTTCTGTTTGCCATTCAAAAGGAATAGTATGGATTGCAGAATGGTAATTGGTGTTGTACCACCATTCAACCAAGGATAACCATCCCATCCAATGTTTGGGTTGCTCTCCTGTCATACACCTCAGATAACACTCTAAGCATCTATTAACCACCGGTTTGGCCATCAGTTTGAGGATGGTATGATGTGAACATGTGACTTTACTTGTAGAGCTTAAACATTTCTTTCAAAAGGTACTCAAAGACCTTATCCTGCGATATAATAGTGTGTGGTAACCCAAGTAATTTGTAGATGTTGTCCAAGAATACTTTTGCAACATCGTGCTTGATGAAAGGATGAGCAAGGGGCATAAAATGTGCATACTTGCTCAACCTATCAACTACTACAAATATAAGATCTTACCGGATTTAGGCAGACTTTCCACCAAATCCATTGAGATGCTGGACCAAATAGTAGCTGGCATAGGCAATGGTTGTAGGAGTCCTGGATAAGCAACCAAATCTGACTTATTTCTTTGACAAGCATCACATTCCTTCACCATTTGTTTGACATGTTTCCTTAACTTCTTCCAATAAAACACACTACAAATTTTGCTAGTTGTTGTCTTGACCCCGAATGACCTCCATGACCCGCATGAAAGTGCTTGAGTAATTCTGTTCTTAAATCTTGATCATTGCCCACCACCAATTTTCCTTTTCTCCTTAACTCTTGATTAGACCATGTATAAGACCCTTTTATAGTTTGACCATTCTTCAAGTAATGACCTTTGAGCTTCTCATCTGAATCCCAACGGTCACAATTTTGTTGTACAAATCATTCATTGAAGAAGTAACCAAACTCAATAGTTCACTAGAATATTGAAGCCTTGATAGTGCATCGGTGTGACATTCTCCACACCTTTTTTGTACTGAGTTTCATAATCAAACCCCATTAACTTTGGTAACCACTTCAATTGAGCAGGAGTAGACATCCTTTGATCCAATAAGTACTTAAGACTAAAATGGTCAGTTTTAATCTTAAAATGTCTATCCAACAAGTAACCTCTCCACTTTTCTAATGCATATACAATGGTTAAGAATTCTTTCTCATAAGGTAGACATATGTTTGTGGGTGAAAGTGTTTGCTACGAAAAGCTATAGGATGCCCTTCTTGTAACATACAACTCTAATCCCACCCACGATGCATCGGTTTCCAGGTAAACTTCTTGGTGAAATCAGGTAACCTCAACACTGGAGCCTTAACCATGGCATGCTTGAGCTTATCAAAGGCTGATTGAGACTCATCAGTCCACAAAAAACTATTCTTCTTAAGTAACTGTTTGACTAATGCTAGCATACCCTTGTATGAATCTTCTATAATAGCCTGTGAGACCCAAAAACCCCCTGAGTTCTTCACATTAGTAGGCACAGGCCAATTAGACATTGCCTTCACCTTCTCAGGGTCAGTAGCTACTCCCATGGCAGAAATAACATGACCCAAGTACTCAACTTTATCAGTGCCAAACACACACTTACTTTCCTTATCATATAATTTGTGATGCCTCATTGTTTCCAACACAGTCTCCAAATGTAACTAGTGGTCCTCCATAGTTTGGTTATAAATGAGTATATCATCAAAGAACACAAGTACAAATTTCCTCAAGTAAGAATTGAATACCTCATTCATGAGAGACTGAAAGGTAGATTGAGCATTGGTCAATCCAAATGGCATAACCAGGAATTCATAGGGGCCTTCATGAGTTCTAAATGCTGTTTTTTCCACATCTTTATCATTCATCCTTATTTGATGGTAACCAGACCTCAAATCTAGTTTTGTAATGTTAGGATTTAGAAAATCCAGTAGTTAAAGTGTCGGTCACCTCAAGTATATGTAATCGTTAGAAAGCTCGTAGTCGTAGTTATTTAATGTTTAGTAGTATTTAGTTTAGTAACACCGTGGAGGACGGACGGGTCTTTACCCACTATATGCCGATCCACGCCGTCGGTGGCGTTTTATGTAAGTACTATAAATACTCTCTACCTCCCAAGGTAGAGAGTTGGAGCTCATAATAAGATTTTTTTCTCTCACTAAAGTTCCCAAACCTCTAACTTTATCTCTCTAAAACTCATCCCTTTGTACGCCTACTTTGGTTATGGTTTGATGTGTATGTGAAATCCAATATGTTACAAATGGTATCAAGAGCCATGGTTAGATCATCTCTTACATATCTTTGGATTTCTAGTGGTTTTTAGGTGGTTTTTGAGTTTGAGAAAGTTTAGTGGTTTTTGCATCATTTGGTTGATTTCTAGTGTTAAAGTTTGGATTTTGATTGTACTTTTGTGTTTAGGATCATCATAAGTGTTTAGGTTTTGATTTGGAAGGCTTGAATCATCGTGGTTGGGTTGTTTTTGGATTGAAAAGTATGTTTTGGAAGTTTTTCATGCTAGCGACTTGAGTCACGGTGTTATTTTCTTGGTAGCGACTTGCTTTGTAAGTTCGTAGCGAGTTGTAGTGTATTATGGTAGCGACTTGGTGCCTAGCGACTTGCCTTTAGAGACAAGCCGACTAAAAGTACTGTTTGTGGATTCTCCCACTGGTGCGACTTGGTAAGGTAGCGATTTGCTTTCAATTTTGATAGCGACTTGTTCTTAAGTTTCTTAGCGACTTGGTGTTAGCGATTTGGACCAGTAGCGAGTTGCTATTTAGCGACTTGATCTCTTAGCGACTTGGTGCATAGCAACTTGCTGTCAAAATTTGTAGTGACTTGGGAACTTAGCGACTTGCCTTGTTATTACTTAGCAACTTAGTACTTAGCGACTTGGTTCAAGGATTATTAGCGACTTGGTTACCTTTTGTTTGTAATACGGTTTTCTCTTGATTTAGTAAAATCCCGTGAAAGAATCTATTTCCCGGTTTAATCATAGAGTTATAAAATCCCGTGTAATATTTAAACATGTCTACCAACGTACCTACAATCATCTCCACTGTTTCCGAGGATGTTCAAGCAGCTGGCTCAGATACCCGACCACCCATGCTTGACAGAACTGACTACGACTCTTGGGCTCAAAGAATCAGACTGTACTGTCTTGGAAAGGAAAATAGGGTCAACATTCTCAAATCGATTGATGAAGGACCTTATCAGATTGAGACTACAAGAGACTTAATCGATACAGTTGCAGATGGAACAATGATCTATGGAATAGACAAACCAAAGACATATGATGAGCTCAATGATAAGGAGAAAGAGATTCGATCTTGATATGGGGCTTCTAACATCGTACTTCAAGGTCTTCCAAAAGATATCTACAAGCTTATCAATCACAACAAAGCCCAAGGCAGTGTGGGATAATGTCAAGATGCTTCTTTCTGTTTCTGAATTAACTATGGAAGACAGAGAATCACAACTCTATGATGAATTTGAGCACTTCAAAATGAAACCAGATGAGAGTGTCTATGAGTATACGTGAGATTCCACAAGCTTGTTAATGACATGAGGAACATCAGAATGACTATGCCAAACATTCAGCTGAACTCAAAGTTTGTGAACAACATGAATCCCGAATGGCATAAGTTTGTCACCTCTGTAAAGCTAACCAAAGGACTGAAGAATACAAACTATGAGCAACTCTATGCCTTCTTTCTTCAGAATGAGAGACATGCTATGTTTGAAAAAAGGATTCTTGATCAGTTCAAAACTAACCAGGGAGAGACAAGCTCATCAAATGATTCAACTTCCTTCTACTCAAACATTGGAATTACCACCAAAGCATCTCAAGTTATACCCATGGGTGATGGCACTCACAAACTCATTCCCGATCCAAGATTCAAACAAGCTGATGCTGATGCAGCCGTGGGACACTTCATTACTCAACTGGCCCTTATGGTTAAACAAAACTTGACTCTCAGTCCACATACCAACAGTCTTCACACCAACAATGAGATCTGCATCCAATCTTCACAATCATGCTCTAGTGGAGGAGATGGGAAAGTTATGGTGCGACCAATTCAGAAAGACATTATGAACAAGGAAGAGGTGGAGCTGGTAGAGGTTATGCTACAAATCGAATAGGGAAGGAATGGAAACCAGGGTCCAACTAAGCCAATCAAATGTTACAAGCTGTGGAGGTGGGGACACATTGCAAGGAACCGCACATCGCCAAAACGCCCTCCAGAATCGCGAGTACTTCGGGGATAAGATGTTGCTTGTTCAAGCTCAGGATAATGGTGCAGCTTTGGATGAAGAAGAGTTGTTGTTTCTTGCTGATGGAAATGCCAAGACATATGATGCACGGATGTGGATGAGCGGCCAATTCGGGAGATAGGCCATAATCATCGTAATGCCTTTCAAGTAGCGATTGTGATGCATATGACTCTAAACGTTGATGATGAACCTCTGCACAACAATTTTCATGGCTAGCATTTCTCCAATGGTCCCTCCTAAAGTCTCATCATCATCACAAGCTGGTCCATCCAAAGACAAAATCATTTCTGAGGTATTACAACTATACGATGATACTGATGTGCAAAAGATGCATGACAAAGTACAATCAACTAAAACTATTGAGTCAAATATTGAAAATATGGGTAATATCAATGTTGTCCCATATGATCAATATGTGAAACAAAGTGAAAGTGAGGTTTTACCAAGTGATGCATCTTACGATCAACAATGACTATGTTTTTGATGAATACCTTTGCATGTGCCCCTGATGATTATGTTCTCTCTGAACTTAATGTCTATAAAGAACGAGTTGCCATTTATGAACAACGTGCTAAGTTTGAGCTAACTACTCGTGAGCAGGAGTTGGATAACCAAATGCGTACAATTATTAGAAAAGTAATTTTAGAGAAGAAGTGTTAAAACAAGAGTTAAACTCCTTACAAGAAAAGCTTTCAAAAACTGCTAAGCAAAACAAGAACTTCAAGAAAATGTTAAAGTGCTTAAGCAAGAATTTCATGCTAAGGAATCAAAACTTTTGAATGATTTTTCTAATCTAAAAACTTTGAAGAACAAGCTTGAAAATAAGTTGTACATATAAGGGAATACCATTCAATTTGCATCGTCACATGGTCACTAAGCATAGAGTTCTAAGCGATAAGCATAGTGTTCCCATAATAGATAAACCCAACCGAGATCTTAGTAGAAGTTAGCTAAAGGCTCAAAATGTAATCTATGATGGCAATGAGATTCTTAAACCTAGACAGAAACCTAGTTGCGTTGAGTGCACCGAGGAAGATAGAAAATTAGATGATGCATCTAGGGAGAAAATGAATAAGAAGCTAGAAGATCCGAATGCAAAAGAACAACATCACGATCAAACCCCATGATTACAAGAAGGAAAACTGGATCTCCTTAAACAAATTTAAGCCTCAAACGTTGTTAACACCTGAACAAGTTTTCTGGAAAAGGGACTTAGATAAGCAAAAAGCTGAAAACCTTGTTGAAACAAACCTTCCCCTTAGGAAAATGCTGCAGTGACGGTGTATCCTCCAAATACACCAATGCATGTAGTTCCTAGAACTATTGCCACTAAGAGCAAGACCTTAATCAACCAATATGTTATTCTTCAACTATTTGTCAATTTTGAGAAAACTTGTAAGAAAAGGATCACACCCATTGGGATAACTGAAGGGGAAAGGGGTTTTGAGCAAACAAAAGAATGTTATCTAACTGAGGTCATGCCTTTCTTTAAACAACTAAAAGATCATTTTGAGAGTCTTAAAAGGGGATAGATTCAGATATTAAAGGAATGGAAAAGGAATTTGATGCAATGATTGTTGAGGTTAGTGACTATGAACGAGCATTAAAATATAATGAGATTGAGAGGAAAAACTTGCATACCTTGAATGAGAATCTTATTTTTGAATGTATTGCTCAAGATGTGTTTTACACTGCTACAAACTGTTCCATTAATGCTTCTCAATTTCATGAATTATCTGTTGCTCTGAAAGTCTCCCATGATCGTGTCATTGAGCTTGAAAAGATTAATTCGAAACTTAATGAGAAAATTGATCGGGATGATCACGATAATTTGGTAAAGCATCTTTCTAAACTAGAAGTTGAACATTTTGATTTACAACTAAAATATCAACATCTTAAAGAAAATGTCAAAACCTCAAATATCAAGACATCCTCAGATGTTCCAGAGTTTGATGCAGTTTTTCAGATAAACAAACGTGACGATCCGATTCGAGCTCATTGTAACACGATCAGAAAGTTGAAAGCCCTAATCTCTCAATTAAAGGGTGAAATGAACAATGTGACTGGATCCCAAATGCCTCCTCCTTTAGATTCTCAATACTCTCAAACTTTTCATCTTCAAAACTTAGTAAATGCCTTACAAAAGGAAAACGAAAGTTTTCTAGAAGAAAATGAAAAAGTTAAACGAGACTTTAAAGAGTTATATGATTCAATGAAAGTCACTCGTGACCAAAACAACGAAAAAATAATGTCTTTAAAAAAGGAAATTGAGAATCAGAGTCGGGAAAATAGGAAAGCGGCACTTGTTTTTAATAATAATGTTGCATCAACGTCATCCTCGTGACCAATTTTGCAAATATCACTTTGTGACGGTTAAATATATTCCTCCTCATCTTAGGAATAATGAACCTGCGTTTCATGTCTATTGTGCTCACCTTAAGGATAGTCTAGAATGTCTCCGTGAGATTGTTGAAGAGGATTTCATTAATAAACCTCTTGATAGAGAAATTAGGTTTGCTTGCCTCAAGGCCAAACGATCTCAAGAGTTGCTAGAATGTGTAATTGCAACATGTCCAAAATCCTTAGGTGCAAAAGGCAAAGCTGTGATGCCTTGTTCTATGCCTAGTGCCAAGCATTCAAACCATTCTAGGCCTAGTTTTAAGAAAGTGAACATCAATGTGCCTTCTAGTAATACTGAATCCTTGCACGTCTAGTTCGGGGAAAGCAAAAGTAGATCAACCAACTAATTTTCCCATAATTCCCTCTCACAGAGTAATCAGTGACATTAAAGCAAGCGGGTCAAAGCCTCCAGGCAATATTAAGCAAGATAGGACCTCATGAGCTAAAAATGTGCATTGGAAGAGAGTAGAAGATCAACCTAGGAACTTTAAGTTTGTGTTGAATAAAACGAATCGTGTTGATTCTAGTATTAGCCATAGGCGTACTGTAATTAATTCGATTTCTAATACTATTTGCAAACCATGTAATGATGTCTGTTTGAATTCTGATGCTAATCATGATTATGGTGTGAATGCGTTGTCTAATGCTGTCAAATGCCCAGTAAAAATTGTTAATGCTAAAACTCATGCAAAGAAGGCTAAAAGGCAAAGACGAAAGATAGTTAGAAAACAGTGGAAACCCACAGGAAGAACATTTATAAAGATAGGTTATCATTGGATACCTTTTGGCCATAAGAATAATCAGTTTGCCCTCAAACTGCTAAGACTATGCCCACTAGAAAATGGATGCCTACTTGGTAGAACTATTCCCTTAAGAAGTGAACATACTTTGAATAGGTCAAATACAGACACAGACCCAGGCTGCATCTATTCCTAATGATTCCATAGCTTCTACTTCTGATAAGGATGTTTCTATTTCTAATGTGGGTGTTCCAATCACTGTTACTAACCAAGTGGAACCCATTATTTCATGGGGATCCCAAATATCCAGATTATCCATTCTTTCTGTGTTCAACTGCGGATCATTCAAATCGTTCGTGGTACTTGGACTCAGGCATGTTCCAAGCATATGACTGGATACCGGTCGTGGCTCATGAACTTCGTGAGCAAATTCATCGGGACTGTTAGATTCGGGAACAATCATTTCGGTGCTATTATGGGTTATGGAGATTATGTTGTCGGTGATAGTGTTATCTCTAGGTTATATTATGTTGAAGGTCTTGGTCATAACTTATTCTCTATTCGGATTTCAATTCTGTGATTTCTGATCTAGAAGTGGCCTTTAGAAAACATACTTGTTACGTTAGAGAACTTGATGGTAAGGAACTTTTAAGAGGAACACGTGGCTCAAATCTATACACCATCTCTATCGAAGATATGATGAAGTCCTCTCCAATTTGTTTATTGTCAAAGGCTTCAAAAACCAAATCATGGTTATGGCATCGTCGTCTCAATCACTTGAACTTCGGCACCATCACTGATCTCTCCAGAAAAGACTTAGTTGTAGGGTTACCTAGACTAAAGTATGAAAAGGATCATCTTTGTTCAGCATGTCAATTGGGAAAAAGCAAGAAGTATGCCCACAAACCTAAACCGAAAAACTCTCGCATCGAAGTTCTTCATACAATTCACATGGATTTATGTGGACCCATGAGAGTGCAGAATATCTTTTGGAAGAAATACGTGTTAGTTGTGGTTGATGATTACTCTCGATTCACCTGGGTTAAGTTCCTAAAGACAAAGGATGAAACTCCAGAGATCATCATCAAACTTATCAAACAGCTTGCAGGTTCGACTTAACAAAACTGCCGGAGAATCAACCGAACAGATAATGGAACTGAGTTTGTTAATAAACAACTTAGTGAGCTTTATGAAAGTGTTGGAATCAGTCATCAAAGAAGTGTTCCACGAACTCCTCAACAGAACGGTGTAGTTGAAAGACTAAATCGAACTCTTGTGGAAGCCGCAAGAACAATGCTGATTTACTCAAAGGTTCCAATGTTTCTATGGGCTGAAGCCATTGCCACTACTTGCTACACTCAAAATCAGTTCCTTAATTCACTGCTCATGGAAAAACTCCATATGAACTTGTCCACAATAGAAAACCTAATCTCTCATTCCTTAGTGTGTTTGGTGCATTGTGTTATCCAACTAATGATGGTCAAGACTTAGGTAAACTAAGAGCAAAGGCGGATATTGGAGTTTTTGTTGGTTATGCACCAAACAAGAAGGGTTACCGAATCTACAACAAGAGAACCCGAAATATCATGGAAATAATTCACGTTACGTTCGATGAGCTGACCGGTCAAATGGCTCCTAGACAATCCAGTTCTAGACCCGCATTTCAAAACAGTCCCATTGGTTCATCTCTTGTACCAAACTTTCCAGCAACTCCATATGTACCTCCATCCGAAGATGATTTAAAGAAATAATTTGATCCAATGTTTGATGAACACTATGAACCAAGTGCTGATGAAATGTCAATTCCACCAACAGAGGCTGCTCCTATCCCCGTGAATGAAGTCAACCCTTCAGTCTCATCAACAAATCATCAATCATCAAATGTACATCATGGAATTGTGTCTGGCATCAATGAAGAAGTTAATCCCTTTGCTACTCACGAAGATGCTCCATTTGAAAATATCTTTGCTCCTGAATCATCATCAGAACCTTCCTCATCAGGAGATATCGACTCTGTTACTTCAGTTCCACAACAACAACCACATGAACACCTTAGAAAATGGACACATGATCACCCATTGGACAACATCATTGGAAACCCCTCTCGCCCAGTATCCACACGGAAACAACTTGCAACTGATGCCTTATGGTGCTTCTACAGCTCCGTACTCTCTAAGGTCGAACCAAAAGACATTAAAACTGCCATGAATGAAGACTGCTAGTTCAATGCCATGCAAAAAGAAATTCATGAGTTTGATCGACTTGATGTATGAGAATTAGTACCTGCTCTATATTGTGCTATGATCATTGCTCTAAAATGGATCTTCAAAGTGAAACTTGATGAGCATGGTGATGTCTTAAAGAACAAGGCTCGATTGGTTGCAAAAGGATACCGTCAGAGGAGGGTATTGACTTTGAAGAATCATTTGCTCCAGTTGCTCGTATTGAAGCAATTAGAATCTTCTTGGCTAATCTTTGCTAGCAAGAATATGGTTGTGTATCAGATGGATGTTAAAACCACCTTTCTTAATGGAGATTTGAAAGAGGTGGTTTACGCGTCAGCCAGGAGGGTTTTGTGAATCCAGAGCATCCTAATCATGTCCATCGCTTGAAAAAGTCTCTTTACGGTTTAAAGCAAGCTCCTAGAGCATGGTATGATATGTTGTCAAAGTTTCTTCTATCCACTGGATTCAGCAAAGGAGCAGTTGATCCTACATTGTTACACCGGAAGTCGGGGCAAACATTTAATTCACGTTCAAATTTATGTTGATGATATTATCTTTGCCTCGACTGACCCCAATGAACGTGATCATTTTTCAAATGAAATGGGTTCCAAATTTTAAATGTCAATGATGGGATAAATGTCATTTTTCTTGGGATTACAAATTTCACAAAGTCCCAGAGGCATTTTCATAAATCAATCTAAATATGCAAATGAGATTTTAAAGAAATTTGGATTTGTATCATGTGACACCGTTGACACTCCCATGATTGAACGTACTAAAATGGATGAGGACCACTCAGGGATCATGATAGATCAAAAGAAATATCAAAGTATGATTGGATCCCTGATGTACCTCACAGCTATGACAGACCAGACATCTTGTTCATTTGTGTGCATGTGTGCTAGATATCACGCTAAGCCTACTAAAAAGCACCTTGAAGCGGTTAAACGGGTCTTTCGGTATCTCCAAGGAACCATCAATATGGGACTATGGTACCCGAAGGACACCGGTATGTCACTAACAGCCTATGCAGATGCTTATAGTGCACTAATAGATGGATATTGTTTACGTGGTGAATTAGATGAGGCAAAGAAATTTGTTGATAGCATGGTGGAGAAGGAGCTTAGGCCAAACATCTTCACCTATAACAACTTGATAAATGGATACTGCAAGAAAAAACAAATCGATGAGGCCATGAATATATTTTGAGAAATCTCAGACAAAGGTTTGATTCCTAATGTTTGTACTTAAAACACAGTGTTGCAAGGTTTGTTTCAATTGGAGAATCCTACAGCTGCAAGAGATCTCTTTAATGAGATGCAAGCCAAGGGTGTGACTCCAGATGTATTTACTTATAGGATAATGTTAAACGGAATGTGCAAAAACTCTGAGTGTTCTGACGCATTGGCTCTCTTCCGTTCTCTGGAAAACAATGAATTGATGAAAAATATATGCTTGTATACTACCCTGATTGATGGTTTTAGCAAATGTGGGAAGCATAACATGGCAATGGATTTGTTTGATGAACTCTTGTTAAAAGGATTGAAACCACATATGAAGACATATAGCGTGGTGATACGTGTGCATTACCGAGAAGGGTTATTTAGTAAAGCTAAAGAATTACTTCATAAAATGGAAGAAAATGGTTGTTTGCTGAATAGTTTCACATACAATGTTATTATTAGAGAGTTGTTGAAGAAAAACGAGTGTCAAGAGGCAGAAAATTTTCTTGAAGAAATGATCAACCGAGGTTTTGTGCCTGATTAAATTATCATTCTGAAGCTAAAAGATGTAGAAAGAAAAGAGGGTGGAATACGTGATTTAAAATCTCGTATCATTTCTTGAACTTGTTAAATTATATCAAGGTTCATTATGTATGGGAGTCTTATTCTAGTTTCTTTTATGTGTTGGTTGAACATTAAAGTCTCCTCTCCGGACTTTAATTGGGAAATAACACACTTTTCATGTAGACATTAGTGATATGAAATGTAAAAGGACCTTGTTGAACATAATTTCAACACTTTTTGAATTGGTTGAATTATATAAGAGATATAGCTTAGAGCAAAAAAAATATATTATACCTGCCCATATATTAGAGGGAAAAAGATTGGTTCTAATCACCCACGAGTCTAATGTCGCAAGACTCAAAATGTGTTTTCTTCAAGTATCAAATTAAGTATTATTATGGAATGTATAAAGCTTCAACTTAAGTATTAGCTAGAGTTAAACAATATCCTTAAGGCATCCATTTTGGTTAATATTTATAAGGATTTAAAAAATAAATATCTCATGCCACATCCATATTTTATAAACATTTTGGGTTTAATAAAGTTATTTCCATTATGATACAAATATTTTAAAGCTTTGTGATTGTTTCACATAAAACATGCATTAAATATCTTGATTCTTGTGACTATGAAGAGGTTCAAGGTTTAGGACCTTTTGCATGACATATAGCCATGATATGAAGATCCACTATAGTTGAAATAAACATAAACATTTTCAACAATTATAAACTTATTCTTGAACTTCCGATAGTAGATGCTCTTAAAGGCTTAAAGTATCAAAGGAATGGGATGTTGATTTATTAGCTCAGATGGTAAAGTGAAGAAGCTGATGTGATATGAATGTGATGTGGTTTGTGGAAGGCTTCTTTGTCTTTAGAGCGGTTTAGAGTAGTGTTTACTTAACCAATCAAATGATGGTTTAGCGAACAACAACATATGGAAATGATAGTTTAGTGAGAAATAATTATATTTAAGGTCGAGTATATTAATTAGACCCCAAGACTGCATTTAATACCGCCGCCTCGCTTTATCTCTCTACAATCAACTTCATTGCCAGCTTAGTATAATAAGACAACCAACTTCACTATCAAAATATACCCCACTTAAACACATATGCATCCAACCAAAATCAAAATCACACACAAACACAAAACCAAGATTGGTTGCCTGCATGACCGAGTTGGTTTTTTTATGTTGAAGATGCGTGCTCATGGGCACCCTAATAGGATAAAACGTCATGCAATCGCCACTTGGACAAAGAACACGTCTTCTTTGTGCAATTACACATGGTCTAATTGGTTGAGGAGTGTAGTGAATTCATGTTCTTAAAATATGTGTTTTTTCTCGAGACAATAATTTTAGCTTACTTTCGGATGAAAATATAAAAAACTAAAAATTATGACATATTTTAGCTTAATTTTTGTTTCTCGAGACAAAATGAAGTGTGCTTGGGAAGAGCTTGATAATGTGAATGCGTTACCAACTATTGTTGTGACTCTGTAAATTACCATGTTCTTTAATGCGTTGAATCAACAAAAAGAGGAACAAAGACTTTTTCAGTTTCTTAATGGTCTTGATGATCATTACAAAGAACTTGAGAACCCACTTATTGTTGATGGTTCCCTGACCTATTGTTGAGAATGTATATTCTATCTTGCAGCAAGAGGATTCTTAGAAGGTGTTGTTTAGATCAAGTTCTTTTTAGTCTACTACTTTATATATCAAAAGAGTTGTTAAAGACAAGTGCACTATTTGTGGTTTTAAATGGCATCCTCCTGAAAAGTGTTGGGAGAAGGCGGATATCCTGCATGGCACCCTAAGTCAAGATTGAATGCTAACAAGTTGTTGAAGCCAAATGGTCAAAAAAAGAATCAAGTTGCTCCAAAGACAGTTTCACATGTGGAAAGTGGTAATATCAGTTTCACATCTCAGCAGTTTGAACAACGTTTGAGGAATGTGAGAAGTGATGCTGATGCAGATGATGTATTTGGTCATCAGTTTGCAGCAGGTATAACATGTCTTAATAGTCAAATAGATATGCTAGATTTGCTTGAGGACTGGATATATGATATTGGTGCTAGTGACCATACGACACCTGAAAATGACCAAATTTTTTTATCCATATTTGCTAAAAATAAAGCCACAAATTAAACTTCCAAAATGGAAATATTTCTGTTATCTCAGATGTGGGAAAAGTTAAACTGAAAAATGGATTGATGCTTAAAGATGTTCTGGTAGTTCCATCTTTCAAGTTTCATTTGTTATCTAGTCCCAAAATTGACAGAAGATGCCCAGTGTGTAGTGTCATTTTATCCTCATTTCTGTGTTGTTTAGGAATTACCAACCAAGAAGGTGAGGGGACTAGGTAAAAAGAGAGATGGCTTGTATCATCTAGTGAATGTGACTCTTGAGGAAGTTGATAGTGTTTTTACTTCATTAATTACTGCTACTCTTGGTAAACTAGTTATGTCTATTATAAGTCATTCAGTTTCTATTAATAGAGACTCATTTAGATTGTGGCATCATAGACTTGGGCATGTTTCTAATTCAAAGTTGCTAGATATGAAAGATTTTCCAGTGCAGCTATCAAAGTCTAATGTGGATACTTGTTTGTCTTGTCCAATGGCTGAATTTCTAAGTTACCATATCCTTCAAGACTTCTCATAAGTCTAATGTATTTGAACCGATACATTGATGTTTGGGGGCCATATAGAGTACCTACTTGTGGCAAATTTTGGTATTTCTTGACTATTGTAGATGATTGCAGTAGAGTAACTTGGACTTATTTGTTGGTTAATAAATTAGATAGTTTTATGGCTTTAAAATCCTTTCTGGACTATGTGTCTAACCAGTTTGAAAAAAGCCAAAACGGCGAAGTTCTAATAATGCTTTGGAGTTTGTAAAAGGAGATGTGGAACTTAACTGTCTAAACTAGGCTTTGTTCATCAAACCTCGTGTCGCAGTGCCACAACAAAATTTGTAGTAGAAAGGAAACACAATTATATTCTTGACAGTGCTAGAGCTTCAAGACTACACTCCCATTTTCCTTTGAAATTTTGGAGAGATTTTGTTACAACTTCAACCTATCTTACATATGCTTTTTCTATACTTGATGATAAAACTCCATATGAGGTGTTGTTAAAAAAAGAAGCCAACATATGATCATTTGAGGATGTTAGGATGTTTTGCAAGAGGAGTAATCCTTCTAGAAACACTGCTAAATTTGAGCCTAGAGGAGTTTCATGTGTTTTCTTATTCTAGTCAGCAAAAGGGTTATAAGTTCTACAACTTGATTACTCATACATCATTTGGTTCTAGAGATGTGTTTTATGAGCATATTTTTCCTTATTCTCGCACAAAGTATCAGCAGTTCTTGTCACAACTTCCTACTACTCTACCTTGTCATTTTGGTCATGCTGTTGTTTTGGATGATGAAGTGTTGTATAATATGCAACGCAAAAAAACTAATTCTATCCCTGCACAGTCTACAACCAACCCTGCATAGTTTGCAACCTCTATTTCTAATACAACACCACAACCAAATATACCATCCTCTTTCACTCCAACTCATGAAATGCCGATTAAGAGGTCTACTAGGACTTCTACCTTGCCTACTAAGCTGAAGGATTATGTTTTACCCCATATTCCCAGAGCTAAACAGGTGAGCTAAACACCTTTTTTGCCAAATTTTCAAGATTTTGTAAAAGCTTTGATAGCACGTAGGATCCGCCAGTTCATGAAGCAGTTGAAAGATCTTGGTTATTGTCAAGCCATGGATTCTGAGTTGAATGCTTTGGATGGAAATGGTACTTGGGAAGTAACCGAACTACCACCGGGAAAGAAGGCTATTGGCAGTCATTGGATTTTTGAAACCAAACTCAAAGCAGATGGTACTGTGGAAAGAAAAAAATGCAATATTAGTAGTTCAAGGGAATAGACAAAGGTACGGTGTAGATTATCAAGAGACCTTTGCTCCTATTGCTAAAATGGTTACAGTGAGATCTTTTTTAGCTGTTGTAGCTTTAAAGGATTGGTACACATGTCAAATGGATGTGTCCAATGTCTTTTTACATGGAGATTTGGAAGGATAAGTCTACATGAAAGTTCCTTTGGGATATTCAGGTAAGGGGGAGTCTGTGCAGAAAAGTATTGTTCAATTGCTTAGTCAAACATCATCTAAGATACATTAATTTGTCACTAAATCAAGGAATTCTCTTAGCTAAGGATTCTGCAGTTCAACTTAAAGCCTATTCTGACTCAGATTGGGCAAGTGTCCCTTTTACGAAGATCAACTATCGGTTATTGTGTGTTGGGGAGATTCACCACTATCTTGGAAGTCTAAGAAACAAGCAGATTAGCAAGATCCTCAGAATAGAGTATAAAGCCATGGCTCTTACCTGCTATGAAGTTAGTTGGCTAGTTTACTTGCTTAAAGATTTAGGGATAAAAGATTTGTACCAATAGACTTGTATTGTGACAACCAAGCAACTCTTTACATAGCTGCAAACCCTGTTTCCATGATAGAACAAAACATATTGAAGTGGATCGTCATTATGTTAGAGATCAGTTGAAGGAAGGATTGATTAACCCCACATATGTTAATACCAAAGCTCGGCAAGGCAAATGTTTTCACAAAGTAGGGATTGTAGATCAAAAAATCAGTTGTGTCCAAGTTGGGGTGTGTTCCACTCTCTCACCTACTGAGGTAGTAAAAGGATGAGGGACTCATATTAGAGTAGTACTAACGTAGAGGGACTCATATTGTAAATAGTTTGTAGCCGATTACCATTTGACCACTGTTGACCGATTTGCACAAATCAAAAAGGTTGGTAGCCGATTACCGTTTAGACGGTGATAATCGGCCTTGTAAACTTTTTTTGCAATAATCGCATGTAATAAATGTTTGTCATGCTTAAAACTTAGGCTGTGTTTGGCGTAGGGGGCTTATGGAGCTTAAATTTCAAAAGCCCCCTATAAGCCTCGTTTGGCGTAGAGGCTTATAGAGGGGCTTTTGAAATTATAAGCCCAAGTCCCAGCCATAAGCCCCAGCCTTAAAAAATGAGGCTAAAATTTTTATAAGCCCCAAATATAAGCCCTGTTGCTATCAAATTACTTAGTTACCCACAAAAATATATAATATATACATATATTAATTTAATAATATGTCATTTTTAGTAATTTTACAATAATAAGCCCCAACTTAAACTAATTTGCCAAACAATTTATGAAATAAAAATTCTAGGGCTTGTAATTAAGCCTCAAATTTCGTACCCCCTTTAAGTAAACATACCCTTGTATCTAAAGATAAATCTAACAATATAAATGACACGGGTGGCAATATTAAAATTGAATCCGTGAAAAAGTAAAATGCATACGACACATGAAGTGACAGAATGAAATAGTCATGTTTTCTGGGATATAGGTTTCTGGGCCATTAGAGTATACTACCCAAACATCCCATATAAAAAATGCTGGGTTTTATCTCCCACATCAAATCAATTACCCTTGTGGTCATAACAGTTCTGATCCTATGTGGTTATCTCCCACATCAAATCAATTCGCCCTGTAGTGCATAACAAATTCGTCATTGTATGGTGATAAAAGTTAAGTTAAGATCGCACTATTGTTGTTGTGTGGACTAAACCCATTTAATACATTAACAATTTTATTTTAATAAAGAACGGTAGACTTTGCCTTTGTCTAATTGGTCTAGTGATTGCGTCCCCAAGAATTTTAAGTTTTTTGTAAAATTTATAAATATTTTTTTTATATAAATTTATAAGTATTTTTTCAAATATAAATTTATAAATATTTTTTATTTTTTAATATAAATTTCATAAATATTCTATTTAAAAGTTTATAAAAATTTTTATAAAAAAGGTTTATAAAAAATTTATAAAAAAAGCTTATAAAAAGTTTATAAAAAAAGTTTACAAAAAGTTTATAAAAAAAGTTTATAAAAAATTTATAAGAAATTTATAAAAATTTTATAAAAAAGGTTTATAAAAAATTTATAAAAAAAGTTTATAAAAAGTTTATAAAAAAAGTTTATAAAAAAATTATAAGAAATTTATAAAAAAATTTATAAAAAAGGTTTATAAAAAATTTATAAAAAAAGTTTAAAAAAAGTTTATAAAAAAAAGTTTATAAAAAGTTTATAAAAAATTTATAAGAAATTTATAAAAAAAGGTTTATAAAAAATTTATAAAAAAAGTTTATAAAAAAAAGTTTATAAAAAGTTTATAAAAAAAGTTTATAAAAAATTTATAAGAAATTTATAAAAAAGGTTTATAAAAAATTTATAAAAAATTTATAAAAAAAGTTTATAAAAAGTTTATAAAAAAACATTTGTTGTTGTACTTGTTTAATGTTTTAATGTGTAATGTTTTATTGTTATTGTTTAATTAAATGAAAACAAATACACAATTAAAAAAACATAACGTAAAATAAATACCATATAAAACACTATATCATTAAATACACTATACAGGAGGCACTTTATTTTATACTCAAAAATCTTCCATATTATAAGGATAAATCTCCACCTTCCATTTAGTTTGATCTAATGGTGGAGATTAACCTAAGATTTAATATGTCTAAACCTAAGTCCATGTTTTTTTTTCTTTTCTTTTATCTTTTTTATTTATTTTCTCTTATTTGTATTTTTATTTTTTTAATCACTTTTTTTAATTTCACGCTTTTTTTCTTCTTTTTTTTTTTTTTTTTTTCCGCTACGCCATACGCTTTTGTCCGCTTCTTCCGCTTAACGCTGCCCTGATTTCATACGTTTTCTTACGTTATCCGTTTTCATACGCTACCGTTTTCTTTACGTTTTGTCTCTGTTTTCATACGTTTTCGTCGCTTTTCTTTACGTTTTCGTCCTGTTTTCTTTACGCTGGTCCGCTGGCAGTTTTCTTACTTTTTCGCCTGTTTTCATACGCTTTACTTTCGCCCGCTTTCATACTTTTTACAGTCTTGTTATTTAAACTGTTTTTACGTTTTCGTCCGTTTTCTTACGTTTTCTGTTTTCTTACATTTTCGGCCCTCCGCTTTACATACGTTTTGTCCGCTTTCTTGGCGCGTTTTCACTGTTTTCACGCTTTCTCCGCCTTTTCTCTGTTTTCCCCGTTTTCTTACGTTTCCGTGCGTTTTCATACCGCCGTCCATTTCATACTTTTTAGTCCGTTTTCTTACGTTTTTGTCCGTTTTCATACGTTTTCGTCCGTTTTTACGTTTTACCGTTTTCTTACATTGTCACCGTTTTCCTATGTTTTCATTCGCTTTCCGCTTTTCTTACGCTTTTATCCTTTTCATACCTTTTGTCTGTTTTCTTACATTTCGTCGTTTTCTTACGTTTTTGTCCGTCAAGCTTTCACGCTTTCATCGCTTTCATAGGTTTATAACGCCGTTGAAGTTTTATCCTGTTTTGTGACGTTTCGTCACGGACGTTTGTCCGTTACCGCCATCCTTATCCGCTTTTTATTTTAAAGCCGCCCCGTTTTCAGACGCTTTTCCGCTTACACGCTCATTTTTTATACGTTTTTGTCCGTTTTCATACGTTTTCATCCATTTTTTGCAGTTTTTATACGTTTTCGTCTATTTTCATATGTTTTCATGCTTATTATTAAACTTTATTATATTACATGTCTAATATCAATTGTGATATTTATAATAAAAAAGTTAATGTCTAATATCACTTGTGATATTTCATAAACAAACAAGTATGTTTTTTAACCTTTAATATCACCTGAGATATTTCATTTCTCTTTATATTTGTATATATTATCACCTATGTGTTTTCTAATATTTTTATAATTTCCAGTTACAAGATAGTTTTTGTGCCTTTCATCGCAATTGACAAAGGTATTTTTTTAATGCAACCAATGTTATCTATCACTTGTGATATTATACTCTAAGTAGAAATAAAAGGGTTAAACTCTCTTTAGGTGAATTCTTATTTTGTTCAACAAAATGTTAATTTAATGCAACACTTGTTTGATTTTGAGAATATGTCAAATCTCTATTTTCATAGTTTGCTTCATTTTTATTCATTTTGATATTTTTATGTGAACTTATTTATCTCTTGTGATATAACATCTGTAAGAAAGAAAGAAGTATTACACTCTTCATCATATATGGGTTATCAGTTGTGATACTCAACTAAGAATGTGAAATATTAAATTCATACCAAATGTGATAAGAATTTAGTATTTTACCAAGTATATATGAAAGAAATGATAATAAACATCACTTATTATATTACTGTGATGATTCTGTTCATTTTTTTTATTTATGTTTTTGAAAATATTTAGGAAGATTTTTGTGTTTTATGATAATATGAAATATTAGAAAATGTGAATCGAAAACAAAAGATGTTATAGGTGTTAGACTTGTGGTATTTTTTCATTTAATGGATACACTTGCATGTTTCGATAGGTTTTATAAGCGAATTTAAAAATATCTAGTTGAATCACAAATTAAAGTAAAAGTTATGGTGAAGAAAGCACACATCTTTTTATATACAAATGAGTAATAAACACCGTGATATCACACATGATATCACGGTGATATCACATTATGATATCAAAGGTGATATCACCTCACTTGTGATCTCTGTAAAAATCTCTAGCGGCCATTAATCATCGCATAATCGCTGACGCCACAAAGCGCTTGATTTATCATAATCGCCTATTTAATCGGTTTGTCGAATACGCTAAAAATTGGTCAAAAACCGATTTATTGACAAAATCGGTCTAATCGGATTAATCGAACAAAATTGCTTAAAAATAACAAAATCACTTAAAAATCGGTCAAAAATCGCTAAAACCGGTCAAAACCCATTAATCGAATCAAAGATCGCTAAAATGGTCAAATGACCAAGTAATATCTATGTTTGACTTTGAACTTTGAAGAATTATGTATTATGTTTATATCTGAACACTTGAAATATTTGAACTTTGATGCACTATGCTTATCCTTTACATATAATATAATATAATATCTAATTAAAATTTTGTGCATAAAAATTCTAATCCAGATTAATCCCCTCTTTAACCGATTAATCGCTAGGCCCTACCTTACCGCTTCACTAGCTTGCTTTTACAACCTGCTTGTGATATCACAGGTGATATCACAAGTGATATAAACTATGATATCATTATGCTATCACCGTAATATCACACATGATATCAACGGTGTTATCACACACTGATATCATCGTGTGATATCACAAGTGAGGATATCACCGTGATATCACAAGGGTTTGCTTCCTCAGTTGTTTTATAAAGATGTGTGCTATCTTCAACCATAGCTTATTTAGTTTGCTTATTCAACCATATATATTTACAAATCCCGCTATAAAACCTATCGAAACACGTGCACAATGTAGCCAATAAATAGAAAAATCCACCACAAGTTCAAAAAAAGTATCATAACATCTCTTGTTTTCTGTTGAACAACTTTTCTAATATTTCATAATATCATAAAACACAAAAATCTTCCTAAATATTTTCAAAAACACAACCATCATATTCTTAGTTGAGTATCACAACTGATAACACATACATGATGAAGAATGTAATACTTTTCATCTTCCTTACAGTGTTATATCACAAGAGATAAATAAGTGTCACTTACAAATATCAAAATGAAAACGTATGAAAACGGACAAAAACGTATAAAATCAAAAGAACGTATTTAAACGGACAAAAACGTCGAAAATGGACAAAACGTGATAAAAGCATACAAAAACATATAAAAATGGATGAAACAGATCTAAACTTATAAAAGCGGATGAAAACGTTTGAAAACAGACGAAAACGTCCAAAAATGGATGAAAACGTAGAAAAACGGATGAAAAGGTATGAAAACGTTCAAAACTAATTGGAAACGATAAAAACGTACGAAAATACATGAAAACGTGAAACGTAGGAGAAAACGTCTAAAACTGACGAAAATACATGAAAACCTAAAAAGCGACAAAATGTATGAAAATAATAAAATGGCTTAAAACGTAAGAAAAGAACGAAACGTAAGAAAACGACAAAAACGTATAAAAGCGTAAAAACACGCCTCAAAATGGTCAAAAACGAAGAAACGGACGCAAAACGTGAAACGTAACGAAAACGTAAGAAAATGGGAAAAACGTATGAAAACAAAACGAAACGTAAGAAAACAGCAGGCAAACGACGTAAGCGGGCTAAACGTAAGAAAACAGACGAAAACGTATGAAAACAGACGAAAACGTATAAAAACGGACGAAAATGTCTAAAACTGGACGAAACGTAAAAACGGACGAAAACGTGTGAAAACGGACAAAAACGTCTAAAAACAGACGAAAACTTATGTAAACGTATGAAAACGTACAAAAAGTAATATAAAACGCCGAAAACGGATGTAAACGCACTAAAATGGATTGAAAACAGACAAAAACGCTGAAATCGTAATTGAAAACGTAAAAAGGACAAAACATATGAACACGGACGAAACTTATAAAAACGTAACGAAAAATATGGATGTGAAAACGTATGAAAGAGGAAAAAAAAAAAAAAACTTGAATAAAAAAACGTGAACTTAAAGTTTATATAAAAAATAGACATGAATTTAAAATGAACGTAATTCCAAAAAGAAAAAAAGAAAAAGTTAATAAATAAGAAATATAAAAGACAAAGAAAAGTGAAAAAAAAACATTGGCTTAGGTTTTCATGTTAAATCTTAGTTTATCCTCACCATTAGATCATACTAGATGGATGGTGAGGATTTGTCCCTTGGTAAGCACCAAAATAAGAGTAAGCATTTGAAAATTCCTCTACTATACATATAAAAACACTACACTAATAAATACACTATACATATACTTAAACACTACACAATTAAAAAAAAATACAGTCGCCGCATGTGGGAGGACCCACAGGCTATGGGGTGCATAGGTAGGATTTTTTTGGAGTGTTTGAGTAGGCTTGCCCTTGGATGTATCACATTAAACATGTTTGACATTCTATTTTAGGACTTATTTAAAGGTGTTTCTCTGAGTTTAATTTGAAGTGGTTATTTGTAAATGGTGTTTGATCTGGCAATGATGTTCAAAATGATGTGCTCAAGACGTTCTCATAACTACAACACCTTTCTTCTCATTTCGCATCGTCAGTCACCACGTGATTACTCTACAACTTCAACCCACCCTTTGATTCAAACAACCCGTTCTGATTCTCAAAAGATTACTGATGCACTCAACATGTTTGATGAAATGCTTCACAGAAAACCTCCACCTTCCATCATTGAACACCAACAAGCTCATTACTCCAATTGTAAAGATGAAACATTATACAACTGCTCTTTCTCTTTTTAACCAAATTCATTTAATGGGTATTCCTGGCAATATTTATACAATGAGCATCTCTATCAACTGTTATTGCCGCCTTAAGCAAGTCAATTATGGTTTTGCCTTATTAGCCACCATCTCTGGGTCATCCTGCCAATGTCGCCACCTATAAAGCACTCTCGTTAATGGCCTTGTTTCGCCGGGATCGTTTTCGTGTTGAGTTATTTAAGAAACTCATTAGACAGAAAATTTGTGAGCCTGATCAATATATGTATGGAATCATCATTAATGGGATTTGTAAAGTAGGTTATACTAGCAAGGCCCTTGAGTTGCTCAGGTTTATGGAAAATGGACCATGTAAACCGTGGGTGGCTCAGTACAATATAATCATCGATAGCCTCTGCAAAGACAGAATGGTCGATGATGCACTACAGCTCTTTGCTGAGATGACTCAAAAAGGCGTCCATGCTAATGTTATCACTTATACCTCTTTGATTCATGGTCTATGTAACTTTGGTAGAGAGAGCGAGGCTGCTAGAATGTTGATAGATATGGAGGAGAAAGGTATCCCTGCAGATTTACATACATATACGATCTTGGTGGATGCATTTTGCAAGAAAGGATCTGTAAAAGATGCCGAGCTTGCTGTTCAAACAATGGAACGTAGAGGTCTACATCCGAATGTATTCACTTATAATGCACTAATTGATGGATACTGTTTGCGTGGTGAAATAGATGAAGCAAAGAAAGTTGTTGATCGCATGGCTGAGAAGGGGCTTATGCCCGACATAGTCACCTATAACAGCTTGATAAATGGATATTGCAAAAAGAGGAGAATCAAGGAGGCCATGAAACTATTTCGAGAAATCTCAAACAAGGGTTTGTTTCCTGATGTTTTTACTTACAGCAGTATGATGCAAGGTTTGTTTGAAACGAAGAATCCCGTAGCCGCTACACAACTTTTCAATGAGATGCTAGCCAAGGGTTTGAATCCAAATATACTTACTTATGGTATTTTATTAAACGGAATGTGCAACAACTCCGAGTGTTCTGACGCATTGGCTCTCTTCCGTTCTCTGGAAAACAATGAATCGATGATAGATATAAGCTTCTATAATATCCTGATTGATGGTTTTAGTAAATGTGGGAAGCTAAATATGGCAATGGAGCTGTTTGATGAACTCTTATTGAAAGGATTGAAACTGAATGTTAGGACGTACACAGTGATGATACTGGTGTATTGTCAAAATGGGTCATTTAATAAAGCTATGGAATTGCTTAAAAAGATGGAAGAGAATGGTTGCTTGCCAACTAGCGTCACATACAACGTTATTGTTCAAGAGTTCTTGAAAAAGAACGAGTGTCAAGAGGCAGAGATTCTTCTGGAAGAAATGATCGGCCGAGGCTTCATGCCTGATTATGCTACCTTTTCAATGTTGCTACCCCTAATCCCAAACGTAGGACAAGATTCTCGTTTTCGGAATATCATTCAGAAGCTAAAAGATGTAGAAAGAAAAGACGGTGGAATACGTGATTTAAAATCTCGTATCGTTTCTTGAACTTGTTAAATTATATCAAGGTTCATTATGTATGGGAGTCTTATTCTAGTTTCTTTTATCAGTTTATGTGTTGGTTGAACATTAATCCGCTCCGGACTTTAAATTGTGAAATATCACACTTTTCATGTAGACCTTAGTGATATGAATTGTAAAAGGACATTGTTGAACATAAATTCAACACTTTTCGAATTGATAGCTTAGAGCAAAAAAGTATACTATATACCTGCCCATATATTAAAGGGTAAATGATATTGGTGCTAGTGACCATACGACACCTGAAAATGACCAAAATTTTTTTATCCATATTTGCTAAAAATAAAGCCACAAATTAAACTTCCAAAATGGAAATATTTCTGTTATCTCAGATGTGGGAAAAGTTAAACTGAAAAATGGATTGATGCTTAAAGATGTTCTGGTAGTTCCATCTTTCAAGTTTCATTTGTTATCTAGTCCCAAAATTGACAGAAGATGCCCAGTGTGTAGTGTCATTTTATCCTCATTTCTGTGTTGTTTAGGAATTACCAACCAAGAAGGTGAGGGGACTAGGTAAAAAGAGAGATGGCTTGTATCATCTAAGGAATGTGACTCTTGAGGAAGTTGATAGTGTTTTTACTTCATTAATTACTGCTACTCTTGGTAAACTAGTTATGTCTATTGTAAGTCATTCAGTTTCTGTTAATAGAGACTCATTTAGATTGTGGCATCATAGACTTGGGCATGTTTCTAATTCAAAGTTGCAGTATATGAAAGATTTTCCAGTGTCAGTATCAAAGTCTAATGTGGATACTTGTTTGTCTTGTCCAATGGCTGAATTTCTAAGTTACCATATCCTTTCAGTACTTCTCATAAGTCTAATGTATTTGAACTGATTTACATTGATGTTTGGGGGCCATATAGAGTACCTACTTGTGGCAAATTTTGGTATTTCTTGACTATTGTAGATGATTGCAGTAGAGTAACTTGGACTTATTTGTTGGTTAATAAATTAGATAGTTTTATGGCTTTAAAATCCTTTCTGGACTATGTGTCTAACCAGTTTGAAAAAAGCGTCAAAACGGCGAGTTCTAATAATGCTTTGGAGTTTGTAAAAGGAGATGTGGAACTTAACTGTCTAAACTAGGCATTGTTCATCAAACCTCGTGTGCCGACAGGCCACAACAAAATTGTAGAGTAGAAAGGAAACACAATTATATTCTTGACAGTGCTAGAGCTTCAAGACTACACTCCCATTTTCCTTTGAAATTTTGGAGAGATTTTGTTACAACTTCAACCTATCTGATTAATATGCTTCTTTTTCTATACTTGATGATAAAACTCCATATGAGGTGTTGTTAAAAAAAGAAGCCAACATATGATCATTTGAGGATGTTAGGATGTTTTGCAGTAGTGAGTAATCCTTCTAGAAACACTGCTAAATTTGAGCCTAGAGGAGTTTCATGTGTTTTTCTTGTTATTCTAGTCAGCAAAACGGTTATAAGTTCTACAACTTGATTACTCATACATCATTTGGTTCTAGAGATCTGTTTTATGAGCATATTTTTCCTTATTCTGCACAAAGTATTCAGCAGTTCTTGTCACAACTTCCTACTACTCTACCTTGTCATTTTGGTCATGCTGTTGTTTTGGATGATGAAGTGTTGTATAATATGCAACGCAAAAAAACTAATTCTATCCCTGCACAGTCTACAACCAACCCTGCATAGTTTGCAACCTCTATTTCTAATACAACACCACAACCAAATATACCATCCTCTTTCACTCCAACTCATGAAATGCCGATTAGGAGGTCTACTAGGACTTCTACCTTGCCTACTAAGCTGAAGGATTATGTTTTACCCCATATTCCCAGAGCTAAACAGGTGAGCTAAACACCTTTTTTGCCAAATTTTCAAGATTTTGTAAAAGCTTTGATAGCACAGAAGGATCCAGTTTCAGTTCATGAAGCAGTGAAAGATCCTGGTTATTGTCAAGCCATGGATTCTGAGTTGAATGCTTTGGATGAAAATGGTACTTGGGAAGTAACTGAACTACCACCAGGAAAGAAGGCTATTGGCAGTCATTGGATTTTTGAAACCAAACTCAAAGCAGATGGTATTGTGGAAAGAAAAAAGGCAATATTAGTAGTTCAAGGGAATAGACAAAGGTACGGTGTAGATTATCAAGAGACCTTTGCTCCTATTGCTAAAATGGTTACAGTGAGATCTTTTTTAGCTGTTGTAGCTTTAAAGGATTGGTACACATGTCAAATGGATGTGTCCAATGTCTTTTTACATGGAGATTTGGAAGGATAAGTCTACATGAAAGTTCCTTTGGGATATTCAGGTAAGGGGGAGTCTGTGCAGAAAAGTATTGTTCAATTGCTTAGTCAAACATCATCTAAGATACATTAATTTGTCACTAAATCAAGGAATTCTCTTAGCTAAGGATTCTGCAGTTCAACTTAAAGCCTATTCTGACTCAGATTGGGCAAGCTGTCCCTTTTACAGTAAGATCAACTACTGTTATTGTGTGTTCTGCCGGGATTCACCACTATCTTGAAGTCTAAGAAACAAGCATATAGAAGATCCTTTACAGAAGCAGAGTATAAAGCCATGGCTCTTACCTGCTATGAAGTTAGTTGGCTAGTTTACTTGCTTAAAGATTTAGGGATAAAAGATTTGCAGCCAATAGACTTGTATTGTGACAACCAAGCAACTCTTTACATAGCTGCAAACCCTGTTTCCATGATAGAACAAAACATATTGAAGTGGATCATCATTATGTTAGAGATCAGTTGAAGGAAGGATTGATTAACCCCACATATGTTAATACCAAAGCTCAGTTGGCAAATGTTTTCACAAAGTAGGGATTGTAGATCAGCAAAATCGTTGTTGTCCAAGTCAGGGAGTGTGTGTTCCACCTCACTCTCCACTTGAGGGGTAGTGTAAAAGGATGAGGGACTCATATTAGAGTAGTACTAACGTAGAGGGACTCATATTGTAAATAGTTTGTAGCCGATTACCATTTGACCACTGTTGACCGATTTGCACAAATAAAAAAGGTTGGTAGCCGATTACCGTTTAGACGGTGATAATCGGCCTTGTAAACCTTTTTTGCAACACTGCATGTAATAAATGTTTGTCATGCTTAAAACTTAGGCTGTGTTTGGCGTAGGGGGCTTATGGAGCTTAAATTTCAAAAGCCTCCTATAAGCCTTGTTTGGTGTAGAGGCTTATAGAGGGGCTTTTGAAATTATAAGCCCAAGTCCCAGCCATAAGCCCCAGCCTTAAAAAATGAGGCTAAAATTTTTATAAGCCCCAAATATAAGCCCTGTTGCTATCAAATTACTTAGTTACCCACAAAAATATATAATATATACATATATTAATTTAATAATATGTCATTTTTAGTAATTTTACAATAATAAGCCCCAACTTAAACTAATTTGCCAAACAATTTATGAAATAAAAATTCTAGTTTCGGCTTGTAATATAAGCCCCAGCTCCAGCCCATGCCACTTACGCCAAACATACCCTTGTATCTAAAGATAAATCTAACAATATAAATGACACGGGTGGCAATATTAAAATTGAATCCGTGAAAAAGTAAAATGCATACGACACATGAAGTGACAGAATGAAATAGTCATGTTTTCAGATATAGGTTTCTTGGCCATTAGATGTAGGGTCCTACTACCCAAACATCCCATATAGGGGTGTTTGGGTTTTATCTCTCCCACATCAAATCAATTCGTCCTTGTGGTCATAACAAATTTCGTCCTATGTGGGTTTTATCTCTCCCACATCAAATCAATTCGTCCTTGTGGTCATAACAAATTTCGTCCTATGTGGTGATAAAAGAAGAAGTACTGCACTATTGTTGTTTGTGTGGACTCAAACCCATTTAATACATTAACAATTTTATTTTAATAAAGAACGGGTAGACTTTGCCTTTTGTCTAATGGTGTCTGGTACGTGTTCCCGCAGCTAAGTTTTTTGTAAAATTTATAAATATTTTTTTTATATAAATTTATAAGTATTTTTTTCAAATATAAATTTATAAATATTTTTTCATTTTTTTAATATAAATTTCATAAATATTCTATTTAAAAGTTTATAAAAATTTTTATAAAAAAGGTTTATAAAAAATTTATAAAAAAAGCTTATAAAAAGTTTATAAAAAAAGTTTATAAAAAGTTTATAAAAAGTTTATAAAAAATTTATAAGAAATTTATAAAAATTTTATAAAAAAGGTTTATAAAAAATTTATAAAAAAGTTTATAAAAAAAGTTTATAAAAAAAAGTTTATAAAAAGTTTATAAAAAAATTATAAGAAATTTATAAAAAAATTTATAAAAAAGGTTTATAAAAAATTTATAAAAAAAGTTTAAAAAAAGTTTATAAAAAAAAGTTTATAAAAAGTTCATAAAAAATTTATAAGAATTTATAAAAAGGTTTATAAAAAATTTAAAAAAAGTTTATAAAAAAGTTTATAAAAAGTTTATAAAAAAGTTTATAAAAATTTATAGAAATTAATAAAAGGTTTATAAAAATTTATAAAAAATTTAAAAAAAAGTTATAAAAGTTTTCTAAAAAACATTTTTGTTGTCTTGTTTAATTTTTAATGTGTAATGTTTTATTGTTATTGTTTAATTAAATGAAAACAAATACACAATTAAAAAAACATAACGTAAAATAAATACCATATAAAAACACTACACAATTAAATACACTATACATGAGGCACTTTATTTTGCATACTCAAAAATTCTTCCATACTAAGGGATAAATCTCCACCTTCCATTTAGTTTGATCTAATGGTGGAGATTAACCTAAGATTTAATATGTCTAAACCTAAGTCCATATTTTTTTCTTGTCTTTTTCTTTTCTTTTTATCTTTTTTTATTTATTTTCTCATTATTTGTATTTTTTATTTTTTTTAATCACTTTTTTTAATTTCACGTTTTTTTTCTTCTTTTTTTTTTTTTTTTTTTTTTTTTTTTCCGTTTTCGTCAGTTTTCATACGTTTTTGTCCGTTCTTTCCGCTTTTTATACGTTTTCGTCTGATTTCATACGTTTTCTTACGTTTTCGTCCGTTTTCATACGTTTTCGTCCGTTTTCTTACGTTTTCGTCTGTTTTCATACGTTTTCGTCCGTTTTCTTACGTTTTCGTCCGTTTTCTTACGTTTTCGTCCGTTTTCGTCAGTTTTCTTACTTTTTCGCCCGTTTTCATACGTTTTCTTACGTTTTCGCCCCGTTTTCATACGTTTTCGTCAGTCTTGTTACGTTTTCGTCTGTTTTCTTACGTTTTCGTCCGTTTTCTTACGTTTTCGTCTGTTTTCTTACATTTTCGTCCGTTTTCATACGTTTTTGTCTGTTTTCTTGCGTTTTCGTTCGTTTTCTTACGTTTTCGTCTGCTTTCTTGCCTTTTCTTCTGTTTTCGTCCGTTTTCTTACGTTTCCGTGCGTTTTCATACGTTTTCGTCCGATTTCATACTTTTTAGTCCGTTTTCTTACGTTTTTGTCCGTTTTCATACGTTTTCGTCCGTTTTTTTACGTTTTCGCCTGTTTTCTTACATTGTCGTCTGTTTTCCTATGTTTTCATTCGTTTTCGTCCGTTTTCTTACGTTTTTATCCTTTTTCATACCTTTTTGTCTGTTTTCTTACATTTTCGTCTGTTTTCTTACGTTTTTGTCCGTTTTCTTACGTTTTCATCGTTTTTCATAGGTTTATATACGCTTTCGTCCGGTTTTTTACGTTTTCGTCCATTTTTAGACGTTTTCGTCTGTTTTCGGACGTTTTTGTCCGTTTTCATACGTTTTCATCCTTTTTTATCCGTTTTTATACGTTTTCGTCCGTTTTCATACGCTTTTTTCCGTTTTCATACGCTTTTCATTTCTTTTATACGTTTTTGTCCGTTTTCATACGTTTTCATCCGTTTTTTTTGCAGTTTTATACGTTTTCGTCTATTTTCATATGTTTTCATGCTTATTATTAAACTTTATTATATTACATGTCTAATATCAATTGTGCTATTCTATAAAAAAAAAGTTAATGTCTAATATCACTTGTGATATTTCATAAACAAACAAGTATGTTTTTTTTAACCTTTAATATCACCTGAGATATTTCATTTCTCTTTATATTTTAATATATTATCACCTATGTGTTTTCTAATATTTTATAGTTACAAGATAGTTTTTGTGTCTTTCATCGCAATTGACAAGCGCATATTTTTTTAATGCAACCAATGTTATCTATCACTTGTGATATTATACTCTTAGTAGAAATAAAAGGGTTAAACTTTCTTTAGGTGAATTCTTATTTTGTTCAACAAAATGCTAATTTAATGCAACACTTGTTTGATTTTGAGAATATGCCAAATCTCTATTTTCATAGTTTGCTTCTTTTTTATTCATTTTGATATTTTTAAGTGAACTTATTTATCTCTTGTGGTATAACACTGTAAGAAAGATGAAGAGTATTACAGTCTTCATCATATATGTGTTATCAGTTGTGATACTCAACTAAGAATGTGAAATATTAAATTCATACCAAATGTGATAAGAATTTAGTATTTTACCAAGTATATATGAAAGAAATGATAATAAACATCACTTATTATATTACTGTGATGATTCTGTTCATTTTTTTTATTTGTGTTTTTGAAAATATTTAGGAAGATTTTTGTGTTTTATGATAATATGAAATATTAGAAAATGTGTTTAACTGAAAACAAAAGATGTTATAAAACTTTTGTTAGACTTGTGGTATATTTTTCTATTTAATGGATACATTGTGCATGTTTCGATAGGTTTTATAGCGGAATTTAAAAATATCTATGGTTGAATCAGCAAATTAAAGAAGTTATGGTTGAAGAAAGCACACATCTTTATATACAAACTGAGTAAGCTCAAACACCTGTGATATCACACATGATATCACAGGTGATATCACACATGATATCAAAGGTGATATCACCTCACTTGTGATCTCTGTTGTAAAATCGCCTAGGCGGCCGATAATCACGCATAATCGCTGATCGCTCACAAAGCGCCTTGATTTATCATAATCGGCCTATTAATCGTTTTGGCCGAATATCGCTAAAAAATTGGTCAACAAACCGATTTATCGGACAAAATCGGTCTAATCGGATTAATCGAACAAAATTGCTTAAAAATAACAAAATCGCTTAAAAATCGGTCAAAATCGCTTAAAAACCGTCAAAACCGATTAAATCGATCAAAGATCGCTTAAAAGGGTCAACAGACCAATAATATCTATGTTTGACTAGAACTTTGAAGAATTATGTATTATGTTTATATTGAACACTTGAAATATTGAACTTTGATGCACTATGCTTATCTCATACATATAATATAATATAATATCTAGAATTAAAATTTTGTGCATAAAAATTCTAATCCGATTAATCCCCGCCTAACCGATTAATCGCTAGGCCCTACCTTACCACCTCACTAGCGCCTAGTGCTTTTTACAACCTTGCTTGTGAATAATCACGGTGATATCACAAGTGATATAAACTATGATATCACACATGCTATCACCAGTAATATCACACATGATATCAACGGTGTTATCACACATGATATCACGTGTGATATCACAAGTGAGGTGATATCACCTGTGATATCACAAGGGTTTGAGCTTCCTCAGTTTGTTTATAAAGATGTGTGCTATCTTCAACCATAGCTTATTTAGTTTGCTTATTCAACCATATATATTTACATCCCTTATAAAACCTATCGAAACATGCACAATGTAGCCATTAAATAGAAAAATCCACCACAAGTCTAACAAAAGTATCATAACATCTCTTTTTTCAGTTGAACAACTTTTCTAATATTTCATAATATCATAAAACACAAAAATCTTCCTAAATATTTTCAAAAACACAACCATCATATTCTTAGTTGAGTATCACAACTGATAACACATACATGATGAAGAATGTAATACATTTCATCTTCCTTACAGTGTTATATCACAAGAGATAAATAAGTGTCACTCACAAATATCAAAATGAAAAACGTCTGAAAACGGACAAAAACGTATAAAATCAAAAGAAGAACGTATGAAAACGGACAAAAACGTCTGAAAACGGACAAAAACGTATAAAAACAGACAAAACGTATAAAAAATGGATGAAAACAGACGAAAACTTATAAAAACGGATGAAAACGTTTGAAAACAGACGAAAACGTCCAAAAATGGATGAAAACGTAGAAAAACGGATGAAAAGGTATGAAAACGTCTGAAAACGGACGAAAACGTATAAAAACAGACGAAAATACATGAAAACGTAAAACTACAGGAGAAAACGTCTAAAAACGGACGAAAATACATGAAAACCTAAAAAAGCAGACAAAAATGTATGAAAATGGCTGAAAATGGCCGAAAACGTAAGAAAACAGACGAAAACGTAAGAAAACAGACAAAAACGTATAAAAGCGTAAAAACACGTCTGAAAAATGGTCGAAAACGAAAGAAAACGGACGAAAACGTGTGAAAACGACGAACCCTTCATAAATGGGAAAAAAACGTATGAAAACAAACGAAAACGTAAGAAAACAGACGAAAATGGACGTAAACGGGCTAAAGTAGAAAGAGAGAACGAAAACGTATGATAACATACAAAACGTATGAAAACTTACGAAAATGTCTAAAAATGGATGAAAACGTAAAAAAAACCAAAATGTGTGAAAAACGGACAAACCGTCTAAAAACAGACGAAAACTTTGTAAACGTAGAAAACGTACCAAAAAATATACAACGTCAGAAAACGGCTAAACTACGAAAAGATGAAACAGAACGAAAAACGTTTGAATCAACGAAAACGTAAAGCAGTTAGCGTGTGAAAACGGACAAAACGTCTAAAAACAGGCGAAAACTTATGTAAACGTACAAAAGCGTATGAAAACGTGAAAACGGGCGAAAACGTCGAGCGGATGTAAACGTACGAAAATGGATGAAAACAGAGAAAACGTGCGAAATCAGGAAAACGTAAAAAAATGACCAAAACATATGAATACGGACCAGCGTATAAAACGAGCGAAACGTATGGATACAAATGAAATTATGAAAGTCGGAAAAAAAAAGCTTGAATAATAAAGAACGTGAACTTAAAATTTATAAAAAAAAATAGACATGAATTTAAAATGAACGTGAATTCCAAAAAGAAAAAAAGAAAAAAGAAAAAAAAATGTTAATAAATAAGAAATATAAAAAGACAAAGAAAAATGAGGAAAAAAACATGGACTTAGGTTTATCCCCACCATTAAATC